>LZPO01087148.1:700734-721971 GCA_001675575.1 Neotoma lepida
GCAGCCTTTTCTAGCTTTGCCTGTGGCCCCTAGCTTGTGCGATGCCCGCTGCTAGGAGAACCTTCGCCAACCGCTCTCAGGCAACTCCACCGGGAGAACCCAGCTGCAAAGAAGACAGACTTGTGATCTGTCATGAGGAGCAGGCCCCATCCCTCCTCTGGGCTTCAGTTCCACTTCCCTCGCCCCAGTAGAAGGAAAGGCCTAGGAAATCTGGAAGGACCTCTCAGCGCGTGGATGAGTCTAACACCGGACACCCCGGTTGCAGCCAGCTAAGTGGTTTGTACTCAGAGAGCCATTCTCAGAGAATGGGCTTTCCGGAGTGGGACCCAGCTCTCTGCTGATCCTATCGGCCCGAAGCAAGATGCTTTCCTCTGTAGAGACAGAGGAGGTCGATGATGTGTGGGGTGCCCACAACGCCCCACTATTGCTCTGCCTGAAAGAACACTGGGAATTTTTCATCTTGGCCTGGCTCCCTCCTCTCCCTCTCCTTTCTCCTCCCTTCCCCAGCCAGCAGCCTTCTGGGCTGCCTCCCCCCAGCCAGCTGGTGTATGCTCAGAAAATCCAAACTCATTTCCATGTGAGCTGAGGGGGATATAATTAGGAAGGCCCCTTCCCCAAGAAGAACGTGAGGGGCACATCCTGCATGCCCAAGACTCACAGTCAAGGAGGCAAGGTCAGACCAGTTGAAGGGATCTCTTTCTCTGCCTAAGGCTCAGCTACCTACCAAGGGCAACCTGATGACTCGGTGGTGGCTCCCTCAGAGGGTCCAGGCCCCAGCCCCTCTGCAGTCACCTGAACAGCCCAGGGAACTGTCACTAGCTTAAGAACTTGAAGCCACTTTGCCCTTTGTAAAAGGGTCTCCTGTCTTCCTTGGGCCAGAGATGTTCAGACTCCCCACCTCTGCTTGTACCCTAGGGAGCCCTGACTGAAATCCATGAAATCCGAGCAGCTCAGTAACTCTTTATCTAGTGTTTACTGTATATGTAGTCTAAGGTATACTGCACCAAAAGGAGACAGAGTGAGGAAAGGGAACAGAGGTAAACAAAGGCTTGACCTTCAGAACCCACAGACCTAGACATACCGAGCATGCTGCAGACACAGGCAAAGACACTGGCAGGATGCCCTGACCTCAGCTAGCCCTCTTTACTGCTCCATGACCAGGAAGGTTTTGATAGCATGAATCTTAGCCTTGCCAATTGCACATTCTGCTTCTAGCTTTTCTCTCCATTCTTAAAGCCCCAAAGTACCTGAGCCAATAAGGTGAATTCCTCCAGCTCTCCAGCACTGGTGTGTGTGGAGGGGTCTAGATACACTGAAGGTTAGGCTCCTTACACTTTACGTGGAGCCACTAGCTTCATGATGCCCAGGATCACACACCCAGATAGGAGACAGCTGTAGACAGGCCAAGAACTCCTTCCCAGGCCTGCACTGAGTCTTGTGGCCCTAAAGCTGGGAACCTGACCAGCCCAAGGTAGCTTCTAAGAATGATACTTGCTTTCTAGCCCAAGGACTCATTTTCTGGACAAGTATGGCCTCCAGTGTCTTCATTTCTGTAAATGATTGAGGCAGGAAGAAATCACCTATCCCTGCCTGTAAGAACCAAGGATTCGAGTGCATCTAAAATGAAAACATTACCCATGTGCACAGTAACTCATAAAATGCAACCCACTTCCGCCTACATCATTCCTGTCAGACCTACATTTTTTTTCCTCTTAGTAAGAAAGCATAACTCCATCTTAGGGAAGAAACTGAGGCATACAGGACAGCAGGGATCTGTCTGAGGTCAATTGGAAATGAGCAAGTAAGACAGGAAGCCAAGTTTTCTGATTCTAGTAGCAATTGCTAATAGTGGGATTACTATTACATGCTATGAACATTTCACTGCCTCATTTTAACTCGGTCTTCATGATCCTAGGAGCTAGATGCCATTATTCCTCTCTCTCTCTATTTATAAGCAAGAAAATTAAGGCATAGAAAGGAGATGCAATCTACCTAAGCTTGCTCACGTGGAGAGAGACAAAGCTGTGACTTTAACTCAAGTGGTCTCTCTAGGGCCAACATCTTAGTTTCCATCAGTGTAATGTACCCTTGCACTGCGCCTCTGGCACATGGCTGCAGTCTGGGTCCAAACAGACAGGGCTAGGTTACCACATGCTATGCACAAGGGCAGGCCAGGGGCCAGACTCAGCCTCCTAAGCAATAGGGAACAGATGGAAAGTAGGGGTAAAAGCCAAAGACTTTTTTTTTCCAGGCTGCATGCTGCAATGAGAAGTAATGGTACTAAAGGCCATCTTCTCTCCAAGACAGGCCCTGGGGACAAAGGGCCAGGCCAGATGGCAGCCCACTCCTGGGTCCATGATTTGAAACAGTTTAATCGAGGGAAAAGCAACGGGAGGGAACAGGTACCAGCAATAGTTTTGGGGTTTCTTACTCAAGTAACACTGAGAAATCAAATCCAAACAGTATGGGTAGTGATGGGCCTGCCTGCCTTATTAGAGTCCAAAGCTGACTCTTGAGCCTGAACCAGGGTATAACCCCTACTCATGACCAGTGATGGGAAATGGGCCAGAAGAGGAAGCAACAGATGTAGATGATGACAAGTCTGAAGGGGAGCCATCCCTATGTTTCCTCTCCCATGACTCCAGAATTGGAGGAGTGGGAGACAAGGCTGACAGAAGAAATGAGGCAGGGCTACACCCTGTGGGCAGAGGAGGTGNAGCCAAATCCAACAAGTACCCTTGGGGAATCAAAGGATCAAGACACATGCAGATTGGAGCTTCATGACCCAGAAACAGCAGAGGTCCTGTTGGGAGTCCATCCCAATATTCCAACAAAACCTCTTACCCTTCNGGGCCAAACTCAGTCTGCTTCTCCATTCCCACGCTTTCATCAGCCCTGATTCAATGCCTAGACACAGCCTTGCAGGAATAACCTCCCCCAACAAGAGGCCTACGGGAAGTGTATGACATGTACTCACGGTGGCCATCATAAACTGCTCATTTTCATGGATACAATAATCTAAGAATCTAAATTTTTGAGATTACTAGTAACTAGGGTCCTTTGAGAAGCCTCCTATTAGGTCTCCACCCAAGCCTGCTACTAGCAACAGCAACTATTTACTCAGCTTTAGGACCCCTTATTGTCAGAGGCAAACAGACCAGGCAGGTCACTCACAAACTGAGTGGGCTGGGCCTGTGGAATGATGTTTACAGGGCTGCTGCTACTCAGCTGCAGACCACGGAGGCCACAAGAAAGTCAACAGATAGGTGGTGGTCTGGTTTTTCACGTGGAGTTGAAACTTAAGTCTTTGCTCAAACTCTATGGTTTAAAGGTATTATCAAATCAAAGTATCACCAAATAATTCAAAAAAGGATGCCTAAGCCCAAATAAAAACAGGTTTTAGGAGCTAAAGGGATGGCTCAATGATTAAGAGCACTGGCTGCTCTGCCAGAGGACCCACATTGTATTCCCAGTATCCACATGGTGGCTCACAACTGGCTGTAACTCCAGATCCCAGGGGGACCTGATGGCACTGCATGGATATGGTGCACAGATATGTAAACAGGCAAAGCATTCATATACACAGAATAAATAAATAAATGAAATTTAAAGTTTAAAAAAGGAAAAAAAAAAACAGATTTAGGCCACCACATCTGGACCTCCAGCACACCATGCCTGTCTGTCTCATAAGCATGGCACAACTGCTTTAGTTACCATTGTCCATGACTCAGGCCTAGAAGACTGAGAGCCTAGATGTGCCTGGAACGGAGTGCAGAGGAACCCTGTTTAGGTTCTACAGACCCCGGGACCATATCCCACTCCCCCCACCTCCAAACCCCTACCAGGCTGTTCTCAGGCTCCTGCTTCCTCTACCTAAGCCAGGTCAGAGCCTACCAGCTGCCAACTGTGAATGAAAGACTTCAAAATCACCACATACTACTTAGCCCCTCTGGTCTACACTGCCCAATGCCACCTTATACCTGTATCTTTCTTCCTAGGTGGATTTTTATCTGCCCTACCCTAAACTGTTAAAACCCAAGTGTGGCTAGCCACATTAAATGAGATGACAATGTAAAAATCCACAGAGAAATGTTCAGTGAGGACAGGGAACTGGCAGAGAAGAGCTAGACTCATTCACCTTCTGTTAAGACAGTCAGCTCACCTCAAATATGACTGAGACAGACAGCTAAGCATCCTTAGATGGCACTGGACTTGTGGCGGGAGCGCCACCTGGTGTCTACTCTAGAACAGACAAGTCTTAGGGACTGAAGACAGAAACTCCCAAACCTTCCATGAGAAAAGCTCCTCCCTCCAGCTATTCCTATGCCACAAACCCATCTCTGAGCCTCCATTCTTGGTCTCCCAGGGCCTGGAGCCAACACAATCACATGAAGTCACATGGAACCCATAGAATCTAACATCTGATTAGATGGGGCTGGAAGGTCCGTGTCTCAGCCCGGCTGCTAAGTTATTAGGCAATGCCCTGTCCCAGACCAACCTTCCTATTCTCCTCTTCTTCTCTTCTTCTCCTTCTTCTCTTCTTCCTCTTCCTTCTCCTCTGTCTCTTCTTCCTCTTTTTCCTCCTCCCTCTTCTTTTTCTTCTTGGCAGGGTCTTACTCTTGTAGTCCAGGCTGGCCTCAAACTTGCAGCAGTCCTCCTGCCCCAGCCTCTTAAGTACTGGGATCACAGGTGTGAGCCACCATGCTTTCTTTCTTTACAAAATGAAAAAAGAACCAAAGCAGCTGCTTTCCTGACCTTGCTCCTCTCTGAATCTGGACAAAGCATTTCAGTCCGCCTCCTGCTTTTCCTTGCTTGGACATTGGATTATGTGTACTTTTACTACACTTTTCANAGGATAGGGTCCCAGGACCCTCTCAGCTCTGATATGATCCTCGGGCTGGCTAGGGCCCTATCAGTGAGACCACATGTAGATCTGTGCTCCCCAAAAGCATTCACCTTCTCTCATGAATGCAAGAACCCATGAATTCACACTTCTTGGGACCAGAAGCAGTATTCTGGCATGCATACAGTCTAACTTGGAAGCCCCTTACCACAGCTCTCATGGCCTCACAGTCTCTAAGTGCATGTTTCTGGGGACAATGCACTTTACCATGGAGCAACCCTGCCTATTTTCTTGAGCTCTGCACAAAGGCTCTTTCCTCAGTGGAAGAATACCAAACACTGGTCTGAAATTTACCCTCTAAAGTCATACAGAGTGTGTCTATTCACTCTTTCCAGAATACAACCCTTCATGAATTTAGGTCACATCCTTTGAAGTATTTTTTAAAGATTTGTGTGTGTGTGTGTGTGTGTGTGTGTGTGTACGCATGTGTATTTGTACAGGCACCCTCAGAGGCCAGAGGTGTTGGATCCCCTGGAGTTAGTTAGAGGCAGCTGTGAACTGAATACTTAATACATAACCGCTGGACTTCAATCCCAAATTTGCCTTTTTTTTTTCAATCAGAGTAAATAATCCCAATCCCCAAAAGGTCTTTCATGGAGCTTCCTTTAGAGTCTAATAATTGGTTGATTCTCAAGACATGGTCAGTTAGTTAGTTAATAAACTTCTACTAGCCCCTAAGCAGTCTAGTTTGTGTCCATCTCTTTTAAAGGTCATGCTTTAGATCAGAACACAGGCTGGGTAGTGAAGACCGGCTTCCTTGCTTCCGATTTTAAGCATCACTGGAGGTGCTGCCTTCTAAGGTTGAGACGCCAGCTATCTGAATCCCATCAGTTTTACTCAGAGGTCATCATGGCCCAGTTTCTAACCATANCAGAGTTTCTCTGGAATTAAGGGCTCAATTTGAATTGGGGCCCAAGAGGAGACGAAATGAGAATGCATCTTACACAAACAAAATTTGTTTTCTTTCTATAAGACGTATTTGTTTTTTATATGTATGAGCGTTTTGCCTGAATGTATATAAGTGCACTCTGTGTGTGTGCCTGGTACCTGCAGAGGCCAGAATAAGGCATCAGATCCTCTGGAACTGGAGTTTTCAGCAGTTAAAATCTGGGAACCAAACCCAGGTCCTCTGCAAAAGCAGCCAGTGTTCTTAAGCACTGAGCCATCTCTCCAGCACTTTAGACTTTCCCTGTGCTTACCTGGTAGGATTCTGACTCCTTGAATATTCCCCAACCCAGCTCTGGAGTACGTGGCATCTACAATACACACACACTGTTAATATCTCTAGACGTAGAGTATATTGTCAAACAAGACACAACTGAGGCTCCCAGAATACAAATCATCTGTGGAAGAGTGGGTCTGACTTAGAAACCTGTTCCCCTCCCACACCTAAGCCGCCACTTTCAGGATAAGTGTTTAATAAACTCTTAGGCCCAGGTAGCTTCCAGACTGTGAGATGAGGACAAGACCTGGGTGAGTGCAATGATGGGATTATGTTGGATACACTTTCACCCAAGCCCTGGAAAGGCTGATTTCCCATCACAAAGTCACATCTACTAAATGGCAGCACTCATGGGCACAGGGCATAAAAACCTGCTTTTCAAAGTTGTTATGAGAATCACAGAGATGGCACAGTGAGTTCCTAACTCAATCCCCACACAGAAAGAATGCCTGATAAATGAACACCATTGCACTGCACTGCAGGCACCTAGCTTTGCCAAGGCTGAGGCGACCAGTGCCTACGTCATCATGAAAGGCACTTCTGGCCTAGAGAAGGCTGAATTCTGTAACCAGCAACTGCAGGGTCTATGGGACCAAGACAGGGCTAAGCCCAGGGGAACCAAGAGTGCAGCTAAGCTGACATGAACATATCCTAGAGCCAGAGAAGGCCCAAACTGTGGGAGTCAGGAGAAGCAAACAGAGAGGCATGTGAATAAATTCCCCCAACATCCTCATCAAACAATCACTGCCAAGGCCTGTGGCAGAGGAAACAAGAAGCCACCTCAGGGTAAGGATCTGAGTTTGGTCTGGGGCCCAGGCCAGATGGGGCTGAGGCGAGGAGCAGAACCCGGGCCCATGTGCCCAGCAAGCTGTGCCAGCCCAGTTCATGTCAGCCCAGCCAAATTTGAGTTATATCAGGAGAAAGGATCTGTTCAGAAAGCTCACCCATCTCTGCATATTTGCATATTCTATTTTGGGGTCTCTCTTCCTTTTTTTTCCCCTTAGCTTCCTAGAAAAGTTCTCGTCATCAATTCCAACTTCACCTCTGTTGAACTGCAAATGCTCACTCAATCATCGCATCTCCTCTCCAATTATTCATTCACCTCTCCCTCACTAGCAAGGTTGCCCAGAGATCTCTGACCTCTTTGCCTCCATTGCCCACTACTTATTCAGGNCCAGTTCTTGCAACTCAGCTCTAGCCCCATTGTAACATCTCCCTAAGGTCACCAAAGCACAAGTCCCTAAGTCCAAGGTCTGCCCTTCTGAGACTAGGTTTGCCTGGCATCTGACACCACTGACCATGCCCTCTGTCCACTTCCTTCTTCCCCACTTTGGTGACCCCTGTTAGCCCCTTCCCAGAAGCAGATCTCCTTCCCACATCTCCCAGTCACCATTTCCCATACAGCCTTTGTGGATATCTATTTTCTTCCACATTTTCCTGGAGAGATGATTTACCTCCTCCTCAATGCCAACACAATCTTGAACTTTAAATTTCCTGATGACTATCTCAGCCCAAGGACCACCGCCTGGCTGTCTTGGAGTACCTCAAGCTCACCATGGTCAAACTGGTCTTGCATTCCACATTGTAACCNATTCCTTATTCTTGGCAGCATCAACATCTACCTACTCACATCCTGCCTCTTCCCTTTTCCCCACCCCCAGATCTGGTCTGTCCTTCACACCTCACATCCCTCCCCTCCACCAAGCTCCTCTGCTGCAGCTTTGGTTGCGGCCCTACAATGTCCCATCTGGAGATAACAAATCTTCTCAGTGGTTGCCTATCCGCAGTCTCACTTCCCACAAATCCNGCCTCCACACAGCTGTCAGATTATCTCACATACAAATCTGGTCCCCCACCCCCACCCCACTGTCCTGCATAAAGACACTCCACACGGCAGGACTCCAGGCAGATCACTGGCTTGGCACCCAGAAGCCTGGAGAGTTCTGAGTCTTTTCTCCCAATGCAAATACCTCTCAACNTCAACCCCAGGATCACGAAGGAAAGGTGGAAACTTCAAAAATTTTGCAGAGTAGGTTAAGAACAACGGGCTGCTGAGGGCATCTCTTGAATAGTGTGTTCTTCTGAGCACCTCCCTTTACTCTGCCCTGAGGAGAAAACCAGAGCTCTTCAGCCTACTACAACTCTCACCACCTGCTCTTCCCCATCTCAGAGGCCACAGCTGAAGAAAGAACATAGCTTTGGAGTGAGTTTCTAGTTGTTCACTTCCTAACCAAGGCATCGCTGACAGGATTTCCCCTCTGAACCTTGTTGTCTCCACCTGTTTAACAACAATGCTAACAGTACACTCTCCCAAAGACTGGAGTGAGTTTTAATCGTGGCAACTATCCTCCAGCCTCTTCCCTTTACTGCCAGGCCCGACCTCTGTCAATCAAAGTGGCCCACTGCCTCAACCTTTTTACTCGTCACCCTCTCCCAAACTTGTCCATCTCCAATCTAGTCACCAACCAGAAGCCAGAATGACCTTTCTGAAATGCAAATCTGCTTCCCCAGTTAAAATTCTGGTTTCCTATGGTCCCCAACTTAATCTCCACACCAAAAGGCCCACCTGGGTGACATCCCCTCTCCACTCCTAGCCATTCAGNATATAAATTTCCTTGCCTGCCCATTCTTCCTCACCCTTCCAATTTAGTTCCAACACTACCTTCTCCAGGCAGCTTCTCTTCACACACATACCCTAAGTGAGTTCCCTTCCCTATGAGTCATCCACCCCAACCTTGGACTTGCCTGGCCCAGCTTTCATCAGGGTTTAGTGGACAAGGCCTGACTGTCTTAGCAATAGCACAGTTCTTCACGAGCAAGAAGGCCACCATGTTTACACAACTCAGAGGCTGTTTGTTGAAAGAGTGAAAAGCACAATGGCAAGGAAGGCGTCCTCCGCCCATGGAAAGCCCCGGACTCACAGGGGGCACTTATCAGGCCCAACATGTACTGTTTAAAATTATGACCACAGGAAGCAAAGCCAATGTGCCAAGCCCATGGAGGAAAGGCCTGACAAACAGGAGAAACTGTTCAGCTCAATTCTGGGAAGCTGGGTAACAGGTACCAGGAGTTGTTCCAGAGAGCAAGGCCATCCAAATGTTCTACAGCAGAATGGGATGCGTGAGCTCAGGAGCCTCAGGCAGAGTGGGTTGCCACAGAACAGAGAGCAGCTCTAGGCAAGCTTTAGCAAGTGGACCGGAGGGGCTGTGTCAGCCCCATTAGACCACCACTGGACCTTAGTCTTTGTTTCTACCACAGAGCGAGAGATATTGGGCTCAAATAGGGCTTCCAGGTTTTCACTGCCAACCACAAAGCAGAGGTCCAGGCAGATCACTGAGGCACAAAAGGATTAGCACCCAGAAGCCTGGAGAGTTCTGAGTCTTTTCTCCCAATGCAAATACCTCTCAACATCAACCCCAGGATCATGAAGGAAATTTTGCAGAGTAGGTTAAGAACAATGGGCTGCTGAGGGCATCTCTTGAATAGTGTGTCCTTCTGAGCACCTCCCCTTCCAACTATCACTAATATAAAGGTTATACAGAACAGGATGTTCTGGGGACCAAAATCAGGAGGGTAGTTCAAAGGGACTCATGGAATTACCAAGTAACTAAAACTGTACTGGTGGAGAAAATGGCACAGACCAGTTCCATGTGGCTCCTTGTGGTAAAAAAGATTATAGATACATTGATGGAAAACTTTCTGTCCCAAGAGGAGACAAGCAGGAGCCAAACGGCCAGGACTGGAGATGGTGTGAATGGAATGTGTGCCAAGGCCAAGGCAGGGACAGACCTCTGAGCTCCTGCCCACCCACATCAGTTCCAAATGAGTCCAAGCACCACTGACAGCAAAGACATTTTCCCAAACAGATGTGAAGCACATGAGCCCACTTCGTCAACTTGGACATGTCTACGATGCTGCAGGAAATGCCCCAGGGATCACTGTCAAGGGGATGAGAGCACAGATGAGCAGCAGCTGGGGGCTGGTGCCTTCTCTTCAATATTAAAGCTCAGCTCTGTTTGTACTGCTGTTGTCAGCATTGTTTTTAACTGCTCTTGTCTTTATGCCTTCAGGACACAGGAAAGGGACTTCCTGAAACAGCGTAAGTCTTGGATTACGGAACATACATCAAAGGATGTTTGCTAAGACACAGCCAGTGTAGGGACATGGAATCATTTGATAAATATTCTCTCCTGCCACACCCAGAAATCCACCTGGTCACTCCCTAGACTTTCATCACAAGTGTAGTCTCTTCTGGCCTTAACTGTAACTCAGCAGCTACTATGAAGACTGGGTTGTAGCCTGGCTCCAGCCTCAGGCTCTAAAGCACCAAAACACATGGATGCTACTGCTAGGGACTTGTCTCTAAGGTGAACATGAGTATTACATAGTATCCCCATGACACTGGTCTGAAACCTCCTACCCAGGGCCCAAACCAAGGTGGGGGACGGGGGTCAACCTGACCCCTGATGCCACAGTAGCAAAACCATACACCTTGTTTGCCCAGCTGCTCCCACCAGTTGAGATCAATAGGAAGCCAAGCACTGGACACAGCAGGTGAGTAGACCATCAGATATATTGGAGGGTAGGGGGAGCTGGAGGCAACTTCTAAGTGCCTCCTTCTAGGAATTGCCTCTGCAACTTGCTAGGCACTCAGGTACAAGAAGTTCATGGGGCTCCTCCAGCAAAGATCAGCTCCAGGGCTGCTTGGATATCCCCTCCAGTGGCCTGAAGGGCACGGAGGCTCAGTTCGTCATCCTGGATGCCCATGTCACGCAACTGCTGCAGCTGAGGCTGCCATTGGCTCTGTGGAAAGACAGGACAGGCAGAGGTGTTAGCTGGTCCCTGATGGAACACTCAGAAGTTGTTTTCAGGATAGAAAGGAAGAGAGGAAACTGACAGAAAAACTACTGATGCTCAGGGCCATACCATAGGTGTTTCAAGAAGACTGAAGATACACTTAAAAGTTTTGCTTACTGTGATAGGCAGTGAAAAATTATCTTTATCTGCTGGTACACTGTATTAGTCAGGGTTTCTGCCACTGTGATACAATACCATGACCAAAAGTAACTTGGGGAGAAAAGGGTTTATTTCACCTTACAGCTTTTAGTTCCATCACTGAGGAAAGCCAGAGCTGGAACTCAAACAGGGCAGGAACCTGGAGGCAAGAGCTGCTTACAGGCTTGTTCCTCATGGCTTGCTCAGCCTGTTTTCTTACAGAACCCAGGACCACCAATCCAGGGACAGAACCATCCACAATAGGCTGAGCCCTCCCCCATTAATCACTAAATAAGAAAATGCTCCACAGNTTTGTGTATAGCTGGATCTTATGGAAAGAGTTTCTCAATTGAGGTCCNCTCCTTTCACATGACTCCAGCCTGTGTCAAGTTGACATAAAAACTAGCCAGCACATACCCAAAAATATTTGTTTTGTTTTGTTTTTTAAGAGTTTTCCTATATATATAGAATAGGGTAGTCACTAACTCATAATATTCCTACCTCAACTTTTTAAGTGTTGAGATCACAGTGTACCACCATGCCTTAATACAAAAAAAAAACTATTTAGTAAGCATATAATAACAGTCCAGCTCCCAGTTGACTGTCTGCAATTTTCTGCCATTACAAACAATGCTGCTGTAACTCTTTCAGTGTTGTGAAACTATCATTTTCTATATACACAAACATCTCCAGGACAGTTTCTGAGAAATGGGACTGCTAGGAACCCTGTGTGCATACAGCCATACTTTCTTCTCAGTGAATAGTCTATTCATGCCCTTTCCCACTTTTCTAGGAAGTGGTGGGTCTTAGGTTGCTCTATTTCAGGAAAGCGTGACACTTGTCTGATAGGGTTACAACTGTCAGCCTTAAGACTTTGCTTGGGTTTTGCTGTTGATTTTTTGGCTTTGGTTTTTCAGGAATGAATTTTCACTTTGACAAACTCAAAATTTAGAATGACTGTATATAATAGTTCCTAAACTCTGAATTTCAGCCATGAGAAGCTTTCCCTGCTGTAAGGATTGAAAGAGATTTGCCCACATTTTTTTCCTAGTACTTCATAGTTTCATTACTGCCTAGCTCTTCACAGAAAGGAAATGTACAATTTATGGAAAACTTCCCATGTGAGGAGAAGGCAGTGGGGGACAAATGCAGAGGCAAACAGGGTAAGGCTATGGAAGGTAGAGAAAGGCACACGTGTCATCTCAGCTTTGCTTGATGCCAGGTAGAGCCAGTGAAAGCCTGGAGCTTTGGAGTCCAATAAACAGGCATCTGGCTAGAGAGGAAATTGAAGCAAACACAGGCCATCCTATCACTTGGACTGCCCATGAGTACCACACACAGTTGTGAAAACCACATAGGTTTGTGCCCTGTTTTTACTACTTTATAGCTGTGAGACCCAAAGAAATTTCAGTACGATGCTTCCTCCACAGACTCACTGTGAAGCAGGCATAAAGCAAACAGCTCATACTTGAAGGTGTAAGATATAATGCTAACACTTTGATGCTCCCTAGCTGCTAGGGTGACCTTTTCTCTAACAACTACCACATCAAATCTAACCTCCCTGGACTGGCATTCAAGGCCCCTTAACCTAGGCTTCGACCCTCTTCCTCTGACCCCATCTCAGGATGTTCTATGCCAACACTGATTTCTAACCATATAGTTTTGCGTGTATCACATACACCTATACACATCTGTTCCATCAGGCAGCTGCCTCTGTCTGGAAATTATCCCCTCCCCATCACAAACAACCCATCCCCTACCTGGCTTACCAAACTTAGCTCTATCAATCACTTAAGCCTCTCTCAGTTCTGATGGATCCAGGCTGTTACCCCAAGCAGCTGAGCTTCTCACCAAGATGTTTCCCAAATGTGTGCCTGCATGGTGCCCTTCCATGGCAGGGACAAGGGACCAGGCTCACTTTGAGCTCCAGCAGCTCAACCTAGTCCCAATAATATGTGTGCTCACTGAATGAATGATTAACTAAAACTTCCTCATGATCACAAGAGTCAGGCCACAGTCACTCAGGCAAGAACGAGAAGCCACAAGAACAAACTGTCTTTCTGGGAAGGCTCACCTGTCACACAGCCATTCATTTGCCCCTGGTGTTCCTAGAGGAAAGGACCTCCAGTGTGCAGGAAAGGCTCAGTGTGCCAAACTAGGAGAGTACATGAAACCTGAAAGTGGAGAGACTCACCTGAAGGCTGGGCTGCCCAGAGGCCTGCAGGGCATGCTGGAGGGCTTGGCTAAAAAGATCGTTGGTGATTGGTGTCCCTGACTGGACACCAGAGGACATTGGCGAGGTGCCTGAAGAATGGCCCTAGATTCAAATAAACAGTCAGCTTTTCTCTAAAGCCATCTCAGTTTCACAGCAGAGAATCAGTGTTGCCACATGACCACACACTACTCCTGGGGTACCTAACCCCTGCCTACCAACAGGGGTCTGTTATGAGACAACCACACTATATTATGGGGTACCTATAAGCAATCTATGTGGTCATAAAAGGTCCCATGCTCTTTTACTCCAGGAAAAAGGACTCTGAGATCCCAAGCCCAATCTTGAGACCCCAGTATTGAGAGAGGTAGCTTTGGAGACGGAACAAATCATCAGCAAGAACCTTACTCCAGTGATATCTAGTCCCTACTGGGATAAGGAAGAAGGAACAAGCAGACCTGTGCTAAAACTGGACTTTTGAGTCCTAAAGGCAAGTAAATGAAAAGGGGAGTCACCTGAACCACAGTTGAGAAATCCCTACCAGGCCCCAGGATTTAGTGCAAAAAGATCTAGCACCAGGGGTAGCAAAGGTAAATCTTATCTACCGCAGAGAGTTTTGTTTTTGGTAGCCTGGCCTTAAGGTTCCCAACTCTCTCTCCATACCTGGGTGCCAGGAGTTGGTGTGTGAGAGCTGCTCTCTGGAGTACTGGCCAGGGCCAGGGCAGTGGCCAGCTCACTCTGGGTGATGGGGCGGGGCCCAGCAGCTCCACTATATCCCAGGGAGGCCGGGCGGGAGCTGGGTGTACTACTAGAGGGCGTAGACCGGGTGCTCTGGAAAAAAGAGGCATCCAGAATTAGGATAAAAGAACCACACCCATGCTCCCACAGTTTCTAGGAAGACTTCTTAAGGTCCCTCCTTTCAAAAGGAATAATAAGACACAGCCTTGGCCCGCAAAGGTCCCTGTGACCACTTCCCAGCCTTGGGAATAGCAGGTCCTAAGGAGAAGCTGGTTCCCAAGACCATCTCCCCCAAGGGGCAGGCTGCCATGCCACTCACTGGGTGAAAGTCGTCCTCATCATCTGAGAGCCCGTCAAACAGGAAGCCACCTGGAGGAGAGTGAACAGATTCCAGGAGGAAGAACAGAAAGGCATCGGCGCAGCTCCAGATCTCAGCTCAAGTTACGCTCCAAATTCATATTTCATCTCTCCCCTTGGAAAATTACAGGACAGATGCACTTCCTGACTCACGCCCTATGCCAACACTATACATAGCTGCTGAGTAAAGCAAATTCCTGGGCCACTACCAGCTCCTGAGGGCCTCACCTGGCATATCTCGGTACGAGCTGGAGGGCACGCCTCGGGAAGAGGAGTCAGCTCCTGGCACTGGGGTGCTGCCCGCTACGGAGTGCAGAACTAGGATGATGGCATTGACTAGGGCTGGGTGAGCAGGCACCAATCTAGAAGAGGTGTAGAAAAAAATGACTAAGGAAAGAGTACCCTTTTCCATGACAGTATGGGTGACCCTTAAAACAGAGCTACCCAGGCCTGCCCTTAATCCCTCAGTCTTCAGCATGGTTTTGGTGTTTTAGTTTGGATTTTGGCTTTGAGATAGGGCCTCACTCTATAGCTCTGGCTGGCCTAGAACTTGCTCTCTAGGCCAAGCTAGTCTCAAATTTACTGTGACTGCCTCTGCCTCCAGAGTTCTGAGATTACAAGTATGTGCCCCACATTTAGACCATTCTTCAGCATCTTTTGCAGGGAAGTTTTGTCATCTTGCTGATCCGCCCTTAGCAGTGTCAGAAAGGCTCCACTTTTGAGATCTACTGAAAATCCATCACACAGATGAAAAAGCAAAACTAAGAGGCAAGGCATGATGGGAAATGGAAATGTACAGTTTGGTAGGCTCAGTGCTCAGAACCAGGTCCAGACACTACTTCCTATACAATTGGCAGCTTCTGATGACTCCTTTCTTTTCCTAGAGCAGGGTTAATTTCTTCACTTGCAAAAAAGAGGACACAGCCACTACTGTCCTTCCAGCACTAACATTTTATGGTCCTATTACCTATGTCTACTTTTCCTAGCTTACAGTCCTGACATTTACTACATGAAATCCACCTGGCACACAAAGCACTCTCTCTCCTTCTTTCCCCCCTCCCTCCTTCCCTCACCACACTGCTTCATCATGACACACTTCATATGCCCCTGCCCTTGGGCTTTTCTATTCCTTAAGCAGCCCCTGCTGTTCCTTACATCTTGACACATTTCGAAAGCAGACCTGGTGATAGACTGAACTGACCTCCAAGAGATCCCAGGCAATGACCACATGAGGAATGGTACTTTACTTACGTATCTAGCATGTTGGGATCAGCAAAGACAGAGAAGAGGTCCTTGTCCTGGAGAACCCCTGGAAGAGATCAAGATTTCTCTCAGACAGTGGAAATCTGGCCTGATCCAGAGGGAAGCAGCAGCATTGAGTCTCAAAGCAACTCAACGGGACCCCAAAGCAGCCCTCCTGAGAAAGGAGGGAATGAAGTCAAGGGTCTCTTTTTCCAGTGGGAATGCTCCCTGTTCCCCCTTCTCCTGCACTTAGGCCACACAGAGTTGCCACAGTGGAGGACTGAGAGCCCTTAGGGGCTAGGTTTATGGAATGAACCTTGATTATGTTCCCTCATCCCTCAACAGTAGTGCTTCTTCAAAAGATGGTCAGAGCCCTCTTTGCTCCTAGTTTTCTCCTCTTCCAAAACCTCACATTTCTTCAAATCTTTTCTTGTACTTACCTAGGGCAATGGGGTCACTGCTGAGGCCTGGGGTGGCCACAATGATCTGATCCAGAGACTCTTTATTGCTAAGCATCTTAAAGACCTGCAAGAGAAACAGGGACGGCTCAGCATTCCAACTAATGCCATACAGTCATCAAGTGCCCACATTCTTCTTGACTTCCTCTCTCTGAATGCTTGTATAGAATGCTTGTATACATACCACCACAATGGAACAGTCTCTGTGGTTCCCCACCACCATCCCTATACCTCTAATACTTCTAAAACAAATGCTCTCATCACAAGCCCAATAACAATTTCTCCAGGTCCCCAAAGCCCCTTCCAATCTCCATACAATGACTATTTTACACTGGTATACATTAGGAAGGAAGTTCACAGCTGTATTAATTCTGCCTATCAACAGCCCATTTCTCTATTGGGGAAATCTATACTTAAGAGGTGACAGGCAGTTCACCAAAAGTCAAGGATCAAGTCCCATCAGAAAAGGTATATAGACTCTGTAGCAGTAACCATATTCAGTCCATAAGGCCAGCCTGAGGAAAGGTTGTATAATTATCATCCTAGGGAATCAACAGCCAATGCCTTACTGAGACAGGCTCTTTGAGGAAAGACAGGATCTACTGAGGCCCACAGACATAGCAAAATCTCCCAGAGGAACTTTTGGTTGTCGTGGCAATGTGCTGTCAGCTTCCAAGCTAAACAACAACCAGTGCTCACATCACCTCCTGCTGGAACTCACCGCCTCTCTGTAGGAAGAGCTGCTGTGCAGGGCAGTGTGCAGCACCCGGAACTCCCTCAGGGCAGCCACTTTGTCCACAGGTTCTAGAGGACAAGACACTTGGTTATCCCACAGCCCAGGCTCTGTCATTACCACAGATGTGGCAACATCATTTCAGCATCTGTCCGAGTGCAACTTGGTCTACAGAGTCCCTTCTCTCATCACCCTCTAAGATTGTGAGCACCACCTCAGAAAAACCATTTGTGCCACAAATATGAAATTTGCACGCTTAATAAATTATCTTCAGTACATAAAACAAACAAAGTTCCAGCAGAGGGGGATCTTGCCACATGAAAGAGGCTTTTCTAATCAACAATCCATTGCAGGAATTCTAAACTTCTTACATTTGAAAAGGAAGAATGTATAATCAACTCAGTGGACTCTTACGTAGGGACTTAAAATAAGTTCACTCCAAGCCATCTTAACGATATAGCACTATGCTGACACAATATGTTAAGAGAAAGAAATAGAACACAAAGTTGGATGCGCATTCTCTGGTAAAACTATGCAAAATATGTCAGTCTGCATATGGTCTAAGGCTGGAAGGAGCAAGATAAAGAATAACATTTTCTAGGAGGGGCAGGCTCATGAGTAATTCTTCTGTTATTTTCTTTCAGATTTCTCTAATTCTTTTTAGGTTTCTTTATTCTTTTTTATTTACTTATCTTTTAATTATTATGTGTATGAGTGTTTTGCCTGCATGTATGTCTGTGTACTATGTGAGTGCCTGGCCACCAGATTCCCTGGAACTGGAGTTACAAACTACATGCGGGTGCTGGAAATTGAAGGAGGGTCCTCTGGAAGAGCAGAAAGTACTATTAACCTCTGAGCCATCTCTCCAGGCCCTGTAATATTATTTTGATTCATAAAAAGACAAAGAAATTGGGCTAGGTAAAGCATGTGCCTGACAGCCTGTGCTAAGCCCTGTTTTGATCTCCTAGGCACCACAAATAGACAAATAAATAAAAAACAAGCCACAATAAAAAGAATCCCAGTAAAGACTAAGGAAGTACACGGCACTTGAAAGCTCTGATGAACAAACTTTTATCATGTGCCAAATGACAACTTTTTTGATTTCTGAACACTGTGATCCATGTATCCAGGAAAGTCTAGCAGTAGTCACACTGTATTTGGTCACCTGAATATCATAATCCATTTCACAGGGGAGGAATCTAAGGGATAGGAGCAGGTAGGAAGTTCACCCTGTGTCACACTGTAGTGTGGTATCCTTAGCTCATCTAGGCTACATAATCAGACTTTACAGACACTATTCTCAAAGCAAAGTAACTGTATGCCTGGAGTTGAGTGCAGCAATCATATCAAGATCATGAGGGCTGTCTCCTTTGGAAAATAGATACCACAGTAAATTACCTAACTTACTCACTCAACAAACTAAACAAATCAAACATTTATCTTGTTTGTAGCTTTGGACAAGTCACAAGAAGGTGAAAAATAAGAGTCCTTCCCATTAGGAATTCTTGGGGCAGTAGGAGAAATGAAACTATGAAACTAAATCCAACATACAAACATACAATTATAAAATGCCATATTGAGGTCCTGGGCAGAGATACAGATTGCCAGTAAGGGTGCTAGCCATCACTACAAGTAAGGCTAGGGCCCAATTTACCTCCTGGGAGATCATCCAAGAGGGGAACTTAAAGCAGAGTACATGTTTACTGGAAGGAGGGCTTCGAGGTCTAAGTGAAAACATATGGAAAGGCATGGGATAATAAGAAGGGGTACTTGATCTCCAGTATGGCCAAGAAATAAAAAATAAATAAATTAAGCTGAGTATGGCGGCCTGTACTTCTAATCCCATCCTTTGGAAGCAGAGGAAAGAATACAAGTTCTAGGCTATAAAATCAAAGCTATGGCTCAACATATATATATATATGTATATATATACATATATATACATATATACATATATACATATATATATGTATATACGTATATATATATATATATAAAATAAAGTGAAAGCCTTAGGAAACAGCAACCTGCAATGGAGACTCCCAAAGTGATCCAGGTGGAAAGATTAACTGGCAGTTCTCCTTACAGTGACAACTCTGGGGTGGGGTGCCGCTGTTTGTTCCATTCCTGTTGTTTGGGACAAGGTCTTACTATTTAGACCAAGCTGGCCTTCAGGCAGCAACCTCCTCCCTCAGCCTCTGTTATTCTGTGACCACAGAAGTATATCACCAAATCGACCTCCTTTTAGAAGAATGCTGCAGGAGAAAATATCTAAAGTACTATCATTTAAAAAACTTCTTTTCAGAACTAAATTTAAATTCACCTCCCAATAAAAATTCCATTTGTTTCAAAAATAACCCTGCAGATAACATGGAGAAGAAAAGGATCTAGATATCCTAAGGCACAATCTGCTAAGAGTACTGGGTGTCTCTGTAATACCCTTTGGGAAAGAGGCAGCCAGGCCAGAAGGAAACACAAATCAGAATAATCTAGGTTTATATCCCAGCTCTAATTCATTTTAATTAGATGACCCTGAGTAAATATCCTTCCAATCTTTTTTCTCCATCTATAAAATGCTAGAGTGTGATTAAGTAAGATGCTAAAGAAAAAAAAAAACTAGCTTGCAGAAATAACCATTCATTTCTTCAGTCAATGCCCTCCAGCTGAAGAGCAGAGGGACAGACCTGTATCTGAACAAGCTGGGTTCAATGCTCAGTACATAGAGGAGAATATACACCCCAAGAACTGTGGGGCATTTCAATCAGAGGGAATTAGGAAAACCAGAGGATTTGGGCTTTGATGGATGATTCTTGGGAAAACACAGTTTTGCTCTGGAGTCAATCTTATGATTAGGCTCTTAATAGCTTTATTCGAGAAGAAAGGCAAACGAGAAGAAAGGCAAACTATAGCAAGGTGAAAGCTGTAATTGGCAGAGGAAGCAGTCACTCTCATCAGGCAGGGTGAAGGGATGTGTAATTTCTTGTATGTTTGTCTCTTGTTAGAAATATTAAGGATCTTATTTTTCACTTGATCCACAATGGTCTCAGAATGTCCTTGTCTGATGATAGTGAACCTGTAACAGTGGGACTCCAAAGCCTGGCTCTGATTGTCAGACTAATCCTTGGATGTCTCACTTCCCATATGGATACAAAACATGTCTCTGTCCTTAACATTTAAAACTGAAAAGGTAGCTGGGCGGTGGTGGCGCACGCCTTTAATCCCAGCACTCGGGAGGCAGAGGCAGGCGGATCTCTGTGAGTTCGAGGCCAGCCTGGGCTACCGAGTGAGTTCCAGGAAAGGCGCAAAGCTACACAGAGAAACCCTGTCTCGAAAAACCAAAAAAAAAAAAAAAAAAAAAAAAAAAAAAAAAAAAAACCTGAAAAGGTAACTTTCAAACTGATAACTACTCATAGCAGACACAAACAAGATAAAAATATGTCAAACTACTAGATTAACAAAGCTAACCTCTTTAACATAGCTTGGCTTTATACATGGAGAAGCTTTTAAAACACAAACACAAGAGCCAAGTGGTGGTGGCGCACGCCTGTAATCCTAGCACTTGGGAGGCAGAGGCAGGTGGATCTCTGTGAATTCAAAGCCAGCCCGGTTTACAAAGCGAATTCCAGGACAGGCTCCAAAGCTACACGAAAAACCAAAAGAAAACCCCACAAAATCTACAATGTAAATTCCAAGCAGCACTTTCTATTAATAAACTAAAAAGGCTTTAGGTTTTGTATAGTTTCTTCAACAGCTTCTTGAATGCTGTTGGAATATTTTCTGGAAATAAATTACCAGTTCAACAGGAGCAGTTGTTAGCTTACTGAACAAACCACCAACTGAGGGAGTTTATAGGAAGATGTGCTCACATAAGAACAAAATGTAGCATTACAAAAATAAGGCAAGTTTCTGGCTTTTGTCTAATGAACACAGAGACAGTAGGAGGATATACAGGTAACTGAGAAATCAGCTGTTTTCCAAACAGTTTAAGTCGACCCACACTCCTACATGGTTAGAAAACAATGGATAATGAACTTATTAAATCAAAAAATACATCTATTATTAGTGGTGTTGGCAGTAACAATGTCACAACTTAACTCTATCAGTGGGCTCTAATCCAATAAGGATAAAGGTAGCTCCTATCACCACCTCAGTAAACGTTTGTTGCACCCAGGACCATACCTCAAGAATACACAGGCTCTTCCCTTGGAGATATTACGAAGCTCTGGCCATCTAAGGACAAACTCTCACTTACCAGGTTTCTGATCAGGCTCGGGCCAAGATTTTCGGAGAACATGGACTGTGGACCCAGGCTGAATACCATAGAAGTCAAGGGTCTGGTCATCTTTTAGCTTCCGGCCACAGTAGATCAGATCTATA
>LZPO01087148.1:722196-736082 GCA_001675575.1 Neotoma lepida
CCAGGCTGGCCTCGAACTCACAAAGATCCGCCTGCCTCTGCCTCCCAAGTGCTGGGATTAAAGGCATGCGCCACCACCGCCCGGCATAATAAATAAATCTTAAAAAATAAAAAATAAAATAAAATAAATAAAACCTGCCCATTTATATTTTGTTTCTCAAAGCAATTTGGTTTCTGTCCCCTGAGAATCTTATTTTAATTAGACAGCTCTCAGGAGCTAGGGAAACAGCTCAGTGAGTAAGAGCACTTGCTCTACAAGCATGAGGCCCTCAGTTCAAATCCCCAGCACCCACACAAAAAGCCAGGGATGGCTGCATGTGTTTGTAACCCCAGTACTGAGGGCAAAGGCAAGCTGACACCAAGAACTTACTGGCCATCCAGCCTAACCCAAACTGCAAGCCTCAGGTTCCGTGCGCAAGGCAAGAAGAGGAGTACAAGAGAACACCTAATACCCTGCTCTGGTCTCTTCAGATAGATGCATAAGTACATACTCCTGCACACACACGTTGGGAGCCATGCAGCCTAGTCTCAGATCAGCATATGACTACCTGTCCAACAGGTTTCCTCAGGGCAAGACACCTGTGGAAACAGACAGACTCTCACTTGGCAAAGACCAGTAGTCCACAGGACAGCGTAGGAATTTGCAAAATTCGTGCAGCTTGCAGGCTTTTTTCTCTCTCATTATATTGGTGATTCTTTGAGTGGTTTTTAATTTTACTTTGTCAGTCACACATGCAATAGCTGTAGTTTTACCTGAAAATTCTGTTCTTTCTCAAATATTTTTCCCTATTAATTCAACAGGTGGTTAATGCTTCTCAGATCTCTTATCTGGAATTACTAACTGCAACCCCCAATCCTGGGAACTTTCCTGACTCAATGGAGACAGTTAGGNACATATGAGAAAACAACACCTGCAACATTAACCCTGTCTCACAGNTCTGGGAAGGAGAGCAGGGCATGCACAGACTAGGGAGAAAGCCTNGGAACACACATAGTGCCAACTGCTGAGAGTAAGTTCCCTGGACACCAAGCATAGAATCATTGGTAGGATCTGGTATGCTCCAAGAGGAAAAAATACAATATAAAATGTGGGATGGCAAGATCCATCCTTACCGTACACAGGAGCTCATACTGGTGGACGAAGTATGGTACAGTGAGATAGGAAAAGAGTGCTTTGTCAACGTCTGCCTTTTACAGAGAGATTGAGACATGGGACCCTCTTGTAGAAAAGGGAACTATATAAAAGCATATCTTGCAGACATGAAAGAACTGTCTGGGTTTGAATATTGTTGTCCTTAAAGCACTGTGCCCATGTCTATTACTTTTTCACTTTGTAACCACAAGTAGACGCCAGATGACATAAGTGCTGTGAGAGCAGGATGTGTCTGGCTCAATATTAGTTAAGCTTGCAAAAATGCTGAACTCTATGTCTAGAATAAGGTTATGTAGGGAGTGGGAAGGTGTATTTGGGGAAACATAAAGGGGAACTATGGGGGCTTTCATAATGATCACAATGTATTCCTTAAATTATGATGTATTTCTTAAAGTCAAAAATAGAAGCCAATAATAAAGCTGTTCATGTAACCCTAGTCAAAATGTAAAGACAGCCTGAGCTATTCAGCGCCACTTGAGTGCAATCCACTTGGTGGTCAGAAGCTTTTCTTGCACTGATGCCCCTTCCCCATCTCAGGACCTGAACCTGAGCCGAGGCTGGACCTCGGTACACACATGTATGCACCACATACATATAAAAGAAGAGACTCTCCCAGGTGCAGTGACATGCATCTGTAATCCCAGATACTTGAGAGACTGAAGCAAATTTGTAGCCAGCCTGGGCAATTTAGCAAGATTCTGCTTTAACATAAAAAAAAAAAAATCATATAAACAGGCTTTGGGTACAGCTCAGTGGCAGACTGCTTCCCTAGCATATGCAAGGCCCTGGATGCAAGAGTTAGCACCTGTGTGTGTTGCGGGGCTATCAAGAAATACAGTTTTGGCCAGGTGTGAGGTTGCACACCTTTTATCCCAGCAGAGGAAGCTGAGGCAAGCAGTGAGTTTGGACCAGCCTGGTCTATAAAGTGATTTCCAGGCCAGTCAGGGCTACAAAGTAAGACCCTATCTCAAAAACAAACAAACAAATAAAACCCAACATTTTAAACAACTGTTATGAAATACGAATGCTTATTTAAGACATACATCCACAGAAGAGCTCTAGAGCTCAATACTGTAGAGAGTACTTAATAAATAAATAAATGGGAAAAATATAGCAACCAAAAAGGGCGAATCTAATCCACCTGTGATAGGAAATANGTTTTTCACCAGCTGGAACCCTTGACTAGCTTAAATTACATTTATCATCTAATTTGACTGAACTGACTTAAATCCCTCCTTCCTCCGCTGAGAATGCCTTGCCAACCTCATCCTATTTAGCTGCCTTCCCTTCAATCAGCCATTAAGACAAACAAAAATCCTTCTAATTATGCCTTAAGTCTTAAGTGATAGATTGAGGAGTCTTGTCTTGTCAGCAACTCTTTGCTCAACTTACCCCTAATTCTGTTCTCTCAAGAGAAAGACCTCAACGATGTCATAGTTGAGCGTCACCACGAAGTAGTTCAGTGTAACACATGACTAATATGGTAAACAATATTTCTGTCATATGTCTTGTGTTTCTGCTCATGTAAAAACTTACTCTGGAGTGTTAACATTATGAAGCAACAAATCACAAGCCTTTAATTTACTCTTTTAACTCCTCTCCCAGAGGAGGCCAGAGCAGCAACCCAGCTCCAAGACTCACCAATCAGCTCCGGGTCTGGAACAGATTCCTGGAGCTTCCCAGCAATCAGTTGCTTTAGAAATGAAATGCTATAGCTCCCTAGTGAATATTCTCCCAGTTCTGTCTCTGGCAACTGAAGAATTGATTTGGGGGCTAGTGGCTGGTCAGCCAGCTTCACTGCCAGATGCCAGTCTGAGAGAGACATCCTCTCTCTTTCGCGCTCCCTCTTTCTCCCTGTAAAAGAATAAGGCATTAATGGTTAAAAGACAAATCCTACTCATTCCCTTCCTACAACTGGGCTAAATGAAAGATAATTTCAGTGCAATACTGCTATTGCTACAGAAGCACAAGGTATAACATTAGGAAGCTAGAACTAGAACCTAGTGTCCTTCTTTTATTCCTCCTACAGTGGACAGCAAAGAATTTCTCTATGCCTCAGTTTCTTCACCTTTAAAGTGGACATAAAAGACCATTCTGATAGCAATGTTGTCAGGTTCGAGCAAGGTCACCCAACACCCCTTTTACACACTGATTTCTAGTTTTCATCTTCAATTTTTGATTTAGCTATTACAACAGCTTTAACAAGTCCTTGCCTTTCTTGCCTCCCCATATGAAAGATCCACAGTGATATCCAGTGTTTTATTGTTTAAAACACAGATCTGACAAACAACTTAACTGCTTTGAATGCCTTCATTGACCCCAAAGCACCTCTGTGAACAGGTGTAAACGCCACAGCCTGGATTCAAGACCCATTCATTCTGACTCCCACTAGCTTTCTTCAATAGCCCCAACCCTGCCCCTGCCCCACTTATAACAACAGGTAAATCTACTTCATAACAAAACTGTCCCTATATATACCTCTGCTCACCTCCTGTCTTTGTATATAAGTTCACCTCCCTTTTTAGCCTCTTAGCAAACTCCTACCAAGACCCACACAAATACATCGTTTCTATGCCTCTTTTTCTTTTCTTGGTCACACATTCCCTGTTCCCTCAAGGCAAAAGAGCAACACAAATCAATAGATTTGAGGACAAGTGGCTAGTCAGCCAGCTTCATTACCAGATGCCAGCCTAAAAAAGATATTTTTTCTTTGCTGCTTTTTCCTTGTAAGGCAAATATTTCTCAATTTCTTATCCCTCCCCTGTATCTGTGCCCCTCCTCCCTTTCTTGAAAGCCTTGGAAGCCAAGATTAGAACTTTTCTAATTCACTGTCCCCAATCCTGGCATATATGAATGCCCACAAAATAAATCGAAAAACTCAAAGGGTGCAAGAGCCTTGAAACGCAAGACAAGCCCTTGTTGTATATAGACAAGGCTTCTTCCAAAGAGGCGTCTTGCGGTATAGACAAGGCTAAGAAAAAGCTATGATTCTACCCAGCAGACCTCAAGATACTATCCACCTTCGGTTTAGAGAGGAAGGAGCTGGGTTTTTCGTATAGCAATCTCGGTCCTCACAACTGTCCCCTGGGGCAGGCATTGTCATCCATATTTTACAGATCAGTAAGCAAGATTCAGCTCAAGTCACTTGGCCCAAGGTCACAGATACCTAGTCGTGAGTAGGGACACTGTTGACAACCCCACCTCTCCTGTGGGACCAGTTAGCTACTCCACACCCACGAGAGCCCCGCGCGCCCAGGGGGCCCAGCGCCCTCACCCGTCCCGCGGAAGGAACCCGGCCGCACAGAGCCGCCGGTGTAAACACTCACTCTGGCCCTCTTGCCGGAAACCGGAAGCTCCGCGCTGCATTCTGGGGGTTATAGTTTTTGCTGAGGCCCCGCCCCTTACAAATGGCCGTCCAGTAGCTAGAGGATGCTTCTGGTTCCTAGGAGGCGTGGCTTCGAGCAGTTTGAAATTCTAGGCGCTCATGGGTTCTAATTTTCTGTCAGACAAAATCCTACTAGCTGAGGTAGGGAAACTCAGTGTGAGGTTTTCGAAAGCAGTCAACTGCCCGGTGATTTCTTGCACTCTCTTGGGATATTTATAAAGCCGATTGGTTATTCCGGGCTTGGATGGGCCCTAGACCCGGTGACAAACCACCTCCACCCCGTGGGGACCCGTTCCTACGTGAACAGGCTCTCTGAGGCTCTTCCGATGAAGACACTGTCCTCCCGCGGGGTCAGCCTCCAGTGCGTCTAGCTCCTTTCTCCCAGGGATCCGACCTTGTGGCGGTGCACCAGGACTCCAAAAGTTGAGTCCTTAAGAGAAGTGATTAAGTAGGGTTTCTGGCACACCATGAACATGCAACAATGGGGTTTATATCACAGTCATTCATAGAATCAGTTTGGGGAGGGGAATTTCCACTAAACTTTCATAGAGAAACTGTTTTAGATGATTAAGAAACTTCTGCTCGATCAAATTGAATTGTGTTTGCACAGAAGTTAGAATTAGCTAAAATCAGAGAGTACTGACTGGACTCAGGAAATTAGTTCCAAAACTAAGGAAAACAATAACCCCCAAAAAACCAAACAAACAAAAAAAACCAACTAACCAAACAAACAAAAAAAACCCAACTACTATGAAACTGTGAAGTTGAGGAACCAGTGAGATGGCCAGCAGGTAATTGCACTTGCCTCCAAACCAGAGGACTTCAGTATGATCCCCCCTGGAACCACAGGATGGAACAATAGAACTGACTCCTCAAGACTGCCCTCTGACCACACATTCACACTGGCATATACGCACATACAAGCATGAACACACACACACACACACACACACACACACTAAATAAATAAATAAACACTAAATAAATAAATAAATGAATAAATAAAAAATGTAATTTTTGTAAATGAAGTTGCTCATAATAGCTAAACACTGATTTTGTGTATGCAAGTGTAAAAGCTGTGTTCTTGTACAGTCCACTATTAGACAGAAAGAACTAGGGCAGTAACTGAATAGGACAGCTTGACAGAGAACATCAAAGTACACATAATTACCCCCTCCTATTCATATAAAATATGTGTGCTGGGGGAAGGATTCACAACTCCCAAAGTCTCTTTTCCCTATCATATCCATTTTTAGATGCAGCTCCTTTTTCAGGAATTCTTTTTTTTTTCTCTAGAGACAGAGTTTCTCTGTGTAGCCCTGGCTGTCCTGGAACTCACTCTGTAGACCAGACTGGCCTTGAACTCACAGAGATCCACCTGCCTCTACCGCCTGAAAGCTGGGGTTAAAGGCGCTCACCACCACTGAGCTGGAATTCTTAACTGACCAGCCTTTTAGGCAATTTCCTACCTACTAAGGTACTGACACTTAAATGTCATACTTTATTTCAATAACTTTTGTTTAGGACTGTGCCTTAACTGTTTGCCAGAGATGTCAGGAATCCTATATCCTTTTGAGTTCTCAGAATGGAGCTGAATGCTCATGAAATTCTTTTGTTTGATGTCATCATAATCTTCATGAAAAAATGGACCCCATCTTGTTTATTTTGTCTTCCATAGTTGACCAGAACCTGAAACATAGTAGGTTAGCAATAAATATGTGGTAAATGAATAATCCAGGCCAAAACTATTTATCAAATATGACTGCCTTTGTTCACAAAAGAGGAGATCTCAATTGCAACGTGATGATGTTGTACGTGGGCAAATTAATGAAAGGGTAAACTAGAATCAACCAAACAGGTTCTGTGGAAACCCAGTTATCAAGTAAGTACTGTGCTGCAAAGCAAAGGTCCTAAAAAGAAAAAATAGAAACCTAGGCACAAGACAAAGAGATATTTGGCAAGAAGAGTCCAAGACCAGGTCCTTCAGCCAGTTCATATTTGGAAACATTGATACCCTTGTCAGCTCTAAGAAAATGCTGGCTGATCATTCATTAAATGTTCAAGAGATTATTGGGCCTAGTCAGTAATTCTATTGAAAAACAAATTGTAAGAATGGACATTTCAATTTTTATTAGTATTATTTTGTGGAGAGTGCATGTATGTTCATGGGTGTAGGTGTGGGTGAGGGTGTGCCATGGCAAAAGTGTAGGGGTCAGATGACAATCCAGGTGATGGTCCTCGCTTTTCCATCCTGTTTGAAACGGTCTCTTCAATGCTACATAAACCGGGCTAGATGGCCCAAGAGCTTCTGGAAGTCTCCTGTTTCAGCCTTCCGTCTCCCGGTAAGGGTGTTCTGGGATTACAAATGCCTACGCTACTGCCTCTGGCTCTTCTATGGGTTCTGGAGTTCCAAATTCAGATAGTCAAGCTTTTGTGGAAAGCAAGTGCTTTTGCCCACTAAACCGTCTCCCCATCTCAACATTTTTATTTTTGAAATAATATTTAATAAGCTTATAAAAATATGAGAATTTCTGACTTGCACAAGAAAGTCATTGAAACTCATCTATAACAGTTCTTGCTACAAGCACAAATGTTGGAGCTGGGGAAATGAGTCAGTGGTTAAGAGCAATAGTTTATGTATTATTCTTAAAGGCTTGGTGTCTTCTTCAGTATCTTTGGACATTTGTTTTCATTCAGATTGACATCTTATTTGACATTTTTTAGTGTTGATTATTATTTTCCTGCTGACTTTTTTTTTTTGAGGGGATACATTTTTCTGCTCTTTTTTACATTCCATTATTTCTTTTTTGTTGTTTTGTTTTTTGTTTTTCGAGATAGGGTACCTTTGTGCCTTTCCTGGAACTCAGTTGGTAGCCCGGGCTGGCCTTGAACTCACAGAGATCCGCCTGCTTCTTCCTCACGAGTGCTGGGATTAAAGGCGTGTGCCACCACCGCCCGGCTACATTCCATTATTTCTATGAATA
Source organism: Neotoma lepida (assembly GCA_001675575.1). Lineage (NCBI taxonomy): Eukaryota > Metazoa > Chordata > Mammalia > Rodentia > Cricetidae > Neotoma > Neotoma lepida. The sequence continues at coordinate 729,718 of LZPO01087148.1, forward strand.
TTTTTGTGTGACACTTTTTTGGATATATGGATGTTGCTAGTGCTATGCCAATGGATTAATACTTGGTTTGTCAAGATCCATGGGACAAGCTATGGCTATCCCTGGGTGGTCTTAGAAAGTGTGACCTCAATCTTATGCAAAGCGCAAGCTTGAGATTTCACATGGTAAGGAAAGACAACTCTTCTTACACAGGGCCATTCCAGATCCCTGTCCTCAACCAAGCAGAGAGAATTTCCCTTGTCTTCTTGTAGTGCCTAATTATTTTCTTAGTGATCTGGCCTTCCACTTAGCAAATATTTTAAGAGTTTCCACTTCATACTGAATTGATCAGTTTCAACCCCTGAGAGGCCCCAGGCCCCCAAACCAAAAACTCCCAAGCAAGGTGTCTAGAACCACAGGTCTTTATGGGGAGATACTCGTCAACTCTCAACTCCGATGATATTTTCAGTTCCTCTTTTATCTTAGGCATCTTAGGATTTCCTGATACTCCTGTAATTACAGCCATGTGACTTTTAATAAATGTATTTTATATAACATTTGTGGATTTTAAAAAATTTGTTTTGTGTATTGGTGTTTTGTCCGCATGCAGGACTGTGCACCACATGCATGCCTGGTGCCCTTGGAGGGCAGAAGAGGGCGCCAGATCTCTTGGGATTGGAGTTACATAGGTTGTAAGCCACCATATGGGTGCTGGGAATTAAACCTGGGTCTTCTGGAAGACCAGCCAGTGCTCTTAACTGCTGAACCATCTCTCCAGCCCGAATTAATGTACCTTTATTTTTTTAAAATTTATCTTTTAAATTTTATCTGTATGGATAAAAATAAATCTGTATGGATTTATACATGTATGTCTGTATGCCACATGTGTGTAGTGCTGGAGGAGGCCAGAAGAGAGTGCTGATCCTCTGGAACTTGAGTTANGGATGATTGTGAGCTGCTATGTGGGCGCTGGGAGTTGAACCTGAGGCCGAGGAAAAGCCAGTGCTCTTAACCGCTGAGCCATCTCTCCAACCCCCAATCCCTGTACCTTTAAAGTAGGTCTTGGTATCTGGTAGTACAAACTCTTCAACTTTCTTCTGTTCTAAATTGGGCATGGCTATTTCTTACCAACAGATGACAATTGTTACTTTTTTTAAATGCTCCTAAAATATATATGAACTATATTTTTGAACTAACTGTGCATGAGCAATATATCCAACTAAATATATGCAGTCAACAAAATTTATACTGCACATTTGTTTAGTAATCTACATATTTCACTTAACTTGAATATTTTCACACATGCTGAAATTGTCTTTTGAAAAAGTGATGTTTTTACTATTTCCAAGTTATTTCAAGTTGATAGTAAAGTTGCAAAAATTGTACAAAATGGGGGTTTCAGAGATGGCTCAGTGGTTAAGAGCACTTGCTGTTCTTGCAGAGGAGTAGAGTTCAGTTCCTAGCACCCATTTGGTGGCTTATAACCATCCAAACTCCAGTTCCAGAGGCTCTGACTCCCTCTTCATATATATATACATATATACGTATATATATATGTATATATGTATATACATATATATGTATATATAATTTAAATGATAGGTTTTATGTTATGCATATTTTACCATGTTTTTAAAGGACATAAAGAAACTGGAAAGTTTGAGTGATGCCATTTATCAGTCATTGGGCAAGAATGCCACTGATTCTTCTTTTGGTTGGGGTCTAGCTTAAAGCTAAACTATGAGATTTCAGAAGTGTTTATAAAATGCAAAGATATGTCTTGCTGTGTATGTGAGTCTCTTTCTTCTGGAGCTGGAAATAAAATGAGCAAAGATGTAATGACTGCCTTTTGGCTGGAATTTTTTTTACCAAAACAGTTCAGGTGCCTGTCTGTTCTTTGCAAAGGCATTGTGCAGAGAACTATAAAGGAAAGAAAGATAAGGGGGCAAAAGGGAGAAATGTAGAAATTAAGTATATACTAGAAGTTTCATGACCCTGAAAAGGACGTATCCACATATAAGCTTATGAATGAATAATTTTAATATGAGATAGAATAATGGATTCCATCCCCAGAACTACAAAATATGGAACATGCTGTATTCTGTGCCCCTCAACTGCTCTCTGCTAATAATTAGGTGATTTTATTGTATTGTCTTAATACTCCCGTTTCCTTCTGCACTGTCGTGGATTATGTAGATGGCCAAATTATCACCCTCCTTATATTCATTCTCTTTACCATATGACATAGCATGACCCTCCCACCATGAATGAAGTGTTCTGCCCCACGCCTTAATCCTTGTTTCTATCGCGTGACTTGATTTGGCCAAGCTTTGTTGGCAGATATGGCAGAAGCAGAGTTGGGGATGGACTTGCACATTGGGAGGTGCCCATTTGCATCTCAGCTATCACCATGGGAACATGATAGACACATGTTGCAAAACTAAGTCTCCTTATTTGCCCCAGCTAAAGAACAGCTGAAATTAGCTGCTTCCAAACTTCATATAGCTATATGAGGAGTTCCAGCCAAGGAAAGTGCACAGATTATAATTATACAATTTTAGTAGCTTTCACAAAATGAACCCATTCATATAATCACTGCCCAGATAAAAAATGAGAACCTTAATACCTGAGAAGCTCTTCATGCTGCCCCATCATTATTCACTGCTCCACCAAAGGCAAACATTAGCCATGACTTTTAACACTGTAATTTATTTTGTTTATTCTTAAACGTGTTCTAACTGGCATAATACTGTATACACAGACTTTTGTGTCTGGCTTTCACTCAACATTTTTTTTTAAATTGTGATGCTAGAGATCAAATGTAGGGTCTTACACATGCTAGCAAGCACTCTGCCACACTGCCCTCATTCAGCACAATGTCAATGCTTCCAGGTTGTGAATGGTAACACCTTCTTCATTTTCATGCTTTGTAGTATACAGTTTAGTATGCTTTTGCGTATGAGTATTCCCATGTTGGTACACATTTGGATTATTTCCCACTTAAATCTATTCTGCATAATGAAAACTCTCATTTATGTGTTTTGGTGAGCATACTTATGCATTATTGTTGTACACTATAGAACTATGCTGTTTTGTTTTCTTTGTTTTGTCAAACTGACACAAGCTAAAGTCATTTGAGTAGAGGGAACCTCAATTGAGGAATTGTCTCAACCAAATTGGTCTGTAGGCAAGTCTGTGGGGCATTGTCTTGATTTAATGTTTGATGTGGGAGGGCCCAGCCCACTGTTGGCAGTTCCACCACTGGGCAAGTGGTCCTGGTTTGTGTGAGAAAGGTAGCCGAGCAAGCTATGGGGAGCAAGCATGTAAGTAGTGTTCCTCCACGGCTTCTTTCAGCTCTGCCTTGAACTCATGCCCTGACTTCCATTCATGATGGACTGTGATAGGAGTGTGTCAGCCAAATAAAACTTCCTTCCCAAGTTGCTTTTGGTCATGGTCTTTATCACAGCAGTAGAAACCAGACTAAGACAAATACTTTGGAAATTAATTGTTGGGATATTGAATAAAGGCATTGGTCAACCTTGATACATACTGCCAAACAGACTTTCCAAGTTATTATGCCAATTTGCACTCCCACCAGAATTGTATAAGGTTCCTATTTTCTCTAGAGCTCACCAACACTTGGTATTACTAAACTTTTTGATTTGGTTTAGCTTTTTAACAGGGTCTTGCTATGTTGCCCAAAGCTGGTCTGAAACTCACTATGGACGCCCAGCTGGCATCAAAGTAGCAATTCTGCCTCAGCTTCCTAAAATGCTGTGATTACAGACATGTGCCACCATGCCCAGCTGACTTCTAAATTTTAGAGAGTTCAAAAGGTATGAAATAGTATCTTGTTTTGGTTTTCATTTATATATTCATCATGATTAATCAGCATAAGTAAGATTTCTTACAAACATACAAGCACTTGGGTGTTCCTTTTTGTAGATGGAACATCTGTTCATGTAAGATTTAAGTCTGTTCACCTAAGATCAGAAGGGCAGCTAGTAGATCATGAGGCTGACAGCAAGAGATAGTGAATCTAAAAGAGAATGTTGTGTCAGCTCAGACCCAGCCTAATTCATATCAGGAATAAATGCAGCTTGCAGTACTATTCTGGTATAAGATACTGAGGCCTCAAACTAATACTCAAGAATTGGGTGATGGGTGGTATTCATGGCAATGTGTTTGCTCACAGATTCACAGGTTATCAGATACCATGAAAATACCAGGACTTCTGCACTCCTCAGACACACAAGCTTGGAAAACAGCTTTTGCAGATGCCACGAGTCAGAAATTCATGTAAACGAAAAAATGCTGATGGATTAATTCACACCATAAACCAGAGCTGCTAAGCATTCCAGTTTCTGATTAAAACACTCTTACCTGCAAGAAAACAGTGTAGGAAAGCAATATAATCAGTGGGTTTCAGAGAACTAGACTCAGAGCGCCAGCACAGAAGAGACCCGAATAAGAGTATGCTTCTACATAACAATACAGATAGATCAGTCACAGGATGTGGACAGGATATGACCTTGGACCAGGGCTTTTTCTCTCTCTCAGCAGAGCTCAGATGACCATTGACAATGTCACCTCAGAGACAGTTCTATTTTCAGTGTTTCCAGCCCTGAATGTAAGCGGCACTATTCATAGCCCAGGGGGTAGGGGCTGAACGGAATAGAAAAGGGAAATAGAGAAAGCCAGGGAGCACCAACATTCCCTCTGCTCTCCGATTGGCTCTTTCGGCATCCTGGAAACATTTACTGGTTATCTTTTTCTCATCCTGCTCCCTATCTCACTACAGAGGTCCCTGGTATCTTCTCAACGAACTGTGCTTTCTCTGTGGGGATCAAAGCGGCAACTAGGATGGTTTGTGTGTGGAACTCATCACGTAGGTGAAGCCTGGACCACATGAGACCCTATCTTAAAAATAACAAAAAGAATAATATAATACTTATGTGATGAGGTGAAGTGATATGAATAATGTAAGCATTGTGATGTAGCATTGAGCTCCTCTACAAGGCTTCGTTGAACCCAAGCATTGCGGTAACAGGATAGTTTATCTAATAATCACTACTAAGGGATGGGTTGGTAACATGTACAGCGTGGATGTTCTGGTTCAAAGATGATCCACACCCAGGGCAGGACAGAGCAAGACAGTGTCAGATCTCTGCTTTCTACTCAGAATAGTGTGGCATTTAGAACTTACCAACGGCTTATTGTTGAAATTTTCCACATAATGTTTGTGAGCAAAGATGGCTATGGGAGACTGAAATGTGGGAGACCGAAACTGTGGAAACCAACTCATGGTGAAGGCTACTGTGTTTCCCCTCGTGGTTTCTTGAAAATGCCCATAATTTTATTCTCTGAGGATTCAAATCAGAGCCATGCTCATAGCAAGTGTGCTCTAACACTGACCCACGTGACTTAAAATAACGAGGGGGTTTTCTTTACTCTCAAGAACATCTTAAGAAGTTTTGAAGGTTTAATAGATTTTCTTGTGAATCTATGTGTCCTTGGGACTTTTTGAGGGATAGTTATTTTAGCCTTCTATGTTTACTGTGGTCAATGTTGGCAAATAGTGTTTTCCTAGGAAATTATTTAATGTTTTTCTGGTATGCTTCTCTATACTTAAGAAAAGTAGTATACTAATTTTTGTTTACTTCTTCCACAATTTCATATGTATATAATTTATTACCTTTACTACCCTCTCTTATCACCCTCTTCCTCTTACCAAACCATTCTTTTTCTCAAGTCTCCTTTCTACTTACGTGTGCATGAGTGTGTGTGTATGTGTGTGTGGTGTGGTATATGTGGTGCGTGTGGTATGGTATGTGTACATGTCTGTGTCTCTTTGTGTATGTCTGTATGTGTGTCTCTCTGTGTGTATGTATGTTTGTGTATTTGTATGAGTGTGTGTGTGTGTGTGTGTGTGGTGTGTGTGTGTTGTGTGTGTGTCTCTGTGTGTATGTCTCTCTGTGTGTGAGTATGTCTGTATTGTGGTATGTGTATGTGTTGTGCATGTATGTGTGTGTGTGTATCTGTGTGTGTGTTGCTAGGCATAGAACATGGACCTTGACCATGCTAGGTAAGTGGTCTACCCTTAAGCTACACACCAAAACCTGCCATAGTCACTTTCATCTTCACATCTGGTGGGGGTATAAGGCAGTGGGTGCCGGGACAGAGCAGGGACACTTTTTCTTTTCTGGACCATACAACTTGACACTTGACACTTGCTTATTTGACCTTGATTTAACTTTGGTAAGTTGTATATATCAAGAAATTTATCCATTTCTTCTAGGTTTTCCAGTTTGGTGGAGTACAGATTTTTAAAGTATGTCCTTATGATTCTCTGAATTTCCTTAATGTCTAATACCCTTTTCATTCCT
>LZPO01087148.1:748390-766633 GCA_001675575.1 Neotoma lepida
AGCTATAACTGCTAAGCAGCCTTACACAAGCCACCCCCAAGGATATAAATGATTAAAAATTGCTGGACTGAGCCAAGCATAATGGAACACACCTTTAATACCAGTATTCAGGAGGTGGACAGATCTCTGAAGTTTGAGGCCAGCATGGTCTACAGAGCAAGTTCCAGGATAGCCAGAGCCTCAAAGTGAGACTGTCTCCGAAAAACCAAACCAACCAACCAACAACAACAAATTGCTGAATTGGTGAGGGGTGCTGCTTAGTGGTTTGAGCACTCATAAGTTGTTCATGCTCCTGTAAGGAAGCCTTCGCCCATGCTGCTATAAATAATCCCAACTACACTCATTGGTTCATTAGGCTAGATCTTAATGGCATTGATTCTTTGGTCTGTCATTGGTAGGGGTGAATAAACATTTGTCTACATTTCCCTAGGGAAAAAAATCTTGTAACTCATGGTTGTTGGTCCCTAGTTTTATACAGTTATTCAGGATGCCATGCCAAACACCTCCTGTGTCCTTGGATAGTAGTATTGGCTTCCACCTGGGATGGAAAAGGCAAATCTAACCCTGAAATATAAGTCTTTTCCTCTGAGGATGAACTTCTGATTCCAGAACAGAAGGGTCCAGTGTGGTCAATTGAAGTTCAGGTGGTCTCCTCAAGGAGTGGAATGATAGTCTCAGTTTTGAGTTGGTCTTTGTTGGTGGAATGCTAACATTTGGCCAATACAGTAGCTAGATCAGCCTTGGTAAATGCTGTTGGTCCTATGGGTGGCCTCTTTACTGGACAGGAATCTCTATAGGAACAGAACCAGTCCAAGTACGTAGGTTATAACAGGGGATGGCTTACACAATAAGGCTGGGTAGCCCAACAGTAATCATCCCCTTGCTGGAGAGGCAGAGAACTTGATTTCTGCTTAGTCCACAAAGTTGGATGTCTCAGCACCCAGGCTGTCACTGAAGGTCTGGAGGATCAGTCCACATGGGAATGCTGAGCCTTCAGCAGCAACAACAAATACACAGGAAGAAATGAAGATGATAAATTGATGCTGTGTTTTAAAAGTGTGTGTGTGTGTGTGTGTCTGTGTGTGTCTGTGTGTGTGAGTGTGTGTGTGTCTGTGTGTGTCTGTGTCTGTGTGTGTGTATCTGTGTGTGTCTGTGTGTGTGTGTTATGATATATGTGTTCACATGTGTGGGCATGGGCATGTTCATGTCATAATGCTCACGTGAAGGTCAGAGGACAACCTTGATTGTCAGTCTACCTCCTTTGAGACAAGGTCTCTTGTATGCCACAGTGTAGCTCTTAGTGAGCTTCTGAGGCTCCTCTTTCTACCTCCCATCTTGCCACAGGAGCACTGGGATTATAGACGTGTGCTCCTATATGTGGCTCCACATGGATTCTAAGGAGCTGAACGCAGGTTCTCAGGCTTTCTTGGCAAAAGCTTTACCTACTAAGCCATCTCCCCAGCACTTGCCACAACTTTTTTTTCCCTTGGATTTCTTTATACTGGGCCTTCAGTTGAAAGGTGCCACCCACTTTGAGGGCCAGGACATCCCTATCAGTTAGTTACCCTCTCTGGAGACACCTTCAACAGGCAAGTCCGGAGCTATGCCTTCTAGGTAATTCTATATCCCATTAAGCTGACAATCAAAATCAACTATCACAGCCTCTGTCTGTCACTGTGGTCACTTTACCCAAGGGGTAAATGCCAGCATAGGGTGACTGACAATAGAGGATGACTAAGGCCACCTGGCTTAGACCCTTTGTCTTCTTGGGTGTTATGATAGTTAATAATGAGTGTTGTTTACCCTCAGAGCCAAACAGCCAGCATCTTCGAGAGTTCACCTGTGCCTGATTGCAAAAGATCATTGCAATTGTGTTTGTTGACTATTGACATTCCATCGTAGAAGTGTGGGTCAAGAAGGGCCAAGTATCTAGCCACTCCTCCCAACAAGATTTATGCAATTCTTCCCTAATTTCATATGGCCTTGAGNCATGGGGAGTTAGAGTATATAGGCTGGAGAGGAATGAAGGAAGAGGGTGCCATCTATGCAGTCATGGGGGAAATGTCATCCATTCTGGGTACAGAACTCCCAATGTGACTGCTTTACCCATGCCCCTGCCTGTAACCACTCTCATCCGTAGTTCTGTAAGTAAGCACAATAAAGGTATTGACTCCCAGGGTGAACTTTGGTGGAATTCAACTTTGATTTCTCATTGGAACAGTAGAAGGGGGAGACAGAGACATTATTTTGTCCCCTCTATGGAGAAATTTTTTATAATTGTCAACTTGACAAGTATATTAGTTACTTTTCTATTGCTGTGATAAAGTACCATGGCTAAGGCAACTCACAAAAGGAAGGGTTTGTTTGGGGCTTACAGTTCCAAAGGGATAGGATTCCAGTACCATCATGGTAGAGAGCATGGCAGCAGGCAGGCAGGCAGGCATGGTGCTGGATCAGCAACTAAGAGCTCACATTCCAATCCACAAACAGGAAGCAGAAAGCACATTGGGAATGGCTCAAGTTTTTTTGAAACCTCAAAACCTGCCCTTAGTGACAGACCTCTTCCAACAAGGTCACACTTTCTAATCCTGTACTAGCTAGTTTTATGTCAACATGACACAAGCTAGAGGAGGAAACCTCAATTGAGAAAATGCCTCCATAAGATCAGGCTGTAGGCAAGCCTGTAAGGCATTTTCTNAATTAGTGATTGATAGGGGAGGGCCCAGCCCATTGTGGGTGGTGCCATCCCTGGGCTGATGGTTCTGGATTTATAAGAAAACAGGCTGAGCAATCCATGGAGGGAAAGCCAGTAAGCAGCACCCCTCCGTGGCCGCTGCATCAGCTCCTGTCTCCGAGTTTCCACACTGAGTTCCTGTCCTGTCTTACTTCAGTGATGGACTATGGACGTTGAAGTGTAAGTCAAATAAACCCCGCCCCACAACGTGCTTTTGGTCCTGTAGTAACACAGACTAAGACACTTCCCAAACAGTTCCAACAGCTAAGGACCAGGTATTCAAATATATGAGCCTATGGGAGCTATTCTCATTCAAACCACCACAACAAGACCTAGAATGATGTAGAAGAGAAGCTACCAACTACACAGGTGAAAGATTACCTAGAGTAGGTTAGTTTCTGGGCATGCCTGTGAGTGATTATCTAGTTAAGTTGATCAAGATGGGAAGACCCACCTTAATGATGGGCAGCTCCATTTCATGGTCTGTGGTCTTCAACCAAATATAAAGGAGAAACCTGAGTACTACCATCCATCACTCTGCCTCCCAACTGTGAATGCAATGTGATCCTTCTAGGGACTGACACAAATTATATAGTGTCTTCACGTACCTCTGATAATCCCCAGCATTATAAATTCTCCTGAATTGTATGGAGTCTCAGCCATAGGGCTCTGGCTGTGCCTCCTGCAAAACTAGCATGCCTTGGGTTTACTTTGGGTCTCAGTCAAAGTTGTCAGCCTTTTATGACACCTAATAAGTAGATTAGAGCAAAGTTAGGCTTTAGATACTGAAGAAATCCACCAGTTTGTGTGTGTGTGTGTATGTGTGTGTGTGTGTGTGTGTGTGTTAGCAACAGGATGCAACAACTTATCTTTTACCCTAGAGGGATATCCCAACATGCCTCTAATAAATGGACTCTTACAATGGATGTAACAGGTTCCTGACTCTTCACAGAAACCCTTCTGAAGTAGATGTATCTTACCAAGGCCTCCATCATGCTGCACACATCTTTCTCATGTGGATCATTAACATGATGTTATGAATGCAATAGATCAGTGTGATACTTCAAACTATGTCCAGAGGATATGGACCACTTTAGATGAGATTATGACATAGGACAGGACTCATGAGCCTGGGAGAAAACTCTAAGGACAGAATTTAGTCTATTTCATGTAAATGTAAATATTATTCTGTTCCTTCTTTCCTGGTTGGGATACAAATGAACACATTTGCCAAATCAGTGATAACATATACTTAGGGCCAAAATAATCTCCTCTCCAAAAGATGCCACATCTGGCACAGCAGCTGCAGTCAGGACAATGCAGAGCCTGGCTTAATTTATAGTTGTCTACAGTCATCCTGCAGAATTTGTCTGGTTTCAGTAAAGNTGAAAATATTAAATCTGGGCTGGAAAGATGGCTCNGCCATGAAGAACACTGACTCACCTTCCAGAGGACCCAGGTTTGATTCCGAGCACCCACATGGTGATTCACAGGGGATTCAATTCCCTTTTCTGGCCTCCACAGGCATCAGACATGCNTTCAGTTCACAGGCATACATTCAGGCAAAACACCCATACATAAAAAATAATTTAAAAAATTTTAAAGAATTGTAAATCTAACAGATATAGGTAGGCATCATCACCCCGTGTCATTGTATGCCTAAAGTTAAAACTAATTTCTGTTATCCTCACTCGCAGCACTTTATAATATGTCAAATATTGGTTCACTTCCGACCCAATCCCTGTCACATTCAGAGACTAGGAAATGACTCATTGAGACGAAGGACCCAATGGACACACTATAGATTCAGCCTGAGGCAAATTTCCACTTGTTACCTGTGATGGGATGTTGTTCTGTATGCTGTGAATATGTGTTGCTCTGATTGGTTGATAAATAAAGCTGTTTGGCCAATGGTGAGGCAGAATAAGGTTAGGCGGGACATTCTAACTAGGGAGAGAGGAAAAGAGAGCAGAGCTGAGCAGATGCCATCTCGCCATCCAGAGAGCAGCATGTAATGGGACTCAGGTAAAGCCACAGAACACGTGGTGACATATAGATTAATAGAAATGGGTTGAGTTTAAGTGTAAGAGCTAGTCAGTAATAAGCCTGNGCTAATGGCCAAGCAGTTATAAATAATATAAGCCTCTGAGTAATTATTTTATAAGCAGCTGCGGGACCTTAGGGCTGGGCTGGACTGTGTGGGGTCTGGCAGGACCTGGACAAAACTTTCTCCTACATACCTGGCCTCCAAGTTATCTCCTCAGTTCTACCAGGGAAAGGCCATGATGATTCTTCAAGCTGCTTGTATTAGCATCAACACACCAGTGAGCTTACAGCTGCTTTGTACCCTAGCGGCACTTGACTTCATTTGTTATTTAATTTTAGTCATTCTCATTGGTACAAAGTGGTTTCTTGGTGTGATTTTCTTTTCTTTTCTTTTCTTTCTTCAGATAGGGTCTCTCTGTGTAGCCTTGGTTGTCTTGGAACTTGTTCTGTAGACCAGGAGGGCCTCAAACTCACAGAGATCCACCTACCTCTGCCTCTGGAGTGCTGAGATTAAAGGCATGCACCACCACCACGTGGCTTAAAGAAATTATTTTTTTTATGTGGTTTTAATTTATACTTCCCTGATGACTAATAAGGTTCAGAAACTTCTCACATTTATCAGGCAGTTGGGTATCTACTTTTACAAAGTGCTTGTTCATGTCTTTTGCTCTTAATTTAGTTGNTTTTTTTTCTGATTCATTTGTAATATTGTAGTCTGTGTAAGTATTTTTTAAAGAGTGGCTTTCCACTGTAAATGGCATAGATTTGCTCCAGAGTCACAAATTGAATTTATCTTAATAAATTCACATAATCAGCCTTTTAATTTTTTTTATTGTATTTATTGTTGTTGTGTGTGTGACACATATGTGAGTGCAGGTGCAGGTATATGCATGCTGTAGCACACATGTGAAGATCAGAAGACAACTTTTGGGGATTGTTCTCTCCTTCCACTGGGATTCAGGGATTGAACTCCAGTTGGGGAAATTCGTGCTTTTACCAAATGAACAATTTCACTGGCTTATCAGTCTTTTTATTTACAGTGTTTTTGTTTTCTTCTTACTATGTATTTTAAAGGTACATATCAGACTAATCATATATGTATTAAAATGAAAATATTCTGTGAGCCACTTAAAATTACTTGGGTAGCACCCTCAGTCCTTGGTGACCTGCAGGAGGAAGCCCAGCCTGCCTAACATAAACCACACAATCAGCCCCATGCAAGCTCTGCGGCCTCATCTTCTGGCCCCCTCCTCTGTGCTTCTTCAGCTCTACCCAGTGGTTCTCACAGCATTCTACCCACCCTGCTTTCTGGAAACAGCAGTGTGTCAGTTCCCATGACACACTCCTCTTTCCCATCTGCCCCAATATTCTTTAGACATATTCTTCCTCTACATAGCTTAGCACTTGGGGGAAGATCACCGAGCCCTGAGCTACAAGAGGACCATCATCTGATCACCTGATCTAATCATAGTTCATGTTCTTCCTGTCATGCAAATGGGGACCAGTTCTGGCTAAAGAGATGTAAGAGGTTCCTAAGAAAGTTGTCCTTGCTCCTGCCACAGAGAACTGAAAGATTTCTCATGCTGGTCCCTCCTCAGGACAATTCCAGTACACACAGGACAGCAGGGTATAGAGGTTTGTCTGAAAGAATATGAGCCTTTGATGCCACAGTGCCAATGATCACAGGTGTGAAGGACAGCCTTGTGTTGATCTATCCTCTTTAAACATTTTTACTACCTTTTATCTATTTATTGTTGGGGGCACATGTGCCACAGCACACAGTGGAAGTCGGAGGACAACTGTGGGAGTTAGTTCTCTCCTCCACAGTGAGGCTCATGGGACAAGCTCCAGCTTAAGAACTGGGAGTAACAGTGACTCACACCCCACTCTCTCCCTTGGTGCAGCAATTGTGGAGGGCATACGTTTATGCGGTGGTACCATGAGATGGAACNGCCTGGATCCTTAAATAATCACATTTATTATTTGTGATATTGAGAACAGCTGCCCTGATGAGCTGCCCATCTTACATTCACAAGAAATACACATCTTCGTGTGATCTACGTTTCCTATGTTAGTAGAACATAATTTAACCTATCTTAATAAACTCTTTCCAGAAATGGTCTTCGCATATTCTAATACATCAAGGTACAGTTTTATTGTTTATAAATAGGCCCATTGTGGGATATTCTGGAACTCCCACTTGTTATGTAACAAAGCATCATTGGGATTTCTCTACATCAATATATAGCTCACTCTTTTTTACAAAAGATTTACAAAGTACAGCATGAATGCACTTCAATATAGTTAGGAGGCATATTTCCTCAATGTTTTTGAATAGATCTTACATACACATGGTATAAATTTAATGTGGGAAAAGAAAAAACCTCCCTCCCACTGCTGTCCTGAGCCAACAAACTCTCCTCCAAAGGTAACCAGTATTTTCTGTTCCATTTATATTTTCAGAGATATGTTATGCACAGGATGTTTAAATAAACTCTCCTTGCTTGAGATCCCAAAANGATAAGGTCACATTTCAAAGTTAAGCATGGGTCCACCAACACAAATTTTGCAGAAGAGATTGCAGGAAGCAAGTTTTCACTCTTAGCTCACCACCCACCCACAGCCTATGAAAGATAAAGGAAACATAGGCAATTCAAAGTTTTTAGAGAACTCTATTAATGTACTGAGTCATTGCCACCACCCCTAACCTCACCCTTAGGGTGTATGTCACTTACCTCATGCTAATATAAAGGATTTTACTGGGAGCCGGGCGGTGGTGGCACACACCTTTAATCCCAGCACTCGGGAGGCAGAGGCAGGCGGATCTCTGTGAGTTCGAGGCCAGCCTGGGCTACCGAGTGAGTTCCAGGAAAGGCGCAAAGCTACACAGAGAAACCCTGTCTCGAAAAAAAAAAAAAAAAAAGGATTTTACTGGGATAACCTAGTAGAACATAATATATGTTTCTTCCAATTTGATAAACACAGTGAGCTAATGTCTGAGTTATGTCTAGAATACATGGAGAGAAAAATAAAATTCTGATACAGATAATCTATGAGTAGAGGTGACTGTAGTTTGGGATGCAGTAAGACTCACAACAATTGGTCAATGAACATATTTTCTCTAACCAAAAATAGTAAAAAGCATGCCAGGGTGGCTGGGAATGTACTCAGTTGGTGGAGTGCTTACCTAGTATGCACAAAGCCCAAGGCTTAATCCCTAGCACTATGTAAAGCTGGGTGTGATGGTGCATGCCTGTAACCTCAGCACTCAGAAGGTAGAGGCCTGAGAATCATAAGTTCAAGGCCATATTTGGCTATATAGTAAACTGTGCTACTGCATGNCGGTTGTCCCACAATTTAGAAATTTAAGCAGGGTCAGCTTGGGCTACACTGCCAGTACCAGGTGAGCCATAGCTACATGCCAGACTCTTGTTTAAAAAAACAACAAGAAACACGAAAAGGAAGCNGCAGAGATGGCTCAGAAGTTAAGAGAGCTTACTACTCTTGCAGAGCTGCTGGGTTTGGTTCCCAGCACCCACATGAGGCGCCTCACAACCACCTGTAACTCCAGTGCCAGGGGATCCCATACCCTCTTCTGGCTTCTGAAGGTACTACATGCATATCATACATAACACAGACAAGTAGACACACATAAATAAATATAAATATACATGCACATAAATTAAAAAAATTTAAAACATGCAAAGTTTCTAGAGAAAAGTTACCTTGGGTCCTGTTCAAGAAAGCTGCCTAGAGGTGTGAGGGAACTTGAGGAGAAAGAAGGTGGGGGCAATCACCAGAAGCCTGGAGTCTCAAGAAAGAATGACAAACAACTGCAAGGCAGTGCATTCAGCTATGAAAATGACGTTGCAGAGGTGAGACCTCTCCCTAGTAACGCCAGGAGGGCTCTCCAGAGGGGCAGAATAACTAAAAGATTAAGNTGCTTTCTGATTCTCTTCCATAGCTGAGACTTCTAGTTCACTGCTAATGAACACTCTCTCCTTGGGCTTATTCCCCACCGTCCTTGTGATCTAGCCTGACTGATTTTCTTCACTGAAATCCGAGATAGATTAGATTTAACATGCTGGATGCCTAGCCTATAAACACCCTATGAAAGTCTTTGTTTTCTTTTCTCTTTTGTCACTTTGATGAAAATGGTGAAAAGAATTAAAATAGTNACAGATAGAAGAACCTGAATCCAAGGAGAAGAAGCTACTCCACTAAGTCACATGCTTCTCCAATACTACTGTGTGGGCAGGAATTGCACTCCTGAGCTGCTAAGCCACTGTACTGTAGATTTGTCCCTGTTAAAGAGCTCAAATTGTTCCAGCTCTGGAAAAGCAAAGTAGAATCTTGCTGCAAAGGAGAACTGCAGAAATCTGTAATCTCTATAGGCAGCATAAAGGATAGAGTCTATATAAGTCATATGGGAAATATTCATGATTAGTTTGAGTTTCTGACTAGGAAGAATAAAATCATAAGAGCCAAGAATAATACAACCATATACTGCAAACAATACTCCTGTCAAAAATAGACCTCAAAATTTATATAACNGTGCTGAGGCATCTGGCATGGTGGCACACACCTATAATCCCAGAACTCAAAAGGTAGGTGCAAGAGGATCACAGGCTGAAACCTAGTCTGAGCTACACAAAAAGACTTCATTTTAGTACAAGGGCTAGGATGTGGTTCAGTGGTAAAACATTTGCCTACATGCACAAAACCCTGGATACAGTCCCTAGCAATGCACACACACACACACACACACACACACACACACACACGTATATGGTGAAAAATTCCTATTGTGTGGTGACCTTGTAGTCATGAAAACATCATAACACATGTATTACTCATGTGCTCATGGTGATGCTGTTTTAAACAAGGCTTCTACACTGCCAGTTGTATCAAAGTTACAGAAAATTATGTATGGTAAATATATTTCATAATAGTAATTGATCGTGTTGTTGGTTTATGTAGTTACTATACTTTATAACTCTTATCACACTATGCTCATATTTATTTTTGTTTATTTGTTGTTTAAAGGTGTATTTATTCTTATTTTATGTGTATGAGTGTTTTGCCTACGTGTATGCAGGTACATTCATGGCTGGTGCCTGCAGAGGACAGAAGAGGGCATCATATCCCCTGGAACTGGAGTTAAGGGTGGTTTGTGAACCACTATGTGGGTACTGGGAACAGAACACTCAGGTCTTTTGCAAGAACAAGTGCCCCTAACTGCTGAGCCATCTCTCCAGCTCCCTATGCTTGTTTTTGAAAAGTTTACTGTAAGCCAGACAGTGATGGCACACGCTTTTAATCCCAGCACTCTGGAGGCAGAGGCAAGTGGATCTCTGAGTTTGAAGCCAGCCTGGTCTGCAGAGTGAGTTCCAGAATAGCCAGACAGAGAAAACCTGTCTCAAAAAAACAGAAACAAAAAAGTTTACTGTAAAACAATATGCCATCTGACATATGCAACCGCTCCAAATATTTCATGTTCACTAGATTTCTTGGTCATGTGAGAAGACAATGTNAACCAAATGTGGTAGCACAGACATTGTAGCAAGACTATCAGATAAAGAAAAGTTGCGTGTAGTGGTTTATACATAGATACCATCTAGGTTTTTAGATGTTGACCTAGTTTGGTTTCTGTGGTTGTGATAAAACACTGACCAAAAGCAGCTTAGAGGAGGAAAGGGTTTATTTCAGTTTACAGTCCATCATGAGGGAAAGCCAGGGCAGGAACATAAAGACAGGAACTGAAACAGTGGCCATGGAGGAGGACACTGCTTACTGCCTTGCTTTCCATGGCTTGCTCAGCCTACTTTCTTATTACAACCCAGGGCCACCTGCGGAATAGCACCACCACAGTGGGCTGGGTCCTCCTATATCAATCATTAATCAAGAAAATGGCCCCAAAGACATATCTACAGGCTAATATGATGAAAGCATTTTTCTCAGTAGAGGTTNGCTCTTCCTAGATGACTGGAGCTTGTGTCAAGTTGGAATAAAAACTAACCAGGACAGCTATAAGTACACTCTGTAATGTTCAAATGATGATGAAAAAAACTAAATATACATTTCTCAGAGCAATACCAAATGTTAAGTGATGTGTGGGAACTCAATGTATGTCTCATGATTAGCTCATTTAAGTTTTAATATCATTTTTGTTTTTGATTTTATTTTTTGTGGTGACTGAGAGGGATAAAAACTGAAACATCTATGTTAAAGGCAATACTGTACATATTTCAAATGTTATTGTCCTAGTAAAATGTGTTCCTCTATCATTAGACATCTAAATTGGAATAACCACTGTGGGGATATGAAATCTAGCAGCTCTTTAGCCACTGTGAGGGCTGTGACTATTTGACCATTGCTTCAATCCATTGAGAAAAGAAACATACTATCACACTACCAATGCATATCTGTATTAGTCAGAGTCCTCTAGAGGAACCTGATTGTGTGTGTGTGTTTGTGTNTGTGCTCGCATGTGCACTCAAATGTGTAATTTATTAAAATGGCTTACAGCGTGTGGTCCAGCTACCCCAACAATAGTTGTCTCCTAACAGAAAGTCCAAGAATCCAACAGTAGTTCAATCCGCAAAGCTCTATGTCTCAGCTGGTCTTCAGCATGTGTTGGAATTCAGAAGAAGTAGGCTATAACCCCAGGAAAGGAATGCCTCAACAGCAGGGTATATAAACTTGCCAGTGAGGATGAGGGCAAGCAGGCAAAAAGCAAAAGCTTCCTTCCTCTTTGTCTTTTATAGGATGCCATNGGGTATGGCATAGATTTAAGGTGGGTCTTCCAACCTCTAATGATCCAATCAAGAAAAATCCCTCACTGATGTGTCCAGCTGCTTGGATTTTTAGTTAATTACAGATGTAGTCAAGATGACAACCAAGAATAGCCATCACAATATCCATGACTCACACAGGGAAATCATTGCATGAGATCCCCTTGGAGGTGCTCCAAGGGTCTCTTAAGATAAGGTCTGATTTCTGCTTGACCCTTAGAAAGTTTCTGCTGTTACATTATTCAGAAATGAGCATGAATTTCTGCTTAGAGAAGTTTTTCACCAGTTACACCCAGTTCTCATGGAGAACCATTGTAAGCCCCATTTAAAGTTTGCTAGTGCTACTGAAACAGATTAGAGGGACTCGCCTCTCCCTAGAGCATTGGGGCAGGAGTTAAGCACTTTTAAGCATTGTTAAATACCATCGACTACTGTGAGCTATTAGAATTGTTAGTTTTGTGTTGAGCTTTTGTTAAGCCTTTACTGTAAACGTCCTTTTAATGCTTTATGTGAATGGCTAAAACTGTCAAGAGCAGGCATTTGACAGGCCCTTCCTTTATGCCTGGCAGCCTTGAATGGGGAGCTGTCAGCCATGCTGCCCCTTTATTGGCAACCAGCCAGACTGCCATAATGGCAGCCTGGTGAGTCTGGACACTTTACAATTTCTCTGAGGTTATTTTACCAGCTGCAGAGGATCATTATAATGACAACTGAAGAACTCTGCTTAGAACCACTCCAGACAGTCTTGGAAAGCAGAACTCCAAGCTAGACAAGGCTTGGTGAATTCTAAGCGACCCTGCAGCCATTTCACCCAGGCCAAAAGGGAAGCACTTCCTCTGATCTGAGGCTGGTGCAAACACAATCCTTCACTTGCTCGAAGGACTTTGCCAGAATTGGTACAAATGTCACCCTTCATTTGTATATGGGCTGTGAAGGTTGCAAACACCCTTGCCACACTCCACTTGAAGCTTTCTCTGCAGGTTGTATGGCTCAGTTCTTCAGCTGGGAAACATTCTCCTATGCTGCCCTCTGGTGTTAGAATGCCAGAAAGTCTCTTCTTGCCAAATTTTGCTCCTGGTTAGAATGGGCAAATGGCAGCACAAGGACCGCAGAGCAGCAGGATGGTGGTGGTGGCTGCAGCAAGAGCAGCAGTAACAAGAACACTGAAGCAACAGGGATCTAAGGTGGCGGAAGTAGAAAGAAGGCAAGAAAACGTGGAGAGCCAAGAGAGAGGAGAAACTAGGTTCCGGTCACTGGAGGAGGTCTAGGGAGCTGCTGTGCATTAAGGGCAAAGAGACACCCTAGTATCAAGAAATGCAATACTAGTCACTGTCCAGGACTGAGTCCCGACATTCTAGTTCCAAGATCCGTAATGCTAGCCACCCAAAGTTGAAGTCCATGTCACTGTAGGTCAGTGTTTCTCAACTTGTAGGTCGCAACCTCTTTAGAGGTCCGACGACACTTTCACGGGGGTCACCCAAGATCATTGGAAAGCACAGACATTTATATTACAATTCATAACAGGAGCAAAATTACAGTTATGATGTAGCAACAAAATAATTTTATGGTTGGGGGTCACCACAACATGAGGAACTGTATTAAAGGGTCACAGCATTAGGAAGGTTGAGAATCACTGCTGTAGGGCAAAAGTCCCAGCATCTGAGACCTGCTCAAGAGCTGTCATGCCAGTTATCACCTGCACCTGCTGGGTGCAGACTGCTGCTGCCACTCGCTGCTCCTGGAAGCCAAGGATCACAATAGCAACTGAGTGCCAGTGCTTCTGGAGGTTCCAATCTGAGTGCCCAGAACTACCAGTCTAGCTCCAAAGTCCTGGAACAATGGGCCCCTAGTTCTCAGACTTGTAAGACTCTGTCTGGTTCTGTCCATTTACACCACCCATCCTTGGGCACACAAGGACCTGGGATCTCCAGCACCAGAAGAGCTAGCTCATCCTTGCCTATCCACAGTTCCTATCTAAGTGGAGCAAAGGTTCTCCAGCCAGTGCTGCCTGGAGACTGTCTGCCAGCTTCTTACCTGACTTATTCATAAGTGATGGAATTCTTGAGCCTCATCATTCAGTTTGCATGACTCATCATTCATTTTTTAAAAGAAGTCACTGTTTAAAACGCTTCAGGCAAAGTGCCTTGTAAGTATGATCTGGAAAGTATTTCTTTTTTTATTTTCATTGTGGGCCTCTTAGTGACTATTGTTTCTAAGACATTCAGAAACTTACACATTTGGTGCATGGGTGGCTTAATGGGTAAAAGCATTTGCCTTGAAAGTCCAACTATCCGAATTCAATCCCCAGACCCACATAAAGGTGGAAGGAAAGAATCAACTCCTCACAATTGTTCTCTGACCTTCACATGCCCACCATGGAATAAATGCCTACAAAAGCACCATGCGCTCNTGCTAGCACATGGATACACACACACACACACACCATGCACACACACAAATAAACTTTAAGAATTTAAAAGAAACTCACTAATTTGGTGTCTAATAACAGCAATACAATGATGTTTTCCCCGTGGTGCTCTGAAGTTACGACTTATGAGTCAGAACTCGAGTTGTATTGATTACTATTCTGTGCTATGTTTAACAAGAGACTCGAGACAGAAATTCAGGCAAGAACTTCCTCATTCCCAAGTGAAATGAACCAGAATTAATGAAGTTCAAAGACCGGTCTGTGCAGGGATGGAGCAGCTACAGAATCCCAACAGCAAACCACAAGGTTTTGAGAGGCAAAGATCTGCTAAGATATGACAACTAATCCAAGGAAGTCATCAGTATTGCAAAGAACAACTAAGGTACAGTAGAAAGAATAGCTAAGCCTGATGTTCCATATCGCCTCGGAGTGATTGTCATGGATACAAGAGAGAGTCGTGGAATAGAGAGATAAATAAACGCTGCGATTCGTATCTTAAAAACAGAAACAACTTTAGACATCATTTCTAACCCAAAGAACAGTTTTGAAACAAATAGGTCCGAACGGTTTCTGGGGGAATTAGATAGGAATAACTATACCTACATCTGAATACACAAGTAAAGCCATAGAACAGCACTTGGCTATACAAATTCCACCATCAGGAAGCATGCTGTCACAGCCATGCGCTCCTTGAGAAGAGCCGGCAAAGTCAATGGTTAGGAAGAGCCTGCCAGAGGGCAGAATCAGAGAGGAGAACAATGACAAGAGAATTTTCCTGAAAGAACAAAATCTAATCCAGGAGCTTCCTCCATGGCCAGGAAAGGGGATGTAAGTCTATAGTNTTTCACAAACATTTGAGGTGCCATGGCTGTGGCTGGAAGTTTCTTGTTCACCCCTTTTCTAGATAGGAGTTTTTGTTGTCATTTTCTTAGCTTTGCTCCATCACTACATGTTGAGTGGGTGGGTTTACTGGGCTGATGAGGAAATGGCTACAACCTGGCCCTTAGTTCAAAAGGAAATTCATTCTGACCAATTAGGGAAAACCAGCTTTGGGGGCAGTACTCGGGATTGAACTCAGGGCCTCACACATGCAAGGCAAGCACTTTAACCACTAAGCTTCTTTCNTGGCTCTGCTTTCTAGATTTTGGTATGAGTGCCATAATTGAATGGAATTCTCTGCATCTCCCTTATAGAAGGGTGAGTCTATTTGGTGGACATGCCGACTGTAGCAGAGACCTCTTGCTCTCTGTCAAAGCCACTATTTTCTTTAGGCACGTAACTACCTTTCCATTTGAGGTCTCAATGTAGCTGAGTTTTCTCCGTTATATGAAGTAATATGTGCACTTTCTGATGAAGGCATAGTGGATCTTGAGATGAATGGAGTGGAACCTGGAACTGTGACGGTGATTTTCTTTTGTCTTTTTAAAGTCTTTTAGTTAGCATGCAGGCTGTTGGATATTAATGCCCTTTCATCTCCCTTAACCTCCTGCTGCTACCCCGACTCTCCCTTGTATCCCTTTTCTCCCCAAGTCTCTTTTCAGCTTTCATGTGTCTCTACAAGTGTCCTTTAGCCCTCCCCACCCCCACCTCCCCTTGATAGTTAATCTTGATTTGTCAACTTGATGAGATGTGGAATCAACTAAGAGACACACTTCTGGGCATGTCTGTGAGGGCATTTTCAGAAAGAATTAACTGAAAGGTGAAGACCCTCATTCAGAGTGGGCAGTATCTTCCAAAGGGTGACCCAGATAGAAAGAGGTCCCCTGCCTGCCTTCTTTTCTTGATAAGGAAGTATGACCATCCCTCCTTCTGCTGCCGCCTCCAATACTGCTGATGCCATCGTCTGTTGGCATCCAACTCTACCTTTTTTGGCCTCCCAGTGTGGACTGAATAACAGTGACTCTCCAGGAAGCTTACAGACCTTCAGAGAGACTCTTGTAGCATCCAACTTCATAGACTGATGTTCCCCAGCTCTCCAGCACCCAGATAGCCACTGTTGGACTACCCAGCCTCTATTATGTAAACCAATCTAATGAACTCCNTATGGATAGCATATACATTCTATTGGTTCTGTTTCTCTAGAGAACCCTGCCTAATACAGGCTCCAAATGCAAACAAAGGGTGAGNGCCTACACAAGACGCCCTCCTGAACAAGAAATTAAGTATCTTGGGGCTGGAGAGATTGCCCAGCACTTAAGAGTACTTGTTGCTCAATCATGAGAGTCAAAGTTCAGATTCCAGCACCCACATTAGGCTGCTCACAATCTCCTGTNACTCTAGCTCCAAGAGATCTGATACCTTCTTACGGCCTTCTCTGAGGGTTCCTGCACACATATGTGGGCAGACACGCATACACACTCATAATGAAATAAAAATATTTTTAAAAAGAAATTATTTTGTTGAGTCATGTTTTGAAGATATTTGTTTCAGTTTAGAAAACATTAACTGATACATACCCTGAGTCATACTTCCTCAACATAATTATATATATATATATGCTTACAAGTAATTATTAGTATAATTATTAATACTAAACACCCTGTAGTGAACATTATGAGATTTTCTTTTAGTTGTTGTTTTGTGAGCTAGAGTCTCAAGGTAGCCTAGGATGGCCTTGAACTCACTATGTAGCCAATGATGACTGGTAACTTCTGATCCTCCGGTTTCTACTCCCCAGTATTTGGGTTACAGGTATGGGCCACCACACCAGAAGTTTTGTTTTGTTTTGTTTTTGGAGGGAGCGTTTTGCTCCTTTTTTTAGTATGTGGTCCTGGCTGGCCTGGAATTTGCTATGTAAACTAGGGTGGCCTCAGAGTCACAGTGATCCACCTGCCTCTGCCTCCTAAGTACTGGAATCCTATGTGTGTCCCAGGAATGGTGGCACACACCTGGCATTTTTATAAAGTGTTATAGAGAATCAAACCCAGGGCTTTGTGCATCCTAGGTAACAGTCTACCAATTGGGCTACATTGTTTTATATATTTTTTACATTGTTTTATATATATATATGTTTTATATATTTATTTACTTGCTTTTGGTGCTGGAAAATGAACCGAGGGCCTCCCTCATGCTAAGCATATACACAGTAAGCTACATCCCTGGTCCCTATTTTTGTTTTCTGTGTAGCTTAAGTACCACACATTACTTACCAGTTTTCTATGGATAGACATTTAGGCTGTTACTAATCTCTTGCTGCTGTCCTGTGTTTAAGTTCTTTCCACTGGAATTCTGCAAATGTGAAGCTTTGTTAGCTCCATGCCCAGCACTATCCAGTTCAACCCACTAGCTTATAATTTCTTTTAGTTTTCTGACAAATTATAAAGGTTATATGTACCCTTATTATCATCCATCGTCTACTACTGCAAAGTGTATATTGGAGAAGACACTTGAGTGATTACAAGGCAAATACTTACACTGGTAGGAAGACTATAGAACAATGCCCTCAGGGCTGGAGAGATGGAACAGTGGTGAAGAGGACTTGACTGCTCTTTCAGAGGTCNGGAGTTCAATTCTCAGCAATGACATGGTGGCTCACAACCATCTGTAATGGGATCAAATTCCTTTTTTCTGGTGTGCATGAAAACAGAGCACTCATGTACATAAAATACATGAATAAATAAATATTTTAAAAAAATAAATAAAGTTTGCCAGGAGCTGGAAAGAGGGCTCAGTGGTTAAAAGCACTGGCTGCTCTTCCAGAGGACCAGGGTTCCATTCCCTGCACCTATATGGCTGCTCATGCTTGTGGTACACATCCATGTAGGCAAAACACATAAAATGTAAATATGAAAAATAAAATAACAGTGTCCTCACGCTCACAGCATGAATCACAGTGAAACACCCCTGGGAACAAATCCCAGCTTTACCACTAGAACATGGACCTTTTCTTGGAGTTTCAAGAACTCACTCAATTCTAACATTAGCTTTCTTGAGAAGTGAAGACTNTGTGAGAACTAAAAGCTAATGAAGTGCTCAGTGCAGGATGACTTTCGGTTCATAAGTGTGTACTGAAGGTTTTTCCTAAATATATCATTTTCTCAATTACCGAGGAAAGCAATATTTTACCTTTAGTTTAAAAATAGGACATGTATCATAACTATCTTTATTATTAAGTTAGAAAATTGCCAGGTGTTGGTGGCACACACCTTTGATCCCAGCCCTTGGGAGGCAGAGACAGGCAGATCTCTATGAGTTCAAGGCCAGCCTGGTCTACAAAGTGAGTTCCAGGACAGCCAGGGCTA
>LZPO01087148.1:781813-792769 GCA_001675575.1 Neotoma lepida
AAAACCAACAACATTGGCTTGTTTAGACAATATTGGTACCTGTTTCAAATTAATTAACTTTAAAATCTCCAGAGGAATTTCTCCCCCTGTTTGTTTTTGAGGGAAGCTTGCAATTTGAGCCTCTTGCCTCCTTGCATGTTTCTTTCTTTCTTTCATGTTGTTGAAACCGGATTCTTTTAGAGGCTATAATGTCCACTTAGCCTGGTTCAGTCCACTCAACAAGCTGGCTGGCAATTTGATCTGGGAAATTTGTGAAGTTTTAAACTAAGCAGTTTGCTTGGTCTTGCTTTTTCCATCAGAAAAGTCATTTTGTCTGTCTGCTATAACTCTTGTGTCTAGCTTGAGTAGGAATCTCCTCCAGAGAGCCTGGGAATATAAGCCATATTCTTTCTTTTGCAGTCAGGCCATTCTTTGCCTTTGTTAGCTGCAATTTTCATAGTTATTACAAATTGCATAATTCAAACCCCTTCACAGTGCAAGCCCAGTAGATAACTGTTTGATAATGTGGAAAGTAAGAGATGAGCACTCAGTTGTTAGCAGACTTAAATATCTTCTGGATTTCCTTTTTTTAAAAATGCTTAAATCTACCACTACTAAGATTTGCCCCCTATTTCCTCTCTTAGATCCTGTTCTGTCTATAACTTTCCCTCCTCACCCTCCAAACCCCTACAACTTACTCATCTTGAAATTCAGGTTTAGGAGCATTTAGTATTCAGAACTTTACTGGAGAAAAGAAAATCTTTTGTACCTGTTTTACATAGTTTTTCCCCCTCTTCCTCCCCTGTGGTTTTGGTTACGCACTTAAAATATAGACCCAGTGTGCCTGCTGGGCTGTGCCCAGGTTGAGAGCCATGCCAGTCTGTGGGTGAAGCCTCAGACAGTAATGGAGCCTCTGCAGCAGCAACAAAAGCAACCACACCAGGCTCCTGTACAGATGGATGCCAGAGAGAAGCAGAACCCGCAGACAAGAGAAGCACAGTTCCTGTATGCCCCAAAACTAGCTGCCCAGCCTACTCTCCTTTCTGTCACACCTGGGAGACCTTCTGCTAGCCCTGTTCTGGGTCCCTTAGCCAGAGTTACACCAGCTACACCAGTGACCCAGGTATTTGAGCAGAGCAATGTGAACTCCGAACCTGAGGAAGAGGAAGGAGGTCTGGAGGATGAAGATGGAGATGATGATGTTGCAGAGGTGGCTGAAGAAGAGGCCCAGGCTGCTTCCAGATATTTTCATGTACAAAAAGCAACTCGCCAAGAACCCAGAGCAGCACCCATGTCCAGCCTGCTTCCAGCACCTGGACTCCCACCACAGGGACAACAAGCTAAAGAAGACCATACCAAAGATACTTCCAAGGCCCCACCTTCTGTCCCCACAGCTGGGCAGCCGAGCTGGAATCTGGATGAGCAGCTTAAGCAGGTCAGTCTTTCTGCTATGGGAGGCCATTTGTTCTACCTATAGGTCAGCTACAGAGGGTGCTGAATGGGCAGGAGCTGGCATTCTGCCTTCTCACCCATGTCGCTGACCTAGTATGAATAGACTGAAGTTTTTCTCAGCATTTGTTTGCTTGAACTGAGGGTGTAGCTCCATGATAGTGGAAGGTGCTAGATTCAATTTCTAGGACCACCAAAGTATTAGGTGACGGTTCTTTTTATTCAGCATTAGAGTGTATAAGTTACTGTTAATGCAGTTTGTTCCAAGTTTCTGTGAAAGAATCTCGGTTTTTTTAAAGGAAGAATGAGATAACAGCTGTATTTCATTAGGACTATCTAAAAAACAGTGGCTAGTTCACACTTGGAATTCCGGCACTTAGGAGGTGGCAGTAGAAGAGTCTCACCATGAGTTTTAGAGTGAAACCCTGTCTCAGAAACCAGAAGATAATATAATAATAATAGTAGTAGTACTAATTGTAATAATAAAATAAAAAATAAAGGAGTTGGGTGTGGTGGTATACACCTGTAATCTCAGTACTTGGTAGGCAGAGGCAAGCAGATCTNGGTGAGTTCAAGGCTAGCCTGGTCTGAATACTAAGTTCCAGGACAGCCAGGACTACATAGTGAGACCTTGTTTACAAAATTTTAAATAATGAAATTCATGGTTCTAATTAGTTTTTCTTGTAGGAATGTAGAATAATTTTCCCTATGAGTTTCTTAGCTCCAAGTAAACCTAAGATCATGTTCTTTTGTTGTTTTGAAGTTGAATATAGCTGCTGAAAAGCACTTATGTATATTTCTCAACAGAGAGCCTTATGGACATGATTCTGTTTTATCTTTACATCATCTGGTTAGAAAGAGGGAAAGGAGACCTCAGAATTCCCTTTTTACTCAAAGTTGAAATTAGTTCCAAACTTGATCGAATATCAGAGTCAACTAGGGAGTTTTACTTGTTTCTTTGGGAGGGTGGAGCTAGAGTTTGGTGGTGCTAGGGACCAGGGCCTCCAACATACTAGTAGGAAGCTTTTTATAAAGGCAGGCGGTGGAGTCCTAATAGTGAATTGTTTTGGAGGATGGAGTCCAGGGGATCTCTTCTCAATTAATTTCTTTGTGACCTACACTGCAGTTTTTCATTGTTCAAAGTATGAGAGTAATGGTAAGTTGTTCCAGGGTGATTTGTTGGTATTATAGGCAGGACATTCATGATAAGGCCACTAGTACCTAGATTTCTGAGTTTACACATACACTGTCTGGGTAGTCCAATGATGCTACTTAGAAGCCATTTGTGAAGAGCTGTGGCTTACAGAAGGGCACCTCGGAAGTCATAGTTGAAAAGGTCCTTTGGAAGATGAAAAATAGGCGTCTTGACTCAAGGGGCGCTGTGCAGTTTACCTGAGTTTTCTAACAGTAGCGTCAACAGTAGGTTCTAATCCCNTCTCTTCCATGTCTGTTCAGTGATCTTTTGGTAGCCTTCTAAATTCTTCTGAGCTTGTGTTTTATCAACTGTAGATTGAAAATAATGAAATAAGTATGGTTTATATTCATAAACTCTAAATTTATTTGTGAGTCTGAGACAGGAGGGTTATAAGTGTGAGGCCATCCTGGGGTACAAAGTAAAAACAGTACTAGTACTGCTAATAAGAAGGCAGTTCTCAAGGATGTTGTAAAGAGAGCAAGTGAACCATGTTAATGCCTGTTTGGTGCCAAGCACATGCTGCAGGAGTTGTCTTGTACAACTGTTGTACCTTCCTCTTCCACGTCGTAATGGCATCCCTCTGAGGCAGAGAAGGTACTGGGAGACACAGATCACCCAAAGGGGTAGCAGCAAAGCTAAAACTAGAATCAGAATCCCAGCTTCCACGACAGCGGCACCTGGCCACCAGCCCAGATCTGCCTTCTGGCTGATTTCTTTGGTTTAGTAAAACATCTGTGAATTGCCGGCAGCCCCTGTGCTGCTGTGTGGTTGGCACAGTTCCATGCTGGCCGCTGAGTCAGCTTATAGCAGGAACCGCCCTGAGAGCTCTGGGAAAGTTCAGGCCCGAGGCGGCTGCTGCCCCCGCCTTGGCAGCTGGCCAGCCTCTGTGTGTGTGTGCGGTCATTCCTAGAAAGTGCAGCCGTGTGTGAGGAACAAGTGGAGCTCCAGAGCCTGTCTGTCTTCAGGAAGTGCAGCAGGTGTTGAGGTCAAGCCATTAGAGCTTTGAAAAAAGAGACTCTTCAGGACTGGCGTGTGCGTGCACACGTGTGTGTTGTGGCAAGGCGCCCAGCCCAGCGTTCTGTATGGCAGCCGCCCCATGGCTGCACAGCTCAGTGCTCTGGAGGCTGGCTGTTGGCAGCTCAAACCATTTGAGTTCATTTAAGTTTCTGAGGCATACATACTAAATATAGACTGTTTGGCAGAACACCTGCCAACATTGTTTTCATAATGGCAGCGTAGCTAAGGCCTAATGCTTCATTCTAAATTTACTTTCCTTCTGAATGTAGAGAAGAACTCTGTCAGGGAAACAATGAGGAACAGTGTCTTAAAACCTTTGACAGCCACTTGTTCCTCTTGTAAATTTAGTTTTTCAGTTTGGTCTTTGGGCTCCTCCTTCACTTTGTGTTTGTTGTTGTTTTGTGAGTGTTAAATTTTTACTACATTTTATTGATTTTGTGTGTGTACATGGGCATATACATGCCATAGTGGTATACGGAGGTCAGGGGACAACTTGTGGGAGTCAGTTCTCTCTTTATACCCTTTGAGGCTCAGGAATCGAACCCAGGCTGGCTTAGTGGCAAGTACCTTTACCAGATGTGCCATCCTCTCCATCTTCCTCCCTTGTTTTAAACCTTGTTTTAATTAATTAAATTTTTACTCTGTGTGTGTGTGTGTTGTAGTATAAGTAGTGTGTGGGCATGCCTCATGGAGAGGTAGAAGTCAGAGAACAGGAGTCGGTTCTCTGTCTACCATGTGGATCCTAGGATGGAACTCAGGTTGGCAGGCTTGGTAGCAAGTGCCTTTACCTGCTGAGCTGTCTCACCAGCCTTAAACATGTTTTTAAAGAAGTAAGTAATGTTCTTGAGGGTGTATGTGTGTGTTTAGTTATGCTTTAGACAGAAGACTAAAAATGTAGCTCTGAGAGAGCCTGTAAAAACCATCAGACTATGAGACTAGCTGTCTTTGTTCTTCAGTCTTTTGTTCTTCAAGTAATTAACTTTTAGAGAGAAGTTAAGTAGTACTTGCTGCAGCAACAATTCAAAGACCTTTTACAGTTGACACAAGATCTTAATTGTTAGTGAGTTATAGCGTCCTTTATTCTAAACAATCGATTTGGGCAGAGTCTTTGTGCCAGGGCTATCTGCTACAGGCATGTCTCTCCCTCAAGGAGCCAGATGTGTAGCAGTGGTGCTGCAACCACCTCAAGGTAGGGTTGGAGGTGGGATGCAGTAACTTAACTCTTAGCTCTGTCCTAAGTCAGTTGAAACCCTGCCGAATCTGCTCTGTGATGCAGATATTCTAAACAAATGTTGTTTTTCAAACATTCATATACATACCAAAGTAGAAGAGGTGATTTTCCCCCCTCTGTACAGCATTGTATAGAATTCTCAGAAAGTGTTTTACAGGAGTTAGTGAGGGCCTGGGCAGTCATTTGCAAATTGAAAAGTTTAAGGGCAGCACAGTTATCCTTTGTTTCTGAAATCCTGTTCTTACAGAACATAGAGTCAAAATTACCTCACAGATTCTCTTCTCAAAGAAAGCCTTGCAAAATATTTGCTTCTAAGGCTTGGCTCATTCTCTGACACTAGGGTGATGGGAAGATGGATAATACTTTGGAGCCCAGCATTCTAAAACCCGTCAGATTTCTGTGGGCAGAGTAAATAATTGTAAAACAAGACAACAAAGAACTGAGTGTCCCTTTTCTCAAAGGAGATCACACAGCCAACTTAGGGGTGGGGGTGCTGGCCCTTTAGGGGCGGTCTTCTGCTGCCTGGATAGTGGGTGTTTCGGCAATACAGGCTTTGTCTTTAGCCCGTTAGTGGAGCTAGGTTTCCTTCCACAGAACAGGAAGATGAGGGATAGTTTGCTAGGCACGGGGGAGCTAGAGTTTGTATGTCTGGTTTTCTGCATACTTTGCCAGAAACTTTGATTATTCTGTGTGGCTTTGCATTGCCAGCTCAGTGCAAAGCATTGATATTTACTGGGGTTCATTGCTCAATAAAGATTGGCCCCTCCTCAGTCCCTTGTGTTGTACAAGGCTTTGTTCAGAGTTGCCTTCTAGGATGGAAGAGTCTTATTTCAGAAAACTTGCAACTAAAGAATTCCTAACCCTTCTTAAAGCTTGCTGATCACATGTTAATGAGAATAGGGTATTGCCAGTTTCGAACATCTGGGAGCTGTTTGCTGCCTCTTTAGCCTGTGACAGCACCTCTGCAGGCAAGATGCTAAGGAAGCTCAAAGGCAGGTGGGAAGGATCATTTAGTTTGATGTGCACTAGTAGACAGAAAGGAGCATGACTTGGTTTAGAGTTAGTTGTTAACTAAATCATTGAATTTGTGTGCAGTTAATAAAGTGCCTGTTAATAGTATACAGAAATGGAAATTGGGCTCAAGTCCAATTCATTTGGCAGACTGCTCACCCAGCACACATAAACCCTGAACTTAATCCCTAGCATTCCGTAAATAACATGGTGACACACTTCTGCAGTCGAGCATTTGGGAAGTAAAGGAAAGAAAATCAGAAGTTTAAAATAATCCTTGGCTATGTAGTTGAGCTTGAGGACAGGCTGTGCTACATGAGACTTTGTCTCAAAAAAATCAAATTAGTTTTGTCTTACTATGTGCGATTAATTCCTGCTGGATAATTAGCTTGCAATGTGGCATCTGTCTTTTTATTCTAATGCTCTGACAAACTGCTTTCCAGGATCTATCCCTCTAGTGTGTGGGCCCATCAGTAGGCCTACTATTCTTGGTACATACTTGGTAAGTACTTCATGCAAAACATTTTAGGGGTTTTCAAAACTTGATTAAACTGTTGACTGGAAAGAAAAGGTGTTAGGCGCTCTCCATTTTCTCTGTAATGTGTCTTCATGCCCCCAGTATCTGGAATCACTCTCTGTCTAGATCAGTGGCTTTCAGTTGGAGCTGATCCTTCTTTACTGCTGGACATTTAGCAGTGTTTTGGTGCCTACATCTGGAAGCAGATGTGTGCTCCTAGCATCTAGTGAGAAGAGCCATGGAGGCTGCTAAACATCACACAGAGTATTGGACAAGAATTGCTCACTCCCAATGAAGAATTGTCTGGTCGAAAGTGCTAAGGTTGAGAAACCCTGCTGTCCATGATTTCATTAGGCAGAGCAGGCTGTGCTTCAAAAGATTGTCTGTGCATTACTCTTAGTAGCTGAGGAGTTTGACAGCCTTGAGTTTTCTTCATTTCTGGTTATTTTTGCTGTTGCTTGCTTATTTTTTTTTCTTTGCTTTGTTTTGATTTTTGAAACAAGGTCTTTCTGTGTATTCTCTCTTCTTCTTTTTTGGTTTTTCAAGTCAGGGTTTCTCTGTGTAGCCCTGGCTGTCCTGAAACACTCTCTGTAGCCTCAAACTCAGAGATCTGTCTGCCTGCCTCCCAGGTGCTGGGATTAAAGGCTTATACCACCAGCTTCTTTCCTGTTTTTTTAAATCTTCTTCATTAATTAATTAATTGAGATAGGGTCTCACCATGTAGCTTTGGCTGGCCTAGAACTTGCTATATAGACCAGGCTGGCCTTGAACTATGGAAATCTGCCTGCCTCTGCCTCTTGAGTGCTAGGATTAAAGGTGTGTGTCACCACACCTGACTTAATTCTATTTTTAATGTCTATTTTGAGTTTATGGCCTTAGGTAGTCATTACAGTGAACACACTATACCTGGGAGAGTTTTGGGGATCTACACCTTGAGGTCTGTTATTTGGTTCTTCCAGCCCAGCCCTGTGTACTATCCATGATACTTACGGCAGTTTATGAGAAGCTTGGTTGCCCTCCCAGACGTTAGCCCACAAAGATTAAGGCAGATACTTGACACACTTGTTACTCACTAGCAGATTTGATTATTAGATCAGTCTTTGTTTGAGAGACAGGAGGTGTGGCTTTAGATGCTAGCTCTACCACTTGTTTATTACAGTGCTTTGAACAAGCACTTTAACTATCTGCACTGGACCCATGTGTACATCTGTTTCCAGAGGGATGGTAGTTCTCTCCCACCATTACTCGGGTTGTTTTATAGATGCTACAAAGGTAGAAGAAAAATAGAAATTCGAACAATCTTTGTAAAATGCATATAATGTCCAAAGTTAGGTTGAATTGTCATTAATTCCTAGGTACTTCTTAAGGCTCTAAGTTTTAGTCCTTGAGCCTTGGTAGGTAAGATGCTCAGTAAATCCTAGATACTACTTCAGGACAATTCCTTTAGATTTTCCAGGGCTATGGCCAAACATAAGTATTTTAGAGTCCCCTGAAACCTTTCGTGCTGGTGGAAACATAAACCACGTGCTTTGCTGTGCTTTTCGTGTTAGCATAGGAATATGTGAGTGTTTTGGAAGTGATAGCTGGCNTGGTTTGGTCCTTATCCCTCAAAGACTAATCCCTCTGCATATGTCCTTGGTCCCACTCTCTCCTAGACTTTGAGGGACTTGCTCCATCAGTGAAGACTTCTGTTTCCTGACTCCTTAGACTCCTCTCTTCTGAAGCATTCTCTGTGACTAAACATCATCTCTCAAACTCTAAAACAAAACAAACAACCAACAAAACTGTAGTCTTCAAAGTCATACATCATGTGATCGTTTAAAAACAGTGAATTTGCCAGGCCACACACCTTTAATCCCAGCACTCGGGACGCAGAGGCAGGTGGATCTCTGTGAGTTTGAGGCCAGCCTGGTCTACAGAGCGAGTTCCAGGACAGGCTCCAAAACTACACAGAGAAACCCTGTCTCAAAAAATGAATCTGCTTTTTAAAGAAGTCCTGGACTGTACATTTCCCCAGTCATGGTTTCTCAAAGGACTTGTGCACCTTACATTTCATTTTGCCAACACACTCCAACCAGAACCTTGACCCTTCCATTTTTCTTTGCTAAAGTTTCTAATGGCTGCCATGTTGCCTAGTCTGGGCTTCCCTGACCTCATTTGATATTTGAGAAGAGGGTTGGATACCATTGACCATTCCCTCTTTGAAATATTTTCTTCTTTCTACTTATTTTTCTTTGTCCCTGTAATGCTTTCTTTTCACCTAGGTCTCCAGGTATTATTCCAACCCTTCACTGTATCATGCTTGGGAGGCTCTTTTATTTGGGTTTCATTCATGAATGAAGCGCATATGTTACTTGAATCTATGTTTCTAGTCTGAGATCAGCGTATATAATCCCAACTGACTGCTTAACATTTCCATTCATATCCTACTCACAATGGGCAGTGGTGGTGCATGTCTTTAATCCCAGCACTTGGGAGGCAGAGGCAGGGAGATCTCTGAGTTCAAGGCTAGCCTGGTCTACAGAGTGAGTTCCCACACAGCCAGAGCTGTTACACAGAAAAATCCTGTGTCAAAACACCAAAATAAATAACTAAATAGATATCCTACTCACATCTCAAGTTTAAAACATGTAAAACAACTAAAAACCTGTTTTAAAAGACAAGCGCTTAAGTGTCAAGTAGGCACTAGCCAGGTTGTTCTCCAGCGTGCTGTGTAGCTGAGGCTGCCCTTAACTCCTGATCCTCCTGCACCCATTCCCCAAGTAGTGGAAAAACTGAACTCTTGGTGTTGATACCCTGTCTACAATCATTTCCTCTTTGATTTTCCTTCTCAGAAAATGGCCTTGTTAGACACTTAGTCATTCATACCAGAAACTTTGGAGTTGAGTTATTTCATACCTGCTCTTGTCACCCCGTTTCTAGCCTAAGCTTCTCATCTAAATATCTAGAATCCTGCCACTTGTCTACTATCACCTACCTGCCTCTCCAAGTCTGTGCTCCCCCCACTTTCTCATCCATTCGTCAGAGCATGTAATTCTAGAAACTGAATCAGATGGTGTCACTGCATATGTCCTCTACATATGTCGGGTGTTCTAATTATACAATTCAAAACCTGCATATCTAAGACCTGCCTCATCTTTAGCCTTGACTTCAGTAATCTGTCTTGTCACTGTTTTAAGAACCATAGCCTTTGCTTATGGTGATCATTCTGCCTCGGCACTCTTGCCCAGACTCTTTATTTCTCTCTTTCAGTTCTCCATCATAACTGTCATTTACTCAGAAGTCTTATCTTTGCCCTCAATGCAGGATCAGGTTCTCTCTATATATGCTGTCATTGAACATTAATTTTTACATATTTTATGTTTGTGTTGGTTGGTGTCGAATTCTTAGGCTAGAGCAGTGGTTCTTAACCTTCCTAACACTGCGACCCTATATTTCAGTTCCTCATGTTGTGGATAAAATTATTTTCATTGCTACTTAGTAACTGTAATTTTGCTACTGCTATGAATCATAATGTTAATATCTGATATGCAGGATATCTGATATGCGACCCCTGTGAAACGGTTGTTGGATCCACAGACTAGATGAACCACAGACTAGATGGTCAGTTCCATGAGGACAGGAGCCACACTTGCTTTGTATTCCAGCAGACAGTACAGTCATGGAATAGTAGGCACTCAATAAAAGAAGGCTGCTTCTACCTTCTTCTAATTTACTCTGCTTAGCTTGTTCTTCTCATCTACTCTGTGTTTATGTGACTGGTTACATTTTGTGCTTGTGGGCGGGGTGGGAGGTGGGGAGATGGCAGTGTTAGGTGTCTGCCTCATTTGTTCCAAACCTTTTAAAAAATTATTATTACATTATTTTCTGTGTTGGGGCAAGGGACACATGTGGAGATCAGGGGACAGCCTGTGGGAATTGGTTCTCACCGTCTACCTTGTGGGTTCTGAATATCAAACTCAGGTCATCAAGCTCAGAAGCAAGTGCTCTTACCCACTGAGGTGTCCTGCCAACCACGTATTTTTTTTTAAATAGATTATCTATTCAATCTATAGCAAAATGAAGCAGAAGGTACAGTGATTATTGCTCCTCTCCATCCTTCATCACTATCAAATCTTACACCAGAGAGTACGTTTATTACAATCAAGGAAATTACATTGACACATTATTATCACTGGGTCTGTAGTTAACATTAGGGTGAATTCTTTTTAAAGAAATTATTACAAAATAGATTTCATGACATTATTGTGTATATGTGGGTGGTCTGAATGTGCACATCCCATGGTGAATATGTGGAGGTCAGAGGGTTAACTTGCTAGAGTCCTTTCACTGTATAAGTCCCAGGGATCAAACTTGATCATCAGACTTGATTGTATGATTAGTTTCTATAAATCCTTGAAAACAATATGTGTTTTCTATTTGATAGATACAGTGTTATCTTTGTCTATTGGATTGAGTTTGTTAATTTGCCTTTACTTAGGTCTTCCTTATATTCTAAGTTTTTTATATGACCAGGTTCTGAGAGAACTTAATTAAAATATTGTAATACAAAGTTAG
>LZPO01087148.1:797169-810956 GCA_001675575.1 Neotoma lepida
GTACACACTTTTAATCCAGTACTAGAGAGGCTGAGGACAGGTGGATCTCTGTGAGTTCAGGGCTAGGCTGGTCTACAGAGCAAGCTGCAGGCCAGCCAGGGTTACATAGTGAGATTCTGTCTCAATAAAATAAAATAAAATATAATTTTTAAAAATTTGAGACAGGATGTTACTGTAGCCTTTGCTGGCCTCAAACTTAGAATCCTCCTGCCTCTGCCTCCCAAATACTGGGATTACAGACTTGAATCATCATGTCTGTCGGATGTATTTTAAAATATTTGAGAAGGAAAAATGACAAATAGTTTTAAAACATGTGAAGTAAAAGTCAGCAGGACTTTGGGTGTTTCTTGGTAAGTCTATACCTTTTCAGATTTTTAAAAATCACAGTCTATTTATATTTTTAGCAAAAACAGGAACCCTATGTATTGTACTTCAACTTTCTTTTTCTCAATACTATGGCTGTCTTTTATGAATGTTTATGAAACTGATATTTTGTTGTTTGTTTGTTTGTTTGTTTGTTTTTGGTTTTTCGAGACAGGGTTTCTCTGTGTAGCCTTGGCGTCTTTCCTGGAACTCACTCGGTAGCCCAGGCTGGTCTCGAACTCACAGAGATCCGCCTGCCTCTGCCTCCCAAGTGCTGGGATTAAAGGCATACACAGCCACCACCCGGCTGTTGTTTATTTTTTGAGACAGAGTTTCTTTGTGTAACCCTGGCTGTCCTGGAACTTGCTCTGTAGACCATACTGACCTGGAACTCACAGAGATCTGCCTGCCTCTGCCTCCTGAGTGCTGGGATTAAAGGCGTGCGTCACCACCGCCCGGCTATGAAGCTATGTTTATGCATGGTTTTTTGTTTATTTCTTTTGTAGTACTGAAGATTGAACCTAGGTGCTTGTACATGCTAGACAGCTCTTTTTAACCACAAAACTGTATTTCACCCCTTACTCATGTCACTTACCTCAGAATCAAAAAAAGTATAAAACTGCTTATGAATAGGCACTTACAAAAACAATTATGGGATAATTCAGAGTACAAACTTAGAGTACAAAACATTAACTTGAAGGGCCAGAGAGATGGCTCAGTGATTAAGAGCACTTGCTGCTCTTGTAAGGAATATGCACCATGTCAGGAGGCTCACAGCCCCCTGTAACTCCAGCTTCTGGATCTGATACCCTCTGTGGGTACCCACATGAATGTGCACATATCTACACAGATACATATACATAAATAAATAATAAAATAAAAAATTATCCTGGGCCTGGTAGCTCATATCTGTCCTCCCAACATTTGGGAGGTTGAAACAGGAAGGGTGAAAGCTCCAGCCCATATTACTACACAAGAACCTGGACCAAATAAATAAATAAGAGAGACGTTTTAAAAAACATTTATAAACTGATGCATGATAGATTTTTTTTTCCCCTTAAGTGTTTGCTCCAGTGGCCACATCAGCAGTCTTGTCAGAAGCACAAGCAACAGCTCAGAGGTTGGAAAAAGGGCTACAGTGCTGGTTTCCACAGAGAGAAGTAGCTAGGCTTCCCTCCTAGACCAGGCCTGCCTTGCATTTCACCCNGTGTTACTGGGGCCTCTCATCACCAACTTTGTATTTTCATCTTTCTCCCTCATTTCATAGAAACACCTCATTTCTGCCAGTCTTCCTGATTGCATGGTGTGATTTTGTATCTAGATGAGAATGTAGGATCATGTCCTCTCCTTTCTCCACCCTGCCTCCTTTCTGTTGCTTAATCAGAAGTGTCACTTGGCTCTTTTTCCAAGCCACTGAGTTTGAATGATCTCTGTTGCTAGTGGGAGGTGGGCAAGTTCTTTCTGGTTCCTGCTAAAGTTACCTGACAGCGGAAGGTGAGCCTCTGATAATTATAATTCCAGTGCTTCCAGGGCTAGAGTGATTTAGTTAAGAGCAGTAATCCTGATCTTATCAGGAGGGTTTTGTAGTCCAACAGGGTAGCTTCTAACAGTATCTATTTTACTTCCTGGGGCTTCTCTCTCCCCTTAGGATTCTCCTGTAATCCTGCCCCTTACCCTTCTGTGTCTCATTACTTCCTGCAATCAGTTAAAACTAAGAAGAAATCAGGAGTGCTTTTCTTTTCTTTATACTAAGATCTAGGAAATGGATTTTTACCATTACAGAACCACTAGCCAGGTCATCAGTAAAGCTGTAACATACATGCCACATACAATACTGAGCTATGGATCTGGACAAAGATAGGTAGTTATGTGTTAGTTATTATAGGGATAACAAAAACAGCCATATTCAGCCTAAATACTTTAGATAGGGACTATATTTCAGAGCAATTAATTGGTGTCCAAGAGCTTGAGATCAGTGCCTTTGAAGCCTGGTGATTTTGCTAATGACTACTTTGAGGGTCAGTTCCTAGGAATTTGCCTAGATCCTTGCCCTTGGGGCTCATATCTATTAGATTATAGAGTAGACAGGAAATGCATTACCGTTTTGTCTTTTCAGAGAAGGCTCGAGAATCTCCTAAGAGTTATCAGTTGGCGCAAAGGTATTAAGGAAAGAAGAGTTTCTTCCTACCTCCTTCCTTTTTTAAGGACAGGTTCTCAGGTGTCAGAATGTAGAAGCTCCAAGTGAAGAGTTGGTGGTAGCTTCACCCTTGTGCTTAACCCTAGGGAAAAGGGTTAATTTTTGCCTTGAGGAGAAGTGAGGAATGGGAACTAAAATTGCTTTGGACATCTGAGCTGTGCTTTAATAAGATATTCCAGGTGGTCAAGGAGTAATCCTAAAATAGCCTAGATACTTAATTGC
Organism: Neotoma lepida; assembly: GCA_001675575.1. NCBI lineage: Eukaryota > Metazoa > Chordata > Mammalia > Rodentia > Cricetidae > Neotoma > Neotoma lepida. The sequence goes on from LZPO01087148.1 coordinate 799,952, forward strand.
TTTTAAAGTCAGGCTCCTGTCTCTGGGGAAGTAGGGCTCTGAGGAATGCAGTGCTGGCTCCTGAGGTCTTAGAGGCGTGGTCTGGTGGGGTTATTCCCCCACCCCCAATCCAAGTGAAAAAAAAAGCCAAGCCTTCTTGAGTCTGGAGGCATTTGCTAATATTTCACCTTTTTTCCACACTTGGTAATAAGCCTTTGGCTTCTGCTTCTGTAACCTGGCTTTCTTCCTAGCTGCGGGATTGGTATTGTCACCCCATCCCCTAGACAGTGGTCTGTTTTCATTAGTGCTCAAAGGCTTCCTGGTTGATCCCCTGCCTGGCCTCTCTCTATTTGCACAGGAACATATTTCTCTCCCTTAGGAGTTCAGTCATCCTCTCTTTCATCCCCTCAGCCCAATCCAACTGAGTCTCTGAGTTGGCTGCTTCCTAGGGGAGCCACTCCCCCTGGTTCTACTGCTTCCCGCCTCCCCCGCCCCAGGTTCTGAGAGTTGGCAAAACCACCCACCCATCACTGTTTATACAAACACTATATTGGCATTGTAAATTACCACTGTGGGGGGCATTAAAAAGGTATTTTGTAAATGAAGAATCAGACAACAGTCTTTTGCCTGAAAGACTAGCTACGTGAAAGATGTTGTTTCTGTTATAGGTTATTCTGTCTTGTCAGTATGATCTAAGTACTAGCCTTCATTACTGGGTTGAGGGACAGGGAGCATATAGTAGATCTTGACACATGAGTCAAAAGTTAATGTAGGGCTAGAGAGATGGCTCAGTGATTTAGAGCACTGGCTGCTCTTGCAGAGGACCTGGCTTAGAGCCACCTCTAACTCCAAGTCCAAGGAATCTACTGCCCTCTTCTGACCTCCAAGGGCTCCTGCATGCACGTGGTACACATATAAGCACACATATACACATACACATAAAACAAATATTTTAAAAAGTTAATGTAGGGCTAGGCTTGATGGCGTATGTCTTGAATCACAGCAGTTGGGAGGCAGAGAAAGACAGATCTCTATGAGTTCAAGGCCAGCCTAGAACTAGTGAGACCCTGTTTCAAAAAAAAAACTAATGTAGAAAAAAATTAATGATTAAAGAAATCATAGACAGGGGACTGGGGAGCAATGGCTTAATTAATAACACTGGCTGCTCTTCCATAGACCAGGGTTCAAGTCCCAGTACCCACATGGTGGCTAACAAACATTGTAACTCCAGTTCCAAAGTTTCTGACACCTTTTGATGGCTTCCAGGGACACCAGACACACATATGGTACACAGACATACATGTAGGCAAAACACCCTTACACATTTAAAACAAAACTTTTTAAAAACTCATAAATTCAAAGCAAATAAACCTCCTAGATATATATGGGATTTGTTTTGTTCCCCCCCTCCGCCCAGTGTTGGGAATTGAACCCAGGAACTAGCATGAGCACTACCACTAAGCTGCAATCCTCAGTACAGACCATTTTTTTAAAATTGTCTATCTCCATACATGAGACTCTAAGCTCCACTAAGTCAGGCTTTGATCTGTCTTCTGTTGTTTTCCCCTCAGCACGTCTTAGAAACTCCAGTATGTCCTAGGAGAGCAGTAGTTTGTATATGAATGAATAGAGCAGGGAAAACTGAAAAGTAAAAGACACCCACAACCCTAGCTCCATTAGGTGTCTGTACATCCATAGGTATAGATTATATTTTTCCAACAAAAATAGTTTGTTAAAACTATCCAGAATATTGATTTCATCTTTTTTTTTTTCAGTTCAGAAATTTTCTACTGCCTCCCTCCCCACTGTTCACAGTTCAGAGTTTAAATTTCCTCCTGGTATTCAAGGCATTTCACAGCCTGTTTCCACTTTAACTATTAGATTTGATGTACTTACATCCTCCTGCCAAAACACGCCTTGTTTATCCTCTACCCCAATGTTCACTGGAACTATAAATCTCCCCTCAGTCCATATTCCTCAAGGCCACCTTAACCTCCAACTCTGAGCCTCAACCTTCTACCTCCCAAGCATTTTTGGTTTGGTATTTGTAGCTTTACTATGTGTATTCCAACTTGTTTTTCCAACTCCTTGGTAACTCACCCAGCGCTGGAGACCACTTTTGTTTTGGAAAGCAGGGGAACTATTTTCCTCAGCAGCTTGCTGTACCTGGGGTGTGTTCTCAAGGAAATCTGGACTGAATAAATTTATCATCGGATCTTTCCTTCATAAAAGAGAAAAAAGGCCACATGGTCCAACTCTGCCTCATGTGAGATCCCAAACCCTGAGATCCCAGGTGGATAGTCACCCAGAACCAAGCAGCTGCTCACTTCCTAAGAAGGCTTTCCTCATTGTCAGGCAGTTCTGTTAGAAATGGCCTTCATCTGTAGACCTGAGATCTGGCCAGTTCTACCCAGCTGCACTGGTTTTGCTGGGACTGAGGCTGGCCCCTCTTCCACAGGCAGCCTTTTAGATTTTCAAAGAATGAAGCCATTCTGTTTCCCTCTTATTTGTTGATCTTCTAGGACTGAGAAGTTGAAGGTTCAGTGTTTTAATTTGAGTAGCAGTCAGGTAGTTTAAGACTTTGAGTTTTTTATTTTGAAGCCTTTATATGTACTGTACATGTCACGATGCTAGATGCCACATTCCTCTGGTCCCTTAATGTAATCTCTCTCTTCCTCCACTTCCCTTCTTCCTGGTCCCCTGTCCCCCTGCGGGAAAGAGGGTCTTCCTAGAATAGATGGTCTGTTTTGGAGGTAGAGGTAAGGTAAAGGTTTCCCCTTTTGGTGTCCCCAGATACCTCTCCAGAGCAAGTGAGGGCTATTTTTGTTTGGCTGAAATACACAGATGAAGCCAGTGAGAGGATCAAGAATAAAAGGCCCTCCCATTAATGAGCCACTCAGGCTGTGATTTAGCTATTCTGAAGACAGACTTTTCTCTGTGCTGTTTTCTGTCCTTTTTTCCATTCTTAATTTTCCTGTGCAGAATACTTAATGCTGTTCTTTGCAACCCAGCAGGTAGAATGCCAGGCAAACCCAGCACTGGTGCTGTCAGTTAGGCTGTAAGACCTTGGGCAAGTGGCTTCTAAGTTCTTTGACCCATGCTCTCCCCAACTCGAGCCATTTCTGTCTCTGTCTGTAGGATTAAGTGAGAAAAGTGCATCTAAAGTGCAGAGTACACTGTAGCACACAAATACGAGCCCCCCCCCCCCCAGTCTTCTTTCACTGCCCTTTTGAAGGAATGTAAAGGCAAAATAGTCTGGTTTCCCTGGGGGAAATGAGTTGAATGTGGGTATGACAGCCAAAACTAGTCTTAGGTGGGTATTTGGAGACAAACTGTCAGTTTCCTGTGAGCTCCTGGTGAGATCAAAGATGTTAAAAGGGATTTCTGAAGTAAGAGGAGGCTGTAAATGGCAATAAGTAACCACTGGCTACTGTTGACATCTACTCTTATTTCNTCTTAACCCCCAGTTCTGGGATGTTTAATACTGCTGCCTGTGCAAGTGGGCTCAAAACCTATTCCTGGAAGGTTAGACCTATCTGCAGTCACTCTTCAGCTTATGGCCCCCTTGTGATCCCCCAAAGGTTGAGATGTCTCCTGGCATGTGTTTTACCCATTCTCCAGCTGCCTCTACTTTTCCCTACTTTGTTCCAACTATTGCATTCTGTCAGCCACACTTGATGTCTAAGAAGAATTATTTTGGGGCTGATAACTTTTTAGTTAGTCATGTCCACACCCTGATGATAGGTGAAGAAAATTTGAATTGTATAAGTGAGCCATTTATAGCATTCTTTGAAGTGTAAACAGAAAAGCACTATAACCAACCCTCCCAGCACAGGCAGGAGGGGGAGACAGGAGGCAATGAGTCCCAGGGGAGCTGACCATGTCTCTCAGCAGCAGGTATCAGTGCTGTATGCTAAGAGCTGGGGATACCCTCAGGATGCTTAAGATTAGAGATGAAGGGACGTGGGTAACCAGAACATGAGGTGACAGCCCAGAAGGGAAGCCAGGAGGCTTCATGAAGAAACTGGCATTCCACTGAACTGTGATGGGCAAGCAGGCTACAGGATTAGTCTCACCTTAGCCCAGAAAAACCTGCAAAGCAGAGTGAGTTTAATAACTGCCTCAAGACAAAATAATAATATGAGAGATTTCTGCATAGGTCCCAACCAAGTATTTTAAACTAAGAAATGGACTGTCGCTGGATAGTGTGGTTCACTCTTTTAATTCCAGCACTTGAGAGGCAGAGGCAGGTGGATCTCTGAGTTTGAGGATAGCCTGGTCTACAGAGCAAGTTTCAGGACAGCCAGGGCTACACAGAGAAACCCTGTCTTGAAAAACCAAAGAGAAAAGAAAAAAGAACAGAAAAGAAATGAACTGTTCTTGCCTTGGAACAGGAGAAGAAAGGCTCACACACTCAGCCAACTTTTTTTCCTTGCATTCTTAAAAAATAAAGTTCAGTGTCTCATTTCTGTCCTGTGGCCAGTGTCCTTCTCTGTGGTCATTGAGTTAGAGATGTTTCTGGCTAAAATGCTGTCACTGTAGAGTATATTGGCATCCACTTTATAATGTAGTAGTTCTCAATTCTTTGTTCTCCTCCACTCTCTCTACCCCACCCCCTATTGCCGACTCCTCTCTGGACCAAGCACATCATAAGCTGTTTCTTCTTTCATGGCAATAGCCAGTGCTTAGANTCCCTTGCAATTGGGGCAGAACTGGAGAAAGTAGAGGAGACATGGTGGATACCAACCTCTATCCCAACCCCCTCCCCACCCCCAGCATTCTTCTCTTTTCTGTCTGTGAAGCTCTGCTGTCACTTGGGTGTTTATTTTCACACATAGCCCTAAGGTGGCCACACTGGCATGCTTGTTCTCACACCCCTCCCCCACTGCTGAAAGCCCCACTCATTCAAGGTTGTGGATTAGGTCCTCTCCCTCCAACTGAGAGTGACATAGTTTCTGAGCCTTGGGAATGCCTGCAAGTTACTGTAATTAGCAAATACTCAGTGTTTTCATCTTCGTGACTGATAAAGAATCCTCCTGTGAGCTTCAGCCTCAGATCTCTAGCTGCAGAGTTGGAAATTGAGCTGCCACAGTAAACAGCTGACATAACAGAAGCACAGTGATCCCCCATTAAATGTCTTTCCGCCAATAGGAGCTCCCAGGATAATTGACTTTCCAGCAGGAATTACTGGCTCAAACAAAATCATTGGGCATTAGGGCAACCTACTGCACTCTTTGAAAGGGGTTCAAATGTTACTGTCTGGTTTTGCTGACCTAACAGGCATAATTCATCTTGATTATTCATTGTGCTAGTTGCCACCAGATGATACTAGATTTCTGGTGACTATAATTACAATGTGGGGTTGAATTTAACAACAACAGAAAAAATAAAACAATGCTTCTGTTTGGGTATTGGCTTGGAAGGACACTAGTTACAGTTTCTGCCTCTGGACCTGGTGTGTGCACTGTCCAATCCCTGACCAAGCACTTTTTTACACATCTCTCAGTAGATAAACGGGAAAACAATTTGTCGTAGCCTGTTTCAACTGACAAGGTGTCACTTCTCTGTCAGATTTACCTCACTGTGTGCTGTTGCTGCTATGAGGAAGAAGTGGGTCTCCATTTCAGAGCCAACTTTAAGTAGGGAAAGCAAAGTGTGGCCTCAAAAATATAGCTGAATAATGGTCTCTTGCTTTCAGACACAGGGGTGTAGGGTGTGCATGTGGGTGCAGAGTAGAATTCGCCCAAGCTATCATTTCATGTTTTTAGAACAAGATTCCTGTGCAGTCAAAAGAGTGTTCTCCCAAGAAATCTCTGCTCCTAAGCCCTCATGCCTTCTCCAGCACTTACACACTCCTGCTAGCAGAATGGTATGCCTACATGTGCCTGTGGTCCAGGAGAGGGAAGGAAGGGAATCTGGCATAGCTCGAGGTATCTAGTTGCATTCACCAGGACAGAGTGAACAGAAAACTACATGGGGAGATTTCATACTTTCTGCTGGCACAGAGGTGGCTGAACTGTCTCTATGGTATATGTATTTGTGTATTTGTGGAAGAGATTTTTAGTTGATTATGTACCAGGCATTGTGATATTGTGCTGGGGTACAAAGAAGATAGTAAGATTGATTTTCTATCAAGGAATGTTCCTTCTGATGGAGATGACATAATTCCAAAGGATCGAAATTCTGAACTAGCAGCAGACAGAGACTGCTTCTGGTATTCTTAATGCAACTGGGTGAAGGGTGGGTTTCCTATAGAAGAGATAAAGAGGCAGCTGCCAGAGGAGTAAGTTACCCAGCTGAATAAAGAACATAAACACAGGCATCCTTCCCCTTCCCTCCTACTCCACAGAATGGCATTGCTTTGATCTAACCAAAGCTTGGGTTTTTGTTTTGTTTTTTAATTTCCTAATGAAAATTAACTTTTGTGGCTAGTCTGCACCTCAGGCATAGTCTCAGGCTGTGGTGGCCTGCAGTCACTCAGGCAGTCTCGTCACTAGCCTTAGGGTTTCTGATGNTAAGCTGGGTTGAGAGACTAAACCCATCTTTGCCCCACTCGCTTGGCCCTTCACTTCAGTGGGGTGTTGGGAGCTGAGCTGAGCATCATTGCACCAACTGCTCAGTGAGTGTCTCAAAATGGCAGTTTGTAGAAAGTCAGCTGGGATGGGGGTTCTTGGGACTATGGGCTTTTGTGTCATTCTCAGCATTATCAAGCATGAACGACATCCAACTTTGCCAATTAAGGGAGATGGTTCTTTTGAAACCTACCCACCCACCAGCCCAGCTACACACCGTATTTTGAAGCCATCATCAAAAGCAAAACAGGAAGTCTCTGAAAAGGTAGTAGAGGGTCCTGAATAGGCTTTTCTAGTGTGAGCCAGGAGAGCAGGACTGCTGAGGATGGCCATCTTTCCCTGAATGAAGATCTTGCTCTTTCACTCATGATTCCCATTCCCCTCTCAATGTTGTGTTTTGTCCCCTTCAGAATGGTGCTTTGGCCTGGAGTGATGATGCTGATGGAGGCCGGGGAAGAGAGATCTCTCGAGATTTTGCCAAGGTCTGTAATGTCTTTGTGATAAAGATAGAAGCAGTAGTGCAGTGGTCTGTATTGTTCCCCTACACATACAGATTGTGAGTGGCAGATGAGTCACATTTGTAGTTACTCAGATGTCCATAGTATCTCTGAGATGACACCTGCAGTGAGATGGGATGTTTCATTGTGGTTTTTTCTTGGGGTCTGGCCTGCAGCTGTATGAACTGGACGGTGATCCTGAAAGGAAAGAATTTCTGGATGACCTCTTTGTCTTTATGCAGAAAAGGGGTAAGTGTATTGCCTCTCATTGTTCCAACTAAGTGCTTACTAAGTGACTGCTGTATTACTGTTTCGTATCCTCCTTCACTCCTCCTTGTCCAAGGGTTATTTAAATAATTGACAGCCAGATTGAAGGGAGCAGAGAGGACCTTAGCAAAAGATAGATTTGGCCTGCCTTATTTTTGTCTCTCTTTTAATTAACTAGTCTCTAGAGACATTTCAAATCCAAATATGTTTTTATTGTAGCCTATAGCTGCCTCAGGTTTCATTTAGATAAGCATGTGGCATGTACTGTTGGTGTGGTTAGTCCCACGTAGACTGAAAAAGGTAAGTGAAGGCATAGGGACCCTTCTGGTTGTTCTGGAGAGTGTGAAATGTTCCATGAACAGAAAGGGCCAACATTACCTATGTTGGATCTCTGACATAGTTGGAATATTCCTGCAAGTTAACTGCTGAGTATGTAGACAACCGTTTATAACCCACTTCTCAGCTTTGTCCTCCTCTCCCTCCACACTACCCCCTAGAGCTGGCTGCACTCTGGACCATGTCGTGACTGACTCTTGAGCCCAATGACTCAATTTCCTGGCTTTATATCCTGTCACAGCAATGGGTTCACCAGCTAGGTCAGGCCTCAGGAAGCATGGCCAGGACTTCAGCCACTCTGTGAGAAGACCCTTAATAGTTAGTGTACTCCACGTTCATCACCCTCAAGATATAGCTACCACCAGCCCCTTCCCTAGAACCCTGCTAATACCTGATCACACATTCCTCGAGGTCTGTCAGTAACTTTATTTTATTAAGATCTGGGAATGATTTTTTTCTTTGTAGGCTGAGCTATGATGGCAACTAAATATTCTTGAATACACAGCTCCTGTTCTCTCCCTCTCCCCATTTCCTTTCCTTACTCCTCTCTCTCTCTCTCTCCCCCACCCCGTCCCACCCCTTCTCCCTTTTTGCTCCTTTTTTCTAAAGCCTGTGCCTTTATGGTAGTGAGCACTCGCTGCTGGTTTGCTTTAAAAGACAGTAGAGAGGTTAGAGGCTTTGTTCCTCTGTTTCCAAGCCTATTAGAGCAGTATATGCAGCCCTAATTAGTTTACTTCTCCAACAGTTATCTGGAGCTGGTATGTGTGAGTAAAAAATAAAAATACAGCCCGGAAAGATAATGTGACTGGCAGCAGGGAAACTCCCTGTGCTCTAAGAGAGAGAAATCCACTTAATACTTTGGGCTCGCCTTCCAATTACCTTTTAATTATTTACAAGCTCCACAAGCCCAGCTGGTGCAAAGCCAGGCGCTGATCCTGTCTCAGAGGGGCTGCCATAGCAATATAGATTTGAGTCAGCGTGGAGCTCCACTGCTTTATTCTTCTACTTTATTGTTTTCTCTCTTCCCAGAAGGGTTTTCAAAAGAAAATGAAAGCTAGAGCAGCCTAGTCATGGGTGAGGATTGGTAATTGTTTACTCCTTCGTGTTTCCTTTAGACTTGTGGCTCCTGGAGGACAGTCACTTTGTCACCCTCTATCTCTGGAGCCATGCAGGTGCTGCTTAGGCTGTTTGCTGTCTGAGCATCTTGTTGGTTCTCCTGACTCAGCTTGCCCGGCAGGTGGCTGAGCTGCCTGGAGCCTGGTGTAGATCTGCTCTATTTCCATAGCAGTACTGTGGTTCTGATAGTGGTGGGGAGCAGTCTTCATGGCCTTGCCGTCCTGGGGCCGCCAGCTAGTCATCCAGCCTGTTTTTAAGTGATGGCAGCTGTTGGTTATGTCAGTCTATAGCTCTTTGGGCCTGTCTTCAGCACTTTTGCCAGATATTTCACCATTTGCTGGCATCACCAAGAGAGTAAAGATAACTGAATCTCTTGCTTGTTAGTTACTCTAATGTAGATTTTGTTTGCCTTTGCCGTTGACTTCAGGGACTGAATTATCCTTTTTTGTGGAAGTAGACTTGTACACTGTAGAATATTAGCAGTATCCCTGGCCTCTTCCCAGTAAATTTCAATAGCAGTGCTCAGTCATGATACCTAGAAATGTCTCTAGAAGTCAAGTATAGAGTATATACCTATAATCTCTCCACTTGGGGCAGGGGCAGGGGGGGTAGAAGTAGAAGGACCAGAGTTCAAGGCCAATCTCAGCTACATGGTGTATTGGAAGCCAGCCTTGGCTACAAGAAATCCTGTCTCAAAGAAATGCTTCTAGATATTGTAAATGGGCCTTTGGGGGAAAATTGCCCTCTAGAAAGAGCCGCTGCCATGTCATTGGAAAGAGTAAGTAGAAAGTTTTCTCTGCAGGGAAAAGAAAAACCTCTATGGAAATCGGAAATCATCTTCCCTCTTTTTAGGGCCGGCTTTTGTCAGGAGTGTGTCTCAGGCTCCCCACCCACCTCCTGCTTGAGAGTCTGGAATTGAGCTCCAGGAGCCCACACGGCTCCTGGAGACAGTCTCTAAGACTGACCCAGGACCTCCTTCATGGAACACTGTTAGCTACTTGTCTAGGCTAGAGTGGGGAAGTGAGCTGGGAAGCAGGTTACAGTCTGTTCTTGTCACTCTTCAGAGTGGAATATATATGTAGGGTGTTCAAAGTGTTGGTCTCCTAAGCTGGGATCTCGGCAGCAATTGATTCCACCGGACCTATTGTACAAACCTGGATTTTAAAGTCCTGGTGATGCTTCCCTGGGCTGGGAGCTGGGCTGGGCATATAGCAAGCACCTCAGAGGAAGTAGACAGGGCTCCAAGGGAGGCAGCACACAGCAGGCTGCCCCAAATGACTGCAGCTGCAGGTGATAAAAACAGCCATCATGTGGGAAGGGGCACAGGTTGTAACTGCTGCTTTGTGCTGCCTCCCGCCTGTTAACACATTTGGGTGAATTGACTGTAACAGATGGGCCTCTCAGCCTTTGGCCTTTAGTTTCTAGGCCTAGCTCAGTTACTTACACCCTGGTGGCCCCTCCCCTCCCAATAGGTCAGTCTGTCAGGAGAGGAGCCTAAGATCACGGTGGGCTGAGCTCCTGCTGGCCTAAGGAAATGAGGCCCTTGGAGACGGAAAAAGCTGTGGATTGTGCAAAGCCAGGCAAACATCCACCCTTCTCCCCGATCTTAAGCAAAGCCTTCTCCTTGGCCACACCTTCCTTATCTGTAAAATGTTGAAGGTTTACTTAGTATGGAAGCTTCTGTGTTCTACTTCCATGATTGTTCTAGGCCACTGCTACCCTTGGGGAGAAACAAGAAGAGAAGCTGTTAGTAGTTCTCTGTCAAAATAATTCTATGAAAATACCCCAAGATTCTCTAAGGCCAAATGTTTCTTCTTCCCTTTTGCTAAATAACACATTCTTCTTTTGCGGACTGAAGCCAAGTTGAATTACACACATTATGTTGCATTAAGAGTCTCTTTTCCAAGCGGAACATTGTTCTCACAATGATGCTTAGATTTCAAAGCTCTAGTGCCCTTTTTTTGCTGCATATATATGCCAAGGTGTATGTGTGCGTTGCCAAAAATAAAGCCAAAGTAAAATAAAATTTTCTGCTAATTTAACTCACTGTGGGTAGTTTCTGAACTCTTATTCTTTTACCTAATGCCCATTTAGTTTTCCAATGCCCAAGGGGAGGGGGCTAATTTGTAAGTCTGATAAGCAAAGGCCATGTGTAGGTAGTTGTAGTCTCACTTCTGTAACAAAGAAAAGCTCTTTCCCTGAGAGGAAAAACAGAAGTGTGAGCTCTGGTGGTGGTGG
>LZPO01087148.1:813470-839620 GCA_001675575.1 Neotoma lepida
GCCTGCCTGCCTGCCTGCCTGCCTGCCTGCCTGCCTGTACACATTCCCAGTCTAACATGGATTTTTAACTCCTCTAGACTCCCTGGTTGGCTGTCTTGACAGTCAGGCTATGGGTGTGATTAATGACCTTTTTCAAAGCCAGGAAAAAAGCAGCAAGGACCCCTGTCAGGGCCACACCCTAGGTCCTGGGCCCTCCTCACCCCTGACCAGTAGGCGGGAAAGCACCCTTTGAGTCTCTTTTCCCAGATTGTTGCTGGTCTTCATTGAAACAGGCCATTCTCTGTGATGGAGAGGAAGGGGTTTCCCCTCAGCATTCCCTTAGACTCCCATCTTTGTGTCTAGAGCCAGAGGCAGCTGCCTCTTTTGCCTTTTCCCATACTCTAGCTACATCTGTNTCATCTGAGTGATACAGGCCAGGGAGCAGCTTCTGCCCAGCCATATCTACACTGGAAGCTCCTGATGACACCTCTAGCCTATTAGTACTGGTGTCCAGCAGCATTCCCACCAACAAGGGTTAAAGCCCCAGGAGTCTCAAAGGCTTTGCTTGGGTCCCTAGCCCTCATAAAAGCCTTTTACATCCGTCCCTGGGGCTGCCTTAGGCTCCCTGGCTGAAATCTGATAAGGGCCCTCTTTGTTGCAACTGTCAGTCTCCTTTATTGAGGAGGGAACTAGAGACCAGTGGCATTTCTTGGGGTACAGATAAGGCCTTGGATTCCTGTCAGAGTGAGCGTGATTAATTACCCTCAATCCTAGCTCTTGCTTTGATAGCAGTGACTGACAGTCTGCAGGCTTCCCTGTCAAGTGCCCCCCAAGACACCCCCTCCCTCATTAGAGTAGAGATCCTCTCCTGCAGGGCCAACACAGTGACCCACGGAGTTCTTTTCCCCGGTATTGCCTCCTTGCTCCAGCTCTGCATTTGCTTTTGCATCTGCCAGTATAGAGAAAGATCTAACAAATCCTAGAGAGTAGCCAGAGACCCTTTCCCCTTCTCCAAATCTGAGGAAGCAGCCATTGTTTGTGGACATGAACTTCCTAGACCAGATCTTAAGTCCTTCAAAAGAGAAGAGTCCTGATAACCATTTCAATGTTATTTGGCAGCCTTAGTCCCTAATTCAGGCAGGCTCCTAAAACCAAGCCTCCACTTTAAGTAATAATCATAAGTACCAATTTTTCTTTTAATTTTTGACTCATTCATCTTAAGCCTTTAAAACTGAAAGTCATCTAAACCACATTCTTCATTTCTATCCTGGCTACTTTCTGTCAGCTTGACACAAGGTAGCTAGAGTCAATCAGAGAGGAGAGAGCCTCAACTGAGAAAATACCACCATAAGATGGGGGCTATAGGCAAGCCTTAGGGCATTTTCNTAATTAGTGATTGATGGAAGAGGACCCAGCCCACTGTGGGTGATGACACCCCTGGGCTGGTGGTCCTGGGTTTTATAAGAAAGTGAGCTGAGCAAGATAGTAAGCAGCCCTCCTCTAGATCCCTGTGTCAGCTCCTGTTTCCAGGTTCCTGCCAGGTTTCAGTTCCTGCCTTGGCTTCCCTCAGTGGACTGTGGTTTAGGATATACAAGCCAAATAAACCTTTTTCTCTCCAAGTTGCTTTTGGTCATGGTATTTCATCAGAGCAATAGAAACCCTTAACCAAGACAATTTCACAAATGAAATTGTGGCCTGAATCTGCTATCTCCCATGTACACACACCCCCTGATATTGACACAGTCCCCTAACAGACTTCCCTCTGTCTTCATAGTAGCATCTCCTTTGGACAAGGGAAACGACTTCCAGGTCCACTCATTGCAAAGCAAACTGCCAAGAGACCAGCCTGAGGATTCCAGTTGGTTCTCCTAATTGTCAGGAAAATCAAAGGCAAGGCAGGTTTTTGTGTGGTTTATCTGGATAATATAAGACAAGCACACTGTGTTTCTGAGGAAGCTCAGGAGCCAGCCTGCTCTGGGAACCATGTTAACACTCTAACAGAGGGCTAGCCTCAAAGCAGACAGTACCAGTCCTCTTGTGGACTTAATACCAGGATCCTCCTCTGGAACCAGGGTGTCTGAGCAGTGAAGGGAAACAGAACCCTGGCTTTCTATGCACTTAGCTGCAGTCTCTGGTGTGAGGAGATAGTTGCCAGGAGTGTCTGCTGTCCCTGTTGAGGGGCTGGGTGAAGTTCCTGGTGAAGGTATAGCTTTGACTTCAAACACTGCTCTGGCCTTTCTTACCTTCTCAGGTCTCTAAGCAGTTCCCAGTCTAATACCTGAGCATTCTGCAATAGTGTTGCCCTGCATAGATCTCCGGTGGCCAGAGCCTAGCCTAGTGACTATGTGAACATGAAAATCCTTTCTGAGGAACTGCTTGCAGAGGCATTATGATCTACAGTAGAGGCTGTCATGGCTTGTATCCACACCATTTTCAGTCAGAAAACAGGATAAGCCTGGGGGTGGTGGCACACACCTTTAATCCCAGCAGAGGCAGGTGGATCTTTGTGAGTCCGAGGCCAGCTTGGTTTATAGAGCGGGTTCCAGGAGAGCCAGGGCTACACAGAGAAACCCTGTCTCAAAAAACCAACAACAAGAGAGAGAAAGAGAGAAAACACTGGCACCTTCATCTTGCACACCTGGCTTGTCTCCAGATGAATGATTTCAAAAAGTAGGATGTATTATTTCCTGTCTCTTATACACATCTAGATGTGTATAAGAGACAGGTGTAGCTTTGGCGCCTTTCCTGGAACTCACTCAGTAGCCCAGGCTGGCCTCGAACTCATGAGATCTGCCTGCCTCTGCCTCCCAAGTGCTGGGATTAAAGGCGTGTGCCACCACCACCTGGCTTTTTTTTTTAATGTAAAAACATTTGATGTACAACTGCAGGAGAAATAATATACAGATATCTTGAACATAAATACAGGTTATAATTCAAAAGTCCAGAGTTATTTGAAACTGGAAAATATTTTCTCTGTAGAAAATAGTAAAAATGTTAATATTTCCCAATAAGCCCTTTTAAGCCAAATAATAGCTGAATTATACATATAAATATTGATTAGATTCTGGGATACAGAAGAAACCTATCTTCATTTGTTCAGAGAGCTATGTTTTACTTTAGTTGTGTAAGTGAGATTCCTATTCATCTTTTCCCTCATTGTTTGATCTATGGCAGACATTTTTTCTATAAGCTAATCCATAATCTAAAAAGATTTTAGCCTCCCCTCCTAAAAGTACAGCCAGCATATCCTTTCATGAGTTTGATACGGTACAAATTCTTATCCTAATAGTGAAATGTTTCACTAAAGCATGCCCAGTGATTGGGCAAAACCCAAACTTATTTTATGCCACAGTCATCCTAGGGTCCTTCCTGCTTGGTAGCCTCCCTGGATCTGTGGGTTGCAGTCTGATTGTCCTTTGCTTTATATCTAGTATCCACTTATTACCATGTTTGTCCTTCTGAGTCTGGATATTATTTCTTTTGGAAGTTGTATTAGTATTGAAATAATCCAGAAGAAAATAGTGCTGTTCAGACAGGGTGATCTGAAATGTTTCTGGCTCTCCACAGACCTTCAGAAGAACAGTGTATCTCTGGATGGTAAACCCTGCTATGCTGGTTAAGTGCTCAGCTACAGATGACCCATGTATTCTATAACCCAGCCATCTTCTCTCTGCACTTTCTCTCCCCACTCCTCCCACTGATGGAATAACAGCTGCTTTGCCTTGCCATCGCCCCTACCTCTGCATCCATTCTCCTCCTGCTAGTCTTTGTAACTGGGAGCCAGAGCAAAGATCTTGCTCATTCTGAGCTTCTTCAATAATGCCTGTGATCCAAATGATCCAGGGCAGGACATGAGAGGGGACAGCCTGTTCAGGCCTGTCACCATTAGACATTCAAAGCCAGTGATGAGTCTCATTGAGTGGGTCTCATGTTGTCTGAGGCTGGCCTATGTAGTAGAAAATGAACTCCAAATCCTCCTGCCTCCACCTCCCAAGTGCTGGGATTATAGCCATGTACCCCATCATTCCCAGAAAGAAACATTATTGTTTAATCTGCCTAATAAGCTGATTTAGCCACAATAATATTAGAGCATGAAGGAAAAATAGTCCCTGCTTTTACACAGCTAATAGTCCTGGGAAACCATTTGAACAGATATGAAATAATAAGAGCAGTTTGCTGAATTTGGAAGAGCGTCACAAAAATCATGAGAGGGAAGGAACCTGTGTGAACTGGAGTAGTTAGAAAGTTCTCCCAGGGCTGGAGAGATGGCTCAGCAGTTAAGAGCACCAGCTGCTCTTCCAGAGGACCCGGGTTCAGTTCCCATCACCTACAAGGCAGCTCACAACTNTCTGTAACTCCCAGTTCCAGGGGATCAGACACCCTCATACAGACACACACACACACAAGTAAAACACTAATGTACATAAAAATAAATCATTAAAAAAAATCTTAAGAAAGTTCTCCCTTGGGGCAGTGGATGCTGAAGAACAGACAGTATGGAGACTTGAGCAGAGATAAGTCATGTCAGACCTGAGGAGTGGTAGTAGAGACAAAAGTGGGCTTGGCTTGAGGGTGATGTTGAGAAGGCTCAGCTGACTAGAGCGAGAGCAGTTACTAGGAATTGCTGAAAGTAGACCATTTTTGTGGAGCATTGGTGAATGTGGATCACATGACCTAGTTATACCAGGTGGGATAAGCCATGAGGTTTTGTAGACTTTTAAATAAGCAAGTGAAGGGATGGAGAGATGGCTCAGTGGTTAAGAGCGCTGGCTGCTCTTCCAGAGGACCTGGGTTCAATTCTCAGTACACACACAGCAGCTCACAACTGTCTGTAACTCCAGTTCCACATGCAGGCAAAACACCAATGTACATAAAATAAGAAAAATAAATCACTTTAAAAAAAATAAGCAAGTAAAATATGTAGTAAGAGTAGAAGATGATCTGGCCACAGCGTGCAGATCATAGGTGTGAATCCAGGCTGCTGCAGGTGAGCCAATGACCTGACTCAGGTTGGTGGCCCAGGCCAAAAAGGAAAGATACTTGTGAGAGGTACCTCAGAGGAAGAGGCAGTGGACCCTCCCAGCAGCCTGAAAGAGGGTGATGAGAACAACCAGGACCAATCCAGAAGTTCCCGAAGTCCTGCCTTTTACTTGTAAGGACTGTGGTATTGCTGGGAGGAAAAAGGCAGAGAGAGGGCAAGGGAGCCAGGTTAAGGAGGTGAAGGTGAGGTCAGTGTGCACATCTATGACTTGGAAGGGACAAGTGAAGATGCCTTGGAAGCTTCTGGAGGATAGGCCTACAAAAGAAGATGGTACCAGCCCTGACCTACACTGCTCTATTATCTCAGGCATTTTGTCTTCATGGTAGGAATGGGTTCACTGGAGCTGTGAGTCTTAGGCGTAGGTCAGGTATCTGGTGTTTTCTGTATTAATTTATTTTGGTTTCCTTTGTCTTATTATTTATATATTTAGAGACAGTGATCAATGGTCTATGTAGCAGACACTAGCCTTGAGCTTGAACTTGAGATTCTCTTGTCATAGGCTTCTTAGTACCTGGAGTTAGAGGCATGTGTTATTTTCCTGGGTTACCTATGCATTTTTGGTTGTGAGCCTAGCCTTAAATGGCTGAGCCATCTCCCCAGCCCTTACCTATGTATGCATTTTTAAACCTAACTTCATGACCTTTTGCCAAAGGGGTCAGAAAACAGCTGGTCAAGACAAAGGTCTTAAAGCTTAATAGCCTCCCCAATCACATGAAAGAGCCCTGATCCTACCAGAGTAATCCCCCAGGGCTGTGTTCACACTGCTTTCTCTTCAGAAATGGGGACCTGGTAAAGGCATTCCTGAGGATGATACACTAGATGTCCTCTGGCCTCCACATACACAAATAGAGATAATTTTTTAAATTTTATTTATTCATTTTGACACAGTAACCCTCAATGTACTCTTTGTAGGNCATGCTGGCCTTGAATTCACAGATCACAGAGATCTATCCCCTTTTCCCTCCTAGGTGCTAGGATTACAGGCATGTGCCACCATGCCCATATATTTTATTATTTTATGTGTGGGGTGTTTTGCTGTATGTGCATGCAGTTCTCACAGAGGCCAAAAGAGGGCATTGGATCATCTGGGACTAGAATTATAGATGGTTGTGAGCCTCCTTGTGGATGTTGGGAATCAAACCCAGGGCTTCTAGAAGAACAGCCAATGCTCTTAACTCCTGAGCCAACTTTTCAGCCCCTGCATAAGATATTTAACCGGGGTGGGGGATGGGGAGAGACACGCTCCTTCATTCCATTCTGCTGTTTGGATTATCCTATGAAACAGCTGATGAGCTGGATGTGTTGTCACATCTCAGAAGGCCAGCACTTGGGAGACTGAGGCAGGAGAGTTTTACATTGAAGCCAGCCTGGTCAACTTAGCTGGACCCTGCCTCCAAAAAAAAATTATTTGTGGTGAGGCTAATGCTCAGCTGAAGGATAAAGTANCAGCATTGGAAAGGAGCAGGCTTGTTGGGGCTGGCTTGCCACTATGAGGCAACTCAGTAAGATGGGGGCAGGGAAGGGGTGAGGCAGGAGCAGCAGCCTATGTACAGTAAGAGGAGTTTGCCATCAAAAGGCAACAAGTCTCATTCACTGCCCCGGATGCTGACCCTTCCCTGTGGAATTCTCCCCTCTGACCTCCAGATCATTAATCCCGAGGCTGCCAAATGACAGTCATCCATCAGGCCTCCTGACGAGCATCCCAGCCTTCTGTGAAAGGACCTGGGCCCCTCCCTCACTCCTGTCCCCCGGTGCTCATTAGTAGCCCTTCCTGCCTAGTGCCAGGTTTCCTAATCAAGTCCCTGGCTCCCTCTCACTTCCCCTCTGGGCCAGTGGGCGGAAGCTGCTCTGACCCTCCCTCTTTCAGAGGCCAGGGAGGGGGTGGAGTGATTAGTGAGTGGGGAAAGAATTGTTGAGTGGCTTTTATTCCCTGGGAGACCTTTATGTCCAGTAGCCACTTTGACTTGGCTCGTCATAAGAGAAAAAGAAAACATGTTTCTCCATCCTGTCTCAGGAGAGAAGGCAGGCAGTCTGCATGGAAGCATGTTTTTCAACTGTTCTCAGCACTAGCAGGGAATCTAGGCAGGTGGATGGTCGGCAGGGCCTGAGCCGAAATTGACTCCAAAGGCTCTAGGACTAAGTTGCCAAACTATTAGAAATTATCTGAGATTGTGCTTCTGACAACAAAACAAAACACTCTCTAAATTCATCTAGATCGGAAAGGCTAAAGGACTTGCTTCAGGGCACAGCCCCCGAGTTGGACCTGTCCTGCTTATTTTGGAGAGAACTGGCACTGAATCTAACTGCTGTCAGGTCTGGGTCGTTAGAGTCAGATCACACTTCTGACATTCACAAGCTTTGTGTCCAGCCTGCTGATGGTGAGTGTGTACAGATTTGATGCCTTCTTGCTCAGCTTGACTGACATAGCCCTTTCTCTCATTGGACAATCACAGGCACTCCTATCAACCGGATTCCCATAATGGCCAAGCAGATCCTGGACCTGTATATGCTATATAAACTGGTCACAGAGAAGGGGGGCTTGGTGGAGATCATCAACAAGAAAATCTGGAGGGAGATCACCAAAGGCCTGAACCTGCCCACGTCCATCACCAGTGCTGCCTTCACTCTCAGGACCCAGTGAGTGGCCGGGGCTAAGAAGGAAGCTGAGCATATAAGAGGATGTTTAGCCCTAAGTCAAGTAAGGGAAGAAGAGTCAAATTCCTGAAACAGTGAGGAGCCTTTGAGATGAGCCTCCAAGACCTGAAAAACTGTCCTCACCATGGCTATTGTATGCCAATATTTTATTATTCTGTGTGATTTAAACCTCACAATCAGTCCTGGCAAACAGATACCTTCCCATTTTGTAGATTATAAAAACAGCCCTGGGCTAATCAATTTAGCCAATGCCATACTGGACCAGTGGGCCTGAATTCAAACTTGGGCTTCTGTCCCTGCATTCTACACTTTTTCCAGAATAGAGCCACCCAAGTAGCCCCTCTTAGGCCTCAGGTCAGTCCATCCTCATTGGTTGCTGAGCTGTTTTGCCACTGATTGACTAGTTACAAGGGTTGGCAGAAACAGTAAATCCGAGAGTAGCCATGTAGAACAAAAGCCAAAGTGGAGAGTATTCTTCTGGAATGTTCTAGTTGCTCTGTGAATGAACAGTTGGCATATCTGTCAGGTATCATGCCCTGGCCTTATTGAAAAATGGTAAGGGCTGTGCAGCAATGGTGACACACACCTTTAATCCCAGCACTCGGGGGCAAAGGCAGGCGGATCTCTGTGAGTTCAAGGCCAGCCTGGTCTGCAGAGCGAGTTCCAGGACAAATAGGGCTGTGACACAGCAAAACTCTGTCTCAAAAAAAAGAAGAAGAAGAAGAAAGATGATAAAGTTTAGGGGCCAGAAGGAAGGTTCAGTGGGTAGATGCTAGCTGCCACACCAGCTACCTGTGTTCAATCCCTAGGACCCAACCCTCATTGTAGAAGAAGAGGACCCTGCAAGTTGTTCTCTCATCTCCATACCAGTAACACAGTATGCATGTGCTCATGCCCGTAACATATGTACACACATACCCACAAAATAAGTAAACGTAAAAAGAAAGGTTTTATCCATCAGGACTATTCTAGTAGAAGTAGCTGTAATTAGAATGTCAGTGTTTTAGGGGGAAAGAATGGCTCCTTGGGACAGATGACACACACAAAGAAGGGTAGCCCTCTTGGGTCCCTCAGTGGGTAGAATTGCTCCTGTTTGGCCAGCTTGACTAAATCATAAGGAGCCAAGAAGGCACTGCAAAACACAGGTATCTGAGGACATTCCAAAGGTATAGAGGCCAGTGAGAAAGATGTTAGCGAAAGCCTTAAGGTTCCCTTTGTGACTACTGATGCTTCAGATTCAAGCAGTGTATATATCTGAGTAGTGCTAGAGAAGCCTGAAGGAATGTGTCCAGTGAGCCCAGACTTTCTTTTTATTTCTGCTGTACATACCACATCCTAGCTCTTGCCTGATCAAGGCTGCTTCCAAAGACACATCAACCTAAACTAGACAGTCTGTGGTCCTGTGTTTAGATTAATCTTCCCTCCCTCTACAGGTACATGAAATATCTATATGCCTATGAGTGTGAGAAGAAAGCCCTGAGCTCCCCAGCTGAACTACAGGCAGCCATTGATGGCAATCGTCGGGAAGGTCGGAGGCCCAGCTATAGCTCCTCCCTCTTTGGCTATTCTCCTGCCACTGCTGCCGCAGCTGCTGCCGCCGCAGCTGCTGCCGCTGCTAATGCTGCCACTGCTGGGGCCCCTGCCCTTCTATCACCCCCCAAGATCCGATTCTCCATCCTTGGGCTTGGCTCCAGCGGTGGTAACAATGCCAGTAGCCCTCGGATATCCCCAGCATCTACTCTCAGGAAAGGTGAGCAGGGCCTTTGGAGGAGGGACGGGATGGAGAAAGGAATCCCAGTTTCCCTTTGTCCAGGACGGGCATTGAGGTGGAGGGGTGAGTCATTGTGGATTAGTCTAGCTCTGTTTCCTTCACAGGTGATGGAGTCCCAGTGACAACAGTGCCTGTGCCAAATCGCCTGGCTGTGCCTGGGACTTTGGCAGGCCAGCAGGCTGGCAACCGGACAGGTACACTGGAGCAGCTACGGGAGCGTCTAGAATCAGGGGAGCCCCCTGAGAAGAAGGCATCAAGGTTGTCAGAGGAGGAGCAGCGCCTGGTGCAGCAGGCCTTCCAGCGCAACCTCTTCAGCATGGCACGGCAGCTCCCCATGAAGATCAGAATCAACGGCAGGGGTAAGCATGCGTGTGTAACTCCATCTTTCCTTCCTGAGGCCTTCCACACCCCAGCTCCACTCAAGGCCCTGAGGCTGGGTGGCTCTAGGTACATCCTGACCTCCTGGCCTAGGAAACATCCTCTCCAACCATGGTTCCCATTGTCTTCACTGCCCTAGAAGACTCTAGAGGCCAGAAGAGAGCCACTGGAGGTTCCATGCCCGCCAAGATCTCACCACCATGGTGTTTGCTAGATCAGAAGTTGCTTCAGGCAGTGAAGTCCTTGTTCTCTAACAAGAAGGAAGGTGGTTATTCATGGAGGAGACAGATGCTGTGCTCCTCCAACCCTTCCTAGCCTTTTGCTCTATCTAAAGTACAGGGTTTGCATCCATCCCATCCACCTTACCAGATGTAAGCCACAGTCAGGTCTGTCGTTCCTGAGAAATAGCGGAGCCACCAATGGCCTCAGGAATAAGAAAAGAAGTAGGCAGTACAAGTTTAGCAGGTACATTTGACATTTTTTCCCTTCCCCTCCTCTTCCTAAAACACACATTCTGTTTCCCTCATTCTTCTCCCTGCTCTCCCGTTCAAGCCTCCTTTCTATGCCATTGTTGCTGTGGCTCTCTGTCAAAGGCAGACATGGGTAGATGTATGCTGAGAAGGGAGGCAGGTGTGAAAGGAGCCATTGAGATTCCCAGGCAGCCCTCCTGNATGATGGGCAGAGGGAACCATTTAGAGGCCAGTGGAAAAGGCAACTCACATGGAAGAATGTTTGACTCTGTGGAGGAAGAAGGCAGGGGTCAATGAGCCAGGCAGAAGCCCTGTGTTTCAGCTGCCCCATAAGGCAGGGAGGGCTAAGATCCTTTGGAGGCAAAGGATCCTTCTCCAGAGATCCTCACAGTTCAGATGTACCAGGGATGGGAGGAGGCCAAGGCTGATTTCCGGGGCTGATGTATAGTAGTACTCAGTTAGGGTTGGCCTGCTGTCCCTTCACTCTTGAGAGTCCAGGAGTAACTTGGTAGGAAGTTGGTGAGGCTGGCTCTGCTGTCAGACCTATGATGAAAGGTAGTAGACTGTTAGACCACAGACCAGCTTGACTAAGCAGCACCAGAGGACAGCAGGAAGCTTGACCAGGTCCATTGTCTCTCTGATTCACAGAAGACAGAGCAGAGACTTCGGCTGCAGCATTGAACCTGACTACAAGCAGCATTGGGAGCATCAATATGTCTGTGGATATTGATGGCACCACCTATACAGGTAGGCCCCTGGAGCTGTAGGGAGACCCATGCTGGCTGCCAGTCACAGTGCAGCTTCCCAGCCTGCCTTACCCCTCAGATACCTAAGTGTGTTTGTGTGTGTGTGTTTGTTTGTGGGGGGGAAGGTCCTTTTTGACTGACCCAAGATTCCTAAGATACAGAGATCCTAGACTGTAGGTGCACAGATTCATAGGATGACCAGTCTTCTTCTACAGTGACAGGAACCCTTCAGTCAATGGCTGGTTAGTTGAAGATATCATTTAGTATGAGGGTTTATTTGCCAATAGCCCTACACACACATTTCAGCATACATTATAAGCTAGGTCACCAATTACCATGCACACAGTCTTCTAGAGAACAAGACTCCTTTCCATGACTGCAAAAGAGTCATTAAAGGGCCTTTTTTTATTTTTTATTTTTGGTATGTGTTTTGGGGTGGGGGATGCTGAGATAGGGTTTCTCTGTGTAGCCCTGGCTGTCCCTGGAACTCACTCTGAGATGAGGCTGGCCTCAAACTCAGAGATCCTTCCGTTTCTGCTTTCTGAGTCCTAGGATTAAAGGCTTGTGCTACCATGCCCAGCTCCATGTCTTTTTTTAAAAAGTATTTTATTATTTTGTATGCATGAGAATTTCATCTGTCTGCATGTATATCTATACACTATGTGGATGCTGGGAATACAATCCAAGTCCTCTAAGAGAGCAGCCACTGCTCTTAACTGCTGATCTGTCACTCCAACCCCAACCCCTATCTTTTTTAAATAAACCAAGGACTATGATACCAGCATAGCTAGCTGTAGTAGTACATATCTGCAGTTCCAGCACTCAGGAGGCTAAGGCAGTCACGTCATGAGTTCAAGGCCAGACTGTACTACAGAATGAGACCCTGTCAAAAATAAATAAAATATCCCAGCAGTGAATTTGAGTGCTGCAGAAGCAGCCTTGACCCCTAGGACATCGCCATTTTTCAGTTGGATCTCCCTAACCTAATTGCCTGTAGTACTTTGGTGGCTAGTTGGGTTTTATCTGTAACTAACAGATTTTTCAAAGGTGTTCAACATAGAGTTCACATGGGCAACAGACCCCAACCCTGAATCTCGGGCTATTCCATTTGTTTAGGGACAGGCTTGGGTACCAGCTCAGGCTGGTGACACCTGCCTGTTTTTACCAGGGCATGAGGTGTGTCGGCTGTCTGGTGAGCATCCACACACAGACCAGTAAGACCTTGGCATTCTAACCAGAGGGCTTCCCTAGGGATAGCCCCTGGCCCAGGGAAAGATGGGTTCGTAGAAGCAGCCATGCCACTGTGGCTTGCCAGTCTCCTGTGTCATCTTGGTGCCCTGTGTCCACTCATGATGTGGCTTGGGACATGTGGGCCTGGTTTGAGTCCTGAAGAGAACAGGAACTGGGAGTTGTGGCTAGATCTCAACATCTTCTTGTCCTCTTTCTCGGAGGAAGAAGTAGGTAACTTTCACCTTTGCTTTCAGAATAGGGAGGGTCAGGAGTTGAGGCTCCTGGCAGTTGGACAATNGGCCACTTACCTGTCTTGACCCTGTCTGCCCCAGGCTCTCTGTCAGGATGTGGTGTCCAGGAACCTAAGGCGCCATCTCCCCTTAGCTCCCTTCTACATGCTGTTCCTCACACCTGTGCTTGCTGCCTCTGCTAGGCCGGCGCCTCTGCAAGCCTCCTAGGACTCCTCATCCTCGTCCTCTGACCTCCCAGGGAGTATCCATCCAAATGGCTTCCTATAGCTATACAAGGCCCCACCCACCTCCTTTACTCTACTGTTGCCTAAACTATTTACACCTCCACCAGCCCCAATGGAGTAGCCTCTCTTGTTGCTGTGTCTTGGGTTCCCTGGCCACCATCTCTTCAGTTTGCTGCTTTTTCTCATTTGAGCAATCTAGACATACACTTTCCACTAAAACTTTTTCTAGGCTGCATTTCTGCTCCTCTCTCCAAAACCCTTACAATGCCCCCAACAGCAGAGCTCCATCAGTCCCAGAACATTTATGTCATTCTAGCAAAGATACTGATTACATGCCTGTCCTTCAGCAGCGTATGAGCCTTTGATGGCAGGACAATTGTCTGAGCTTCCACTGACATCTGGCATGGTAGAAGAATGGAGTACAGAGGGTTAGGCCAGCAGTCATACCCTGTTTAATTGAACTGAGCTACAGTCTCTCTTCCTGAGCCCATACTGCTTCTCCTCCCAACCCAGGTGTGCTGTTTGCCCAGAAACCAGTGGTCCACCTCATTGCAGGCTCCGCTCCCCAGAGCATTGGCAGCAGCACCAGCAGCAGCAGCAGTAGCAGCTCTCACTGCTCGCCAAGTCCTACCTCATCCCGGGGCACCCCCAGTGCAGAGCCCTCAACCAGCTGGTCCCTCTGATGAGCAGCACCCAGCACCCATTCCCTACTCTCCTGCAAAGAGTGAGGGAGATCGATGCACAGAATTTACCTCATCTCATGGAGCCCACATCAGATACCATCTGGCCAGATGTTGAATTTGGAAGTGTCCATCTGTCCAGGCTCCATTCAGGTTCTGCTGTACTCTGGGGACAAGGAGAGACTTGGAGGGGAGTGGGGAGGCCGGACAGAGCGTTGTCCAATCAGGGATTGTCCTGGAGAACTGGGTGGGGCATCTGGGCATCCAGCTTCCCCAGGGTTCCCAACCACCTCCCATCCCAGAGCAGTGTATCGACAATCTGTAAGGCGACATGGGGCTGGAGGCTTTCCATTCCCTTCCCCTTAATTTATTTCCCTTCTGCTGCCTTCTGCCTTCACCCCAGGATCACCAGTCCCTTAGTCTGCCCAGTCCCCCAGTGTTTAAATCCCACTTGGGGCTCCAAGAGTCAGGAGCTTGTCTTCCTTGCTCTTGTCTGCTGAGCATTTGATAGGGATAGGCTTTGCCGGTCCTTACTTACTGCTTGATTTTTTGGGCAGGAGTCTCTCAACCCAAGTCTTAACTTCAGTCCTCAGGGCCCTGGAATACCCCCTTTGTTGTTCTAAGAAAAAAACATGTTAAGGACATGCTCCAGGTTCAGGGACTCTGCACATGAAAGGGAGGAAGAGCTCATGGTGCCTGGGCCCTGGTACCTACCTGACAAGACTCCATTTAATCCCCAAACCTCAGCTCCCTACCTGCCCATGTTGGCCAGCTCTCCTCTCCCAAGATACCACTTGTCCCTGGCCCCTACCGTCGTCTCTTGGGGCCATTTCAGCCCCACCAGCCCCAGACATGCTGATGTCAGGCTCACTGAAATACCTCAGATTTGTAATTGTTGATATTTGATTCTTCAGGAAGTATTTGCATCTCTGTAATCTTTTTTATATGTGTTTTGCTGACTTTAATTTTTTAATTTTTATTGTTGTTGCTGTTGTAGCACCAAAGAAATGAAAGCAGATCACCCCAGCCAGGTGCGGTTTGCAGCCAGCTTCCCTCCAACCTGCCCATGCTCTGACCAGGAGGTGGAGCAGGCGGGGTGACTCAGGGATCACCACAGCAGGAGGATGGGATGGAGGGGCCCATGCTTGCTGGTGGATCCTGAAACCACACTGGTTCTTTCTGCCCGTACCCCAGCTGGCAGTACGGCAGGATATCTCTCTTGGAGCCCTCACCTTGGGACATAGGCGAATGGCTGTGGGCCCCGCCTAAGGCTGAGCCCCGGGGTGCTAAGAGAGCTCTGTCTCCTCTTAGCGTGTAGCTGGAACAGGCCACTGTAGAGAACNGGTTGTCTTTACACACTCTCATCCCAGTGTCCTCTATTCTGTTACATAAAGCATCACCCACTGGGACTACTTGGAACGTGCAGTGGAGACCACAGCATGGCCCAGCAGTCCTGTCTAGGACAAGAAAGGGAAACCAAAAGCTTGTGCACAAATATACCTCAGCCTGGCAAGCGCCACACTGCTGACTTCTGGCTCTTCCCCCTGCCCCAGGATACACATACTCAGTAACTCACACACACAGCTCTTATACTGGGCTCTGACCCTCGTCTAGCCTCAGAAGCCTTACCCACCAGGCACATGCAGGGTTAGGCAGAGAACATCTGGGGTCTGGTGCTGTGAGAAGTCTATTTGGCTAGTGTGTCTCAGGATTTAGTCATGAAAGATAGACTCTTCCTCTCCAGGGGAGACAGAGACAATGCAGTCATTCTGGTCATCGGATTCTCTTTCTCTTTCTCCACACAGCTTGTCCACCTGTCCCTCTCCATGGTCCTCACTGCCCTCAAGCCAGCAGCAGGCTAGCCAGAAAATGCAAGAGCTGGGTGCCCATGTGTGCCCAGCATTAGGGCTCTGGCCCAAATGGAGCTTCCCCTGGGCATAGTCCTGATGTCTTGTGGCAGGACAGCGTCCTCCCTTTCCATGTCTTGTATGTATTCTAACCAGAAAAAAAAAAATGTGATAGCACATGGTAGCCTAGGCAGTGAATAAATACCTCAGACGTCCTCTCACAGCAAGTGTCTGTATATGTTGTGTTATTTTCTGTCTTACATGTTCTTGAATGTTTATATTTCAATAAAGCTCTACCTCTTCACATGAGTAGGTCTGTGTTTCTTTCACTGACTTGGACTTGACAAAATCCTTCAGAGCGAAAAGGCACTTCATGAACTGTGCCTCAGGCCCCCAGCTCCTCCTGAACCTTCTCCCCTTCACTGTCTACTTCCTGAAGGGCTGGACCTCCATTTCTCTACTGTACTGTGAGAATCTCCTGACATTACCAGTCCCCAAAACTGACAGCAGTGGTGTGTTAGTATCTGACTGGCAGGTGACCACCTCCGTGGCTTAGCAGATCCTTGCTGAGTTCTCACTGGGTCTGATTCTGAAGAGATGTGTCTGGGCCCTGGAAGGGCCTCAAGCTAAGGGATTTTTGTNTGTCATCTTCAGCATTTTAGAGAAGACGTTCTAACTAGGGCATGGACTTACAAGGGTGACCTAGAACCCGATGTCAGGCTGGGTATAGGTCTTCTGTGCCAGACTGAGCAGTCTTAGAGCACAGTAGGAAGAAATGTGCAGGGGCAGGACCTGCATGGGCTGGTTAATGCCCCCTCCATCCAGGACCACAAGCAGCTCACCTGTCCGTGCACATCCCCTTTCACTACCACTCAGAGGTACTAGAACCTTAGGAGCAGAGTCATGCTTCTCACTAGCCAGTGGGAGGTGTACCATCACACTATACACAAGGATCTCAGGTTTCAAGCCATCGTGAGATACATAGCCAGATCGTGTCTCCTGAAAAAAGAAAAACCACCAGCAAGGTGGCTCAACAGGTAAGGTACTTGCTGCCAAGCCTGATGACCTGAGTTAGATCTCTGGATCCCATACGGTAGAAGGGGAAAACTGACTCCTGCAACCTGTCCTCTGACCTCCACATAAAATGTCTTAAAAGGGTTGAGGGCCTGGTGTAATGGTATGCACCTGTAACCCTAGCGCCTGGACAACTCNGCAGGTAAAAGCTCCTGCCCCACAGCTGACACCTAGTTTGATCTGTCAGGAGAATGCTGCTCCCAAAGTTGCCCTCTGACCTTTGTACATGTGCTTTGGCACATGTACACACAAACACCATATAAAAATTATTTTATTTGTTTATCTTTGGAAGCAGGGATTCTCTGTGTAGCCCAGGTTGTCCTGGAACTCACCCTGTAGAACAGGCTGGCCTCAGACTCAGAGATCCACCTGCCTCTGTCTCCTCAGTGCTGAGATTAAAGGCGTGGGCCACCACCATCCAGCCAATTTTTAAATTTTTTTTTAAGATGGATCAGTCTGGCTATAGTCACACACCTTTAATCCCAGTATTTAAGAAGTAAAGGCCAGTCTGGTCGAGACATAGTGAGTTCTAGGCTTGCTAGGGTTGTAATGGTGAGGCTGTGTATGAGAACAGCAACAATAACAAACGATGAATGAAAGTCATCCTTGGCTACTGTATTAGGTTCTCTAAAGGAAGAAAACTGATGGGATGAATATATGTGTATGTAGATATGTTTATGGAAGTTCTTAGAGGGCATTAGGCTGTGATCTGAGTAGTCCAATGGTTAACCTGTGGTCAAGACCCCTTTGGGGGTCAAAAGACCCTTTCACAGGGGTTGCCTAAGACCATCAGAAAACACAAGATANTTACATTATGATTCATAACAGTAGCAAAATTACTAGTTAGGAAGTAACAAAGAAAATACTTTCATGGTTGGGGGTCACTATAACATAAAGAACTGTATAGAAGGGTTGTAGTATTAGGAAGGTTAAGAACCACTGGAGTGGTCCAACAGTGGTCAAGGATCTGGTAATTGTTGAGTCTGTAAGACTGAATGTCTCAGCAGTCCCAATCTGGTGCTAGAGCCTCAGGGAAGTCCTAGAGAGCTAGCTGTCTTTAGGCCACGTTGGATCCTGAGGAAATAGATTCTAGCACCAGTGAAGGAATGGCTCAGGAACAGGATAGATGAACTTGCCAGTGAGAGTGAGGACAAGCAGGCAAAAAGCAAAGCTTCCTTCTTCTATGTCCTCTTATGTGGGCTGCCAACAGGAGATGTAGCCTGGATTTACAGTGGGTTTTCCACCTCAAACAATCCAACAAGAAAAATCCCTCACGGATGTGCCCAGTTGCTTATATTTTAGTTAATTCCAGATATAGTCAAGTTGACAGCCAAGATTAACCATCACAGTTACCTAGGGAGTTCCAGGCCTATCTGGGCTACATGAAACCCTATTTAAAGGGGAAAAAAATGACCAGCATTTAATCACTGGTCACCAATCGTGTGTTACACCTAGAACTTTGTGTGACTTGAAGAATAAGCCAGCCTCTGGCTGGGGGGCTGAGAGGTGAAGAGTGACACTGGGTCAGGGGTGTTGGAGGGGTGTTGGAGACTGTCTTCATAACCATTCTATTGCTGTGAAGAGACACCATAACCCAGACAACCTATAAGAGAAAGCATTTAATTCTGGTCTTGCTTACAGTTTCAGAGGGTTGGTCCATTATCACAGTGGGAGGCAGACAGGCATGGTGCTGGAGCAGTAGCTGAAAGCTTTACATCCTGATCCACAGGCAGCAGGCAGAGAGAGTGAGAGACAGACAGACATTGAGCCTGGTGTGGGCTTGGAAACCTCAAAGCCCACCCCCTAGTGACACACGTACTCCTCAAGACCACACTTCCCAATCCTTCATCATCCAAATAGTTCATCAACTGGGAACTAAGCATACAAATATATAATAAGCCTCTGGGGGC
Organism: Neotoma lepida; assembly: GCA_001675575.1. Taxonomy (NCBI): domain Eukaryota; kingdom Metazoa; phylum Chordata; class Mammalia; order Rodentia; family Cricetidae; genus Neotoma; species Neotoma lepida. The sequence continues at coordinate 831,727 of LZPO01087148.1, forward strand.
CATTCTCATTTAAACCACCACAGATATGGAGATAGATGAATGGAGGCTCCTTCTCACTCAGGGTGAAGAGTCTGAAGACCACACCAGGCCACTGCAGTGCCTCTTGTTTCAGGATGCCAGAGAAAACAAGAGGAAATAGAAGCCTTCAGAAAAGGCAGAAAATTTCAAACCTAACAACACTTCACCCATTGCCACACACATAAAAAAAGTTCTTCAAACCATAAAATCAAAAGACAAACAGGAGGGCTAGAGAGATGGCTCAGCTATTAGGAGCACTTTCTGCTCTGTCAGAGGACCTGTATTTGATTCCTAACCCCTGCAGGGTAGCTCACACCATCTGTAATTGCAGTTCTAGGTGATCCAGTGCCCTCTTCTGGCCTCCAAGAGCACCATGCACACATGTGGCACACATGCATTTGTGCAAGCAAAATACTCATACACACACACACAAAAAAAAACCACATCTTAGAAAAAATAAAGCCAGACATAATGGCACATACCTTTATTCCCAGTACTCGGAAAGCAGACAGATATCTGTGAAATAGAGTCCAGCCTGGTCTCAAGTTCCAGGCCAGCCAAACTACACAATGAGACCATTTCCAAAAGCAAGAAGAGACAAACTGGGGAAAGATACTTGCAAAGGAGTAGTAGTGAGATGGACTGTTGAATGCGTATTCATTACTAAGACAACAGCCAAAAGAAAGGCAGGAAAGTGCAGTGTAGAGACATGGGCTCCCCAGCACTTGGGAGGTGGAGGCAGGACTATCAGAAGTTCAAGGAAAGCATTGGCTACATAAGGAGTCAGAGGCTTCCTGGGCTACATGGGACTGAGTCTCAAGAAAAAGGAGGTAGGAGCCACAAACTAGTGTGTTTCAGAAGATGAAGACAGAGCTGGGAATGTAGCTCAGTGGTGGAACTTATGCTTGGCACTCAGAAGCCCCTGGGTTCAGTCGGTCCCCAACCCTGCAAAGATAGAGTAGTTCAGAAGACAAAATACAGCTCAACCTCACTAAGCATCAAAGTGCATACCACTGACACAGCTCTGAGGCTGCACAGCAATACCAGGCCCTGACAAGTATGAGTGATGGCTACTCCCTGCTGCAGGGGACATGGTCTGACAGATTTGAAAACCAGTTGCTAAATAAATGGAACATACAGTTGCCCCAGGGCTGTGAAAATTCAGTTCTGGGTGTGTACCATGGAGATGAGTACTGATGGCAATAATGGACAGCCATTGAACCTGATGTGGGCTGGGGTTCTTCTCAGGCTTTTACATAGATTAANTCCTTTAATTTCTGTAGTGGTTTGAAGAGAATGACCTCCTAAGCTCAGTATTTTAAATACTCGATCCCCAATTGGTGGAAATGTTTGGGAAGGATTAGGGGATGTGGCCTTGTTAGAGGAGGTGTAACACAGGGGGTGGGCTTTGAGCTTTCAAAAAGCCCACAGCATCCCAGTTACCTCTCTTTTTTCTAACTCACATTTGTGCATCAGATGTAAGCCCTCAGTTACTGCTCCAGCACCATGCCTGCCGGTCTGCTACCACGTTCCCCAATATGATGAGCATGGACTCGAACCCTCTGGAACCATGAGCCCCAATAAAATAAGTTGCCTTGGCCATGATGTCTCTTCCTAGCAATAGAAAGGTAACTAATACAATCCTCTACCTACTTATGAGGTAAGACTAATCATTTTTACCCATTTTACAGATGAAGAAATAGAGAGGTTGGACAACTAGGCCATACAGTGAGCAGGGCCTGGATCATCCATAACTACCATACCAAGCACTCTCTGCACATTGCTCATATTGTGTAGTTTGTGAGGCACTTGCTGCTCATTGTACACATGAAAATCCTGAGTAGAAATGTGCTTGAGGAGCCAAAGAGCTAGGATTGGACTCCAAAGTAGTTGCCCTTTTGAGAAGGGAAAGGGATCTGAGTGGAGGGAGGCAGAGGATTCAGGGGTGTTGGTCAACAGGTCTCTGCTCTACCCTGCTGTGCCCATCCTGGAACCACCCCTAGCATCTTGAAGCCTTTGCTGCTGTCCGTGGCTGGCCACCTCTCCTCTGTTGGACTTCCCCAGAGCCAATGGAAGCAGAGTATGGATAGGGTGCCTAACTACCCTGCACAAAGACCCCAAACAGACTGTATCCCACCTCTGTGAAGGAGGAAGGCCACCTTTAGAAGGAAAGGGGAAGTGGAGGCTGAGGAGTTTGGCAAGGGGTTAGAATCAGAGCTGGAGAGAAGGAACTGGTAAAGAAATGTCAGAATAGAAAGGCAGAGTGTGGTTGCTGAGCTTGGGGACACTGAAGTACAAACCCAGACAGTGGCTAAGATAGATGAAGGACAAGAGGAGCGAGGCATAGTGGCATATGTCTGTAGTATCAGCAGTTGAAGGACTGGTGCAGGAGGATCATTTAAGGCCAGGAATTTGAGACCAGCCCGGGCTACAAAGCAAGTCCCCATCTCAAAAGACCAGAAGGCCAAGATGGTGAGGGATGCACAGTTTCAACAGGCTAGTGGCCTTCCCCATACTGGAGCCACTGAGACACTGGAGCTGAGGTTGTGAGAAAGTGAGAGACCCNGTGGTAGGGGGTGAGTTGACTGGGAGGGAGGGAGTTAGTTGGATGCAGTACAGGTCAGAATAGCCAAGAGAATAGGGGTTTATTCTGGGCCCCTCAGGTATATGGAGAAGCCCAGACACAGCTGGCCCCACATTGGCCTCTAGAAGGGCCCAGAACCTGGGATGTTTTGTCTATGGATGGTACCCCTCTCCTGCTAAAGATCACCCCCAAAGGAACAACTTGATGTCTTCTCCATGTGTGAGATCCCCTTGACCAGACTCTCCATCAAATCCATTTGCTGAGAAGCAATCTGCTCTCACCAAATTCCAGCTCTCTCTGTGTAGTGAAGCAGGTCAGGTAACAGATTCCCAATTTTTATTCTCACTGCACATCCAGCAATTCAGAAAGGGGCCACAGATCTAGGTAGACTCTGTGTAGAAGAGCTCCGGGAGCAATTCTGTAAACTGGGCTAGAGTCTCAGAAACTCAGCAGGGATGCAGGCAGGTGCCATGGTCAACTCTACATGAATGCCGGTTAAAGATGGGAGTGCGGAGTCCGGGGGAGATCACATTGGCAGGGCGGGGAGGGATGTCCCGGAAAAGAATAGCCAGTGTCTCAGGGTTACTGTGCTGTGGTGAAACACCATGGCCAAAAGCTAATTGGGGAGGAGAGGGTTCATTTATGTTACACTTCCTCATCACAGTTCTTCATCAAAGGAAGTCAGGGCAGGAAACCTGGGGCCAGGAGCTGATACAGAGGCCGATGCTGCTGCTCCCCGGCTTGTTTCTCATGGCATTCCAGCCTGCCTGCTTTCTTATAAAACCCAGGACCACCCACAATGGGCTGGGCCCGCCCCATCAATCACTAATTAAGAAAATGCCCTGCGGGCTTGCCTACAGCCCCGTCTTACTGTGACACTCAACTGAGGTCCCTCCTCTCTGATGACTGTATCTGTGTCAAGTTGACATAAAACTAGCCAGCATAACTGGCCCTTTGTCAACTTGACACATAAACTCATCCCTGTTAAGGCAAACTTTTCCTTTTTTGTTCATCCCCAAGAGCACGCATTAATATGAACATTATGATACAAAATATTCACAGTCTTATAAGTTCCACAGTCTTTACAGATTCAAACACTTTAAAATTCAGTCTATTTAAAAATCCAGAGTCTCTTTTAAAAAGCTAAAATCTTGACAGGCAGTGGTGATACACACCTTTAATCCCAGCACTCAGAAGTCAGAGGCAGGTGGATCTCTGAGTTCGAAGTCAGCCTAGTCTGTCTACCAAGTGAGTTCCAGGACAGCCAGGGCTACATAAAGAAACCCTGCCCCCCCCCAAAAAAAATTCTAAAATCTCTTTAAAAATTCAATTTTTCTTGGGGCTGGAGAGATGGGTCAGCGGTTAAAAGCACTGACTGTTCTTCCAAAGGACCCAGGTTCAATTCCCAGCACCCACATGGCAGCTCACAGCTGTCTGTAACTCCAGTTACAGGGGATCTGACACCCTCACACAGACATATATGCAGGCAAAACACCAACACACATAAAATAAAAATAAATATATGATAAAACCCAATCTCTCAATAAAAAATAAATATTTCTTACTTCAAGAGGGAAGAATCGGCACAGTCACAATCAGATCAAAGCAAAACCAAGCCCCAACTGTGTAAATGACTCAGTGTCTAATGTCTGGGATCTACTCATATCTTCTGGACTCCTCCAAAGGGCTTGGGTCACTTCTCTGGCTCTGCCCCTTACAGCACACACAGCTTTGTCTTCTAGGCTCCAGTTGGCTCCACTCCACAGCTGCTGCTGTTTTCCAAAATGCAGGGGTTTCTGCTGCAACTGGGCTGTACTTTCACCAATAGCCTCTCCTGGGCTCTCTTCAGAGTACCAAGCCTCAACTTCTCTGCATGACCACTTCAGTCCTGGGCTTTCAACTGCCACTGAGGCTGCACCTTCACCAGTGGCCTCTCCTGACCTCTGCCAAGCCTCAGCTGCTCTCCGTGATCCCTTCATGCCTTCAAAACCAGTACCACCTGGGTGACTNTTACACTACCAAGTTCGGTTGCTAGTACTACCTTGGCCTCCTCTGGAACAGAGCTTCTGTGTGCTGACTCTCAAGAGACACTTCCCAGGATTGATGCTGGTCTCTTGTTTGGTTTGGTTTTGGGTTTTTTGTTTTTGTGGGATTTTGGGTTTTGTTTTTTTTTAAAGATTTATTTATTACATATACAGTGTTCTGTCTGCATGTGTCCTTGCAGGCCAGAAGGGGGCACCAGATCACATTATAGATGGTTGTGAGCCATCGTGTGGTTGCTGGGAATTGAACTCAGGACCTCTGGAAGAACAGCCAGTGCTCTTAACCTCTGAGCCATCTCTCCAGCCCCTATTTTTGGTTTTTCCGAGACAGGGTTTCTCTGTGTAGTTTTGTCGCCTTTCCTGGAACTCACTCGGTAGACCAGGCTGGCCTTGGACTCACAGAGATCTGCCTGCCTCTGCCTCCTGAGTGCTGGGATTAAAGGCATGTGCCACCACCGCCCGGCCTGTTTGTTTGTTTTTTAAGAGAGGGTTTTTTGAGACAGGCTTTTCTGTGTAACCCTGGCTGTCCTGGAACTCACTCTGTAGACCAGGCTAGATCCACCTGCCTCTGCCTCCTAAGTGCTGGAATTAAAGGTGTGTGCCACCACCACCCGGCTGCTGGTCTCTTCTTAACCACTAATTTCCCAGCTCCAGCTAATCAGCATTAATTGTCTCAGTAAACGAAAGATTTCACCTCAATGGTGCTGGTCTCTTGTTAGTCCGTCTTCATCCCCAGCTGAGCAGACACCACAGATTCTTCACACATGTGGTCCCATAGAGTCTTTGCTTACCTCTGAAACTTCATAAGCCAGGCTTCATCATCTGCACTGCTCCCAACATTCTTACTGTCCGAGCTCCTACTGACCATCCCACTGAGCTCTCAGCACTCAATGGCTTTTCTAGCCTAAACATTCCAAAGCCCTTCCACAATCCTCCCAAAGACATGGCCAGGTCTGTTATACCTTACCCCATTATCCTGGTACCAGTTTCTATCTTAGTCAAGGTTACTATTGCTGTGATGAAACACTATAACCAAAGCAACTTGGGAAGGAAAGGGTTTATTTGGCTTATGCTTCCACATCACTATTCATCATTGGAAGATGTCAGGACAGGAACTCAAAAAGGGCAAGAACCTGGAGGCAGGAGCTGATGCAGAAGCCATGGAGGAGTGCTTGCCACTGTCTTGTTCCTCATGGCTTGCTCATGGCTTTCTTACATAACCCAGGACCACCAGCCCAGGGGTGGCACCATCCATGGGCTGCCTGCCCTCCCATCAATCGCTATTTAAGAAAATGTTCTACACACTTGCCTGCACCCTAGTCTCATGAAGACATTTCCTCCGTTGAGGTTGTCTCCTTTCTGATGACTATACACTGTGTCGTGTTGACATAAAACTAGCCAGCACGTCCAGATAAACTGAGGGAAATGCAAATCCCAAACTGATCTTGCCTGTGGCTGTTGAGAATGCTCATATCAGCCAGCTGAGAGCAAACACCTTTCTGAGACAAGCTAGGAGACCAAGGGCTTAGCTGCTGTTGGGTTGTGTGGCCTGGGGCAAATTACCTACTCTTCTAGCAGTCTTCCTGCCTGAGAGGGGGGATTATGCAGCTGTCTGAGGCATCAGTAAATAGTAACTTCCTGAGTTATCTAAAGCTAGTATTCAAGGGCTTCCCTAGCAAGACACAGGGTCACTGGTGGCTCTCTTATGGCAGCAGACACATGCAGCCCTATGAGGATCTTGGCATGCCCCCACCCCCACCCCCCAACTGGTCAGTCTGTTCCCAGCTCTCCTAGCCACAGGATCCACCAGGAAAGGGGCATGCACGTGGCCCCATCCACCAAGAATCAGGAATCTTAGCAGTTATATCAATGTAGGCATTTTAGGTCCCATGTTAGACAGGGGACAAAGACAAGATTTTACCAGAGACCTCTGACTGTAGCTACCTACCACACCATAGCCATTAGAGCTTGTTCCCCAAGGAGTCCTTGCTCCTCCCTATGCCAGGTCCATCTACCCCCTAGAAGTGGGCCGGGCTGATCTGGGTCTCTGGAGCTTCGAGAGCACAGCTGTGACAGTCCCCAGTGCTCAGGGACAGTTTCACAGTGCCTGAGCTTGTCCCCTGGCTCTCAGTTGTCTTCAGGGCTCTCCTGGCCTCCAGGGCTGGGACTNGAACAGATGAGCAGAGGCTGACACAAAGAGAGACAGAGAGACGCACAAGTACGTAGGTGTGGGGCAGAAAGGGGAGGCAGCTGATGGACCCACCAAGAACCAGCAAAGGCCCTGGAAGTCTCCTTTGATACTTTTCTTTCCCTCCAGTTTGTGGTGAGAGACCAAGGCACAGGGCAGATCTGCACTTGGGCTATTCAGGGAGGCAGTCACTCCTCTCACCCTTTTAGTGGGTCCCTAGAGGCTCCCCTCAGGGGCTCCAATGAGATCCTGAAGCCCTTAGTGTTGAGGACAGCATCAGTCCTACTCCCTCAGGATAAAGTTCTCCTAAGTTCCAGAATACCTGGTGTGGTGGTTTGAAAGAAAATGGCCCCAAAGGGAGTAGCACTATTAAGAGGTGTGGCTTTGTTGGAAGAAGCGTGTCACTATGGAGGTGGGCTTTGAGGTCTCATATACGCTCAAGCCATGCCCAGTGAGAGAATTCACTTCCTGTTGCCCTTGGATTAAGATGTAAAGATTCTCAGCTCCAACACATGGTAAGACATGCCGATGAGGCCTTGTGCACTGCACATTGGATAAAACAAACTGTGACTAAAGCCCATGCACAGTGGGTCACTCGTGCTTCCTGACCTTACTCAGTCTAACAAGATCCCAGCTCCAGGAAGAAACTGGGGGACCAGGAAGATCGCATTGCACCATGACATCCTCAGCCCTGTACAGCGAGGCTGTCATTGTCTGCATTTTACAGACAAAGAAATGGGTTTGGGGAAGGCAAGCCTGTCTCCTACTCACTGCTCAGTGGTGCAGTGAGCCAGGGCTTCTGGGCCTGGAGGGCACTCTTGTCCCAACCATCACCCAGGCCCAGACCTCCCAACATCCAGAGTCCTGGCCACAGCCCCTCCTCATCTTCCCTGAGTCCCCTAGCTAGGGGATCAGGAGGGACATCTGACCAGGCCAGGCACTTCCCCAACTTCACTTTCCTCTTGAAGTCCCCACAAGGCCCCTGCCTACCTGCTACAGATTCTAGGGTGTGGGAGTCCCCCACAGGAGTCCTCACTTGTCCACCAGACCCTGTTCTAGAAG
>LZPO01087148.1:854165-883448 GCA_001675575.1 Neotoma lepida
TAGCGGCCTCCGAGGCGGCTGGGAGGTTCCACGTCGGGCCCCGCGCCGGCCAGCCGGCTGGGGTCGCGTCCGACCTAGGCTAACCTGGAAAGGCTTTCCCTGCCCCGGGCTCGAGGCNTAGCCCGCAGACCTCCGCCGCGCGCCGCCTGGAGTTTGATTGTGGCCCATGCTGGCCTTCCCTCTGGTCGCCGGGTCTTCCCTTGGCGGTTACGGAGAACGGGGCTCTGAGATCCCCGGGATCCGGGCGGAAGGAAGGGACACGAGTGCGGACCTCCGGCCCCCTCGGTGTTTTGTTATGATGGAACCGCTCCATCCCGGAGAGTGGGCCAGACCAAGCCGAGAGTACAAATGTCCAGGCTGCTCCTCGGTCCGGCCGGGAGCCTCTATGCTTTAGTTCCGGGTGCGGGTGCCCTGATGCTTGGGTGGGAATTGCTGGAGTCTGGCCCCCGTCAAGGCGGAGTTGGCGGCCTTCCAGCTTCCCTCCTCCGTGCCCTTGAAAAGGAGGAGCGTTTTGCCCGGTGGCAGTCGCAGCTTGCGAAGTGGCAGGTTTGAGGTTGCAGTGGTGGGACACTGCCAGCCAAAAATAACCATGGGTCGCTGGGGTGGCAGGAATCCGGGAGGGCAGCCGCTGACCTGGCTGGCTGCTCTTCTTGTCAGCCCGGTTCTCTAGCCAGGAACAGCAAATGAGAAGCCAGCTAGGCCTGTGCTTAGAGAAAAGCTGGCATCCTTAGCTTTGTTTCATTGGTCACATTGCCTTTTTCTTCATTGTGCAGGNCCTCCCAAAGCATAATTGTGGCCCTTAAGTTTTAGAAAGCCTCTCTACTGAGGTCTCAGGAAATCAGAGGGAATTTATGAGAAATGGGCCCCAAAGCCCTGACTGGGATGATGACGTGGGGCACCTGGTATTTCCCATATTTCACCTGNCCCGGATGAGTTGCAAGGGAGGTGATCTCCATTACTACCCTGTACGTGGTACTTCATGACNGTCACACTTGGCCTTCTTTGCCAGTCTGGGAGGTGTTCATTTTCTAGGCATGGCAGCCAAGGTCTAAAGTGACTTGTATAAATAAGGCCAGCACTGGGATTGAGTTCAGGGTTTTCTGCCAAAACTTCCTCTCGAGTCCCTTGGAAAGGATTATAAATTAAGGCATTCATCATAACCCTGAGTGTTACCCGGAACCTTCTCAGGGCTAATGAAAGGCTGTCTTCTTGTGGCCCAAACCTGTGCTAGGCTTTTGACTTTATAGGGCAGACATCTTTAATTCTTACAGAACCTGGAAGAGATTATTGTTCCCTTGTTTCAAGAGGAGGCTGAAGTTCAGAGTGGTTTAATTACTTGCCCAAAGGCAAACAGTGAAGTGGTAGTGCCGTGGATTAGGTTGGCATTGGACTCTGAAGCTGTGACTTTCCACTCAAGTAGACATGTGGTCATAAAAATTTTCTAGGTCCCAGAAGGAAAACTTTGGCCCAGTATGTATTAGACCACATCGTCACATCCTCCAGATAGGTCTTTGTCTGCCTGGTGAGGATGGGCAGGACCACACTTGCCTTGTGGGAAGATATGTGCCCTGGCTAGTAGGATGTCTTTTGGGTCAATTAGTGAGACATGAGATACTGCTTTCAGGCCATAGCTTGAGCACCTGCCATAAGATAATTGGGAAAAAACAAAAACAGAAACATTATTCAGATGATTTTATGTAGTGTTTGTCTCCAAGGATTTCTGGGTNGCCCAGACTTTTCAGATGGAGGGTTGCTAGTGGAGAGATAGAAGGCAGTGCCTTACTTAGGGTCCCCAGAGACTCCTAGAGGTTTAGATGAATTGGCCTCCTTATCCTGCCNGTACACAAGTAGCTGTTTCATTTTTGGATTATTCTGGTTAGATGGAGCAGACTTGATGGAGTTGTTTAAAAGGTGGTTGGCCAGGCAAGCCTAGGACTGTGCAAGACTAGAGGTTGAGTGTGAGCAATTGCTGGTTTGGAAAGCAAACAAGCGGTTGGTCTCTTCCCTGGCCATCTGGTGGAGAAAATGTGAAGGGGCAGGATAAGAGTGAAACCGGTACCAGCCTCATATAGCTGTCTTCCTCAGCTGGTTGCTGATCCAGTTTGGGGGTCTCCTGTATTAGATATAAGTCCTCAATGGCTAGGGATAGTGGGAAGCCTACTTCTGCTTCCAAGTGTAGACCTTTCAGCCACCTCTTCTTGGCACCTTCAGAGATAGGCACAGGAAACAGTGCTGATCAGGGGAGCTAGACAGGATGGCAGTGATGCTGTTGGTGAAAGGTGAAACATCTGGTATGGGATTGTAGTTGGTCTGAGGACCACTAAAATGTGCCTCAGACAAGCAGCTTAGATTCTCTGAGGATTGTGGCACCTTCCTGGGCTGAGACTGGATGGGCCAGCAAGGGCTGGGCAGGCCCTCTGGGCCCATGCCCACTTGGCTAGACCCAGGTAGAGGTAGGGAATATTGATAAAACATTGTGTCTTTGCTCAAGGGTCAGTGTTCTCATTTCTACTGTGGCTCCTCACACAGAGTTTTCAACTTCTTTGAGTTGAGTCCAGTTCAGTGCTTTAGCCAGCAGCTTTCAGTTTCTGAAACCGGTACACTGGCTCCATGCCACCAGTTCATTAGCTTCAGGCTCCTAAAACAGTTAGGTTATAGGATCCCAGAGGCAGGAAGAAATTGAGCAAAGAAGCTCTTCTTTCCTCCTGTCTTTGGCATCTCTGTGGCAGTCTCAGCCTCCCCCTAAGAAATCGACTTCTCTATCTGGGCCCTGACTCACCCAGTTCAAGTGTTTATGCCCTAGGCCATACTGGGGAGGCACCTGTTTGTTTATTCATTGGTCCACTGTTCTGTCATTGTGACCTCAGAGTTCTTCTTTACTTCATAAACCCCTGGTGGGGGGGCTGTCCCTAAATAGAACAATGGGCTCTTCTTCAGGAGCACCTGGCTGCACCAGGCAGCCCTGTGGCTGGAAGCAGTGAGCTGTGTGGTGAGCAGGGCTTTCTCTTTCTTGTGGCCTAGATGCATCACTGTAAGCGATACCGTTCCCCAGAGCCAGACCCATACCTGAGCTACCGCTGGAAGAGGAGGCGGTCTTACAGTCGGGAGCATGAAGGCCGACTACGATACCCATCCCGAAGGGAGCCTCCCCCAAGGAGATCACGGTCCAGAAGGTGAGTGGGAGCCGAGTTGGAAGGAAACACTTCTTTCCTCAGCTAGATGAGCAGAATGGCCCAGAGGCTCACTCTGGTGGCTTTAGGTTCTTTGAGATGACTGCTTCTGCCCAGGTGCCCATGGATCCTTGCCATGACCTCTTTGGGCTCCTTGTCTATCCTTCCATTTTCTGGCCTCAGCAGAAGCTACCTTCCTTGTCACCCTTCCTTTCTTTGTCACAGAATGATCCTTCTCCCTCTGTATTTTCTAGGCCAGTACCCTACCTGTGAGCCTTCCTCAGTGGGAAGTAGGAACATTGTCCTAGCCTCAGAAAGACCGGTCCTAAGTCCTATCTGAGTCCCCAGACCAAAGTAACAGTTGTACCATGCTAGTCAACTCTCTCACTGTTGGAGGCTTTTCCCTATGCTCACCTTCTTTTTCTGCTTCCTCCNTCCTGGTGGCACTGGAGGGACACTGTCATTACCCAAGGCTCTGGAGAGTAAGCTTGGTACCTTTGTACCTTCTCCTCCCCTGTTCACTTCCCTCAGCTTGGATGCTTCAGCTCAAACAGGCTTTCCTTGAGAGCCTTTGCAGGGGCCCTGCCAAAGCCTCTTGCCGGCTGGCAGGAACCTGGCTGGTAGGGCCCTTCCTGACTCGTCCCCACCTCCTCTTGGCAGCCATGACCGCCTACCCTACCAGCGGAGATACCGGGAACACCGTGACAGCGATACATATCGGTGTGAAGAGCGGAGCCCGTCCTTTGGAGAGGACTGCTATGGGTCTTCACGTTCTCGACATCGGAGACGGTCACGAGAGAGGGGGCCATACCGTACCCGCAAACATGCCCACCATTGTCACAAACGCCGTACCAGGTCTTGTAGCAGCGCCTCCTCGGTGAGTGGTGGCCAGAGTGTGCTAACAGGGGCCTAAAGGCCTCATCTCTTTCTAGCCTTCTCTCAGGCTGGCTGGTCTGGGTGAGTACTGGCAGCCCTGTGCACACACACCATTGTGTGTGCACACATATGCGTGTGCGTGTGCGTGTTTGGTACAGGGCCAAGCAAGGATGTTATGCCCTCCATCTTCTGGCCCCTTGCCAGTGGCAACTGTAGGGGCTCTGGCTCCGGCGCTGGCTGGTTTCCAGCCTGTCTGTGTCTACCCACTGTTCCAGATACAGGCTACATAGTACACATGTCTGGGTCACACTTCTCAGGGATCGTACTAAGATTGCTGGTTTGGGGTTTATACGGCCTGGTCTTTTCATATCAGGTCTTATCCCCTTCATCCCCCCCACACATAGCTAAATGTTTGATGAGTGTGGACTTGACCACCTCTGCCACCTCACCTTCACAGCCCCCTTCTCCCAGAGGACCAGAGTCTGCATTATCCAACAAAAAAAGGGACACTTTACCAGTCAGATTTTTTTTTTCTTTTTTAAATGCAGAGAGTCCCACCCAGAGCCCACACATACTAGGCAAGTACTCTACCACTGAGCTGTGTCATCCCCCAGTCCCCATGCTTCTTCTTTGTTTTTGAAAATCTTATGTATTCCAGGTTGGCCTAAAACTGATCCTTTTCCATCTACTTCCTGAGTGCTGGGCACCACTGCCTGGCTTTCCAGCCCTTTCTCTTTTTTGATATGGATCTTGAATTTCTGTGTTGAGCCTTCTAAGTTGCTGGTCTGTAAGAGCACATCACTTCGCCCTGTCAGTCAGCTCAGATTGGGAGCTTCCAATCTGACCTCCAGCCAGGCTCTCTTCTGCCTTGTTCCTTGACAGGTGGGGTACTTGTGGTGAGGAGAGGCAGCTCTCTGTGTGATGAGGCCCCAGCCTCACCTTGTGCAGACCATTTAGAAACAGGTTCACCAGCATTCTAGGGCGGAGAGTTGAACAGACAAGAGCCCACACTGTACTCAACCCCATGGAAAGGAAGGTCACTTGGATGTTTCTGAGGTTACGGTGCTGTCTTCTCTTCTCCCCATCTGTTCTCCCCATGTTGTCCTCCTGCTGGCCAAGAGGCCTCTGAATAGTAGTGGTGGGTTCAGTGGAGGTATCTTCTCTGCCCAGTGCTCTGTGACTTGAGTGGCATGAGTTGAAGGTTGACTCTTGCAGGTGAAGCATGGCCTGTGGCCTCACACAGTGCCACATGCTGCCACTGGATGGCAGTCTAAGTCTGTTGCTCTGCTTATTTTTGGTGCCCTCTGTTGTTGTGGGACGGGTCCTAAGGCCAGGTCAGGAGCTGGCTTGGGGCCTGCAGGTCGGCTGTGCCTGAGGATCTCAGCCAGGCTCATTTCCTGCTGGAGACTGGTGGCAGGAGGATTGCTGGCAGAAGGCTGTGTCTGGTAGTTGGTTAAGTCTGGCCAAGGATGTCATGTGGGGGCAGGTAGTAGCTTGGTTCTATGTGGCAGCTGTTGAGCATGTTGTAAGGCTGTGTGGGTGAACAGAGGCAGGCAAGGACAGGCTGAGCATACTGCTGCTGCTGAAGCCAGGATAGCCCTCTGACCAGTCCAGAAAGTTGGACCCAGGTTGGGCCAGCCACCTTTTTGCGCCATTCACTCTCACTGCATCTTCAGCTCTGGCCAAAGTCATGGGAGGGTCAGGGCGGGGGAGACTCAGAAGAGGAGGGAGTCAGGGCTGTGGCTGTCCTTGGGGCCTGGCCCCTCTGTGTCAGAGGCTGGACATCTTTCTGAGCATTTGTGGCACTCTTCTTAGAGATAATGTCCGAGTTTTCTTACATACCTGTAGCTGTTTTTGCTTTTCTGTTTTGAAGTCAGTTTGTGTCTTGACGTGTCCCTTGCAATATCCCTATCGTTATATATGCTGTGTGCCTTATGAAATGCTGGGATCTGGAAAATCCAACCAACCAACCCACCGGCTCCTCACCGTCTCCACCTCTGCCTTTGACTGACACCTCAATCTGTCAATCGGAACCGCCTACCATGCGATTGGTCGGATGGCGTTTCGGGGGGCGGTGCATGCAGAGAAGCCAACAGAGCAGTAAGCGCAGCAGCCGGAGTGTGGAAGATGACAAGGAGGGCCACCTGGTGTGCCGGATCGGCGATTGGCTCCAAGAGCGATGTACAGCCACCTTTCGTAAAACTTTACCTCTCTACTTTCTACCCCCCTTGTTAGATGAGACCTCTCCTGCGTGGAGGGGCCTCTAGTGCGCGTGGCGCCTTAGTGGGGCCACCAGTAATTGCCTGAATGACACAGACACTAGCAACTTCTGTTTTTAAGAGTGTAGCAGTGAGCAAGAACCTTTGTTGTTTTTGAGGATTTGAATGCTGTGAACTTGCAGGAGCTGCCAGACTCCCACCCTCCAGACTCTCATGCCCAGCTTCTTCTCTCTCACAGATGAGATCGTGGGGAACCTGGGTGAAGGCACCTTTGGCAAGGTGGTGGAGTGCTTGGACCATGCCAGGTGAGCATGCTGGGGCAGCACAGCCAGCTCTGGGTATGAGCATCCTTGGGAGAGCTAGTTTGAGGCACATGAGGGTGCATCTCTTTTTGGAGGGTAGCATAACCACTGGATATATGTGTTAGGTTTTGCTGATATCATGAGATAAGAAATTCTTGGGATTTGACAGGCATGTGACATCCCTGGCCAAGAACTTCTGGTTAGCGTGTACCTCTGCCCTTTCTGAGCTGTGGCATTGATAACAGGACAGGGCCTAAGGCCTGGCTTCTGCGGCCTGGGACTGCATCCTATGAGCTTTTAGAGATTTTTGGCCAGGCCTCATCCTTTTTTCTGGTTTCTTGGGCAGAAAAAAGGACAAGATAAAGGTTCTGGGAACCTTTAAGGAATTCAAAGGGAGTCAATGCAGGGCCAGTAGAGCTGGAGTTNAACTCTGCCAGCAGTCCTGGCAGGGGTTTCTTTTGGAATAAGTTACACTTTTGTTAAAGACAAGACCACTGTGGGGAGACCTTGTTTCAGAAGTCTAGAGTAATGGCCTCTCCTTCTCCCTCTTGGCCAGAAGGTTGAGAATGATGCTGGCCTGGCCTGATACTGTCTTTGCTCCTCCCATGTCTACCTGAGAGGTCTCAGCTGAGGGAAATGAGACTCTGGCCTTCTCATCCAGCAACTGCTGCCCATCCCTGTGTGGCTAGCGTCTTGAATAGTACATATTGAGTGTGTCCAGATTGGGGAGGCACATCACTCCTTCCAGTCCTGACACTTACCCTTATCATATGCCAGACTAGAGTCCTTGCTTTCTTCCCTGTAGCTGCAGGTGAGAGGCAACCCTCTGGGAGCCAGTTGTGTTCCTGCCTTAATAACCTCTAATTGCTTTAGTGTATTAGTTAAAGAGTGCCAGTGTCCTCATTTGAGCCATGCCAGTCACTGCTTGAGAGATGAAACACNAACATCCTCTACGCTTGCCCAAGTTACATCTCAGCCATTGATGACTGACCTGGGCCTACTCTGCTGTTCATGGTTCTCCCACATTAAGTGGGCTGCTTAGAAAGGACCATTGGACCCAAAGTCAACCATTCCTTCAGCCGTGAGATGAAGTGCTACTGTGACTGAGAAGCTTCCTTCTGCTTCCAGTTTCCATTCAAATACCCCTTCATCCACTATGACCCAAGAATGAGTGTAGGGGCACGTGCCCACTGTCCTGTGACCAGATGTAGACAAGACAGATCCAAGAACTGTGACGCAGGAAGACAGCTACAATGTGTGGGCTGTCCCTCTTCGAAGCTGGGGGTAGGAAATGAGCCTCTGAAGTCACTAAAGGACAGACATAAGGTCTTGGGAACCTTTAAGGAATTCAAAGGGAGTCAATGCAGGGCCAGTGGAGGTGGAGTTCAGCTCTGCCAGCAGTCCTGGCAGGNGTTTCTTTTGGAATGAGTTACATCTGTGTTAAAGATAAGACCACTGTGGGGGGAGACACCTTGTTTCAGAAGTCATGGCCTCTCCTCGGCCTGCACTGCCCAAGAAACCAGAAAAATGGATGAGGGCTAGCAAAGCAGGGCATTCTGAAGAAGTTATCTTTGCTTGTGGGCCTATGAACTTGTTCCCAGCATCAAGGCCAGCCCTTGAGGCACCAGAGGGTACACCCTGGTGAGGCAGGGCCACCTCATTTCAGGTCTCCACTGGCACCTGAATACTAACTAGCTCTCTTTGACAAATCTTGGCAACTCAGCCTGGCATGTTTCCTTGTCTGCTCAC
Organism: Neotoma lepida; assembly: GCA_001675575.1. NCBI lineage: Eukaryota > Metazoa > Chordata > Mammalia > Rodentia > Cricetidae > Neotoma > Neotoma lepida. Next base: position 862,482 of record LZPO01087148.1, read on the forward strand.
ATCCTGCAAATGGCCTGCTACAGTGGGGATAAAGGATGAAGGGCAGAGCAACAAGAGTGGGAACTCTGATGGGACACTGAGAAAGAGTTCCTGGCCCTCTTTAGCTGGTGGTAAATGCTGAGGCAGGTGGATAGTTGGGGGAAAGGACCTAGATACTACTAGAATGTAGTATAGGAAGTGGCCCAGGCTTCCAGTGAAGAAGTTAAGCCTCACTGTTGCCCACAGGTCAAGAAAGTATATGGTTGAGCTCTGGGTAGGACAGCTTGACCTATAGGGTAGGTTATCAAATAAGCTTCCAGGGACTGGGGTTGGTCCAAGATTGGCCTCAGCTCCTCTGCCTGGATTCTCCCTGGGAAACTAGAAGTTTCTGAAGCCCTAAAGGTATATGACAGAATGGAACCCAAGAACATTCATACAGATGCTAGGGGATCTTGTATGGTGAGCAGAGGTTTGATGTTGCTTTCAACCAGCTGGACCTCAAGTACAAACACTGTCTCAGGACCTATGGTTTATGTAGTGGTGTTAGGAATTGCTGGGTTTCAGGAAAGGGGAGAGAGCTAGGCTCTTGGCTGATGAGAGCCTTTACTTCTTTCCTGGTCTGCAGAGGGAAGTCACAGGTTGCCCTGAAGATCATCCGTAATGTGGGCAAATACCGGGAGGCTGCCCGTCTAGAAATTAATGTTCTCAAGAAAATCAAGGAGAAGGACAAAGAGAATAAGTTGTGAGTGTCTGCAAGGAATGGGAGGGGATCACTCAGTGGGGTAGCATCTTCTAGTTCCAGCTGCCTGGATTCCCAGGGACTTCTTANAGGAGTTTGGTACTGCTTTCTCACAACACTCAGTCAGGGGAATGTGATGGGTTCTTCTTGGAAAGAACCTTTGGACTTCGGGCTCTACCCTATCTGGCTTTGTGTTCTGAAGTAGTCCCATCTCTCATTTATTTTAAATTTTTTTATTTATTTATTATGTATACAGTGTTCTGCCTGTATGTCTGCCTGCAGGCCAGAAGAGGGCACCAGATCTCATTATAGATGGTTGTGAGCTACCATGTGGTTGCTGGGAATTGAACTCAGGACCTCTGGAAGAGCTGCCAGTGTTCTTAACTTCTGAGCCATATCTCCAGCTCTCTAGCTCTGCATTTATGAGTTAGGGACCTCACAGGTTTGTGACACTTGTTTGGACACTTTAAAGAGAGCTTTTCTTAGGCTGTTAGATACCAGTCAATCTCTCCAAGCACTTCACTGTGTTACACTCAGCAGAGGGGATGTACCTGCCCAGGCCCTCAAGAAGCTCAGCAGTACCTGGAGGCCTGTGCTGTACTGGTGTAATTCTATCTCAGTAACTGTGGCAGGGCTGCTCACCATCCCAGCCATGGGTGAGTTGGGACCAAAGTGTAGTCCTTCCACAAAGTGGGAAGTACAGTTCTCACTCAGAGCCCATCTGTATGATAGTGGATTGAGACATGTGCTCTGGCTCTGAGGCTTGCATTGTATCTTGGTATGCAAAACAATAGCCTTGCCCTGGGAGTCAGGTGAGGCAGAGCTTGAACCCTACCTATCCTTTTCCTCTAGCCTGTGTGTCCTGATGTCTGACTGGTTCAACTTCCATGGTCATATGTGCATCGCCTTTGAGCTCCTGGGCAAGAACACCTTTGAGTTCCTGAAGGAGAACAACTTCCAGCCTTACCCCCTACCACATGTCCGGCACATGGCCTACCAGCTCTGTCATGCCCTTAGATGTAAGTGCCCATTGTTGGAGCATGGAGTACTTTGCCCTCAAAACAAAATCACCTAGTGGTCTTGCCACCCTCCATTTCCTTTAGCACAGTGTTGATCATTCTGCAAGGTCTCTTAGGCCTAGGGCCCCTGGCTGAAAGGTTCTTCTGTCTTCATATAGGAGTCTCAGTGTGAGGATGATGCAGGGACTGCATGTGCCAGCCTCTTCCCCAAGTGCTTAGGAAGGAAATGGGAAAGTACTCTAGAAGTTGCCTAGCTACTGACCCTACCTTCACCTTCATAGAAAAGAGGAAAAGGTAGAAGGTGGACCTGACAGATTCTCAGGTCCTGCTACCCAGACTCTGTCATTCATCTATCCACCAACCTTGAACAGTAGCTTTGATGGAACCAATGCTCAGTGCACTGTAGGAACTGTATAGAAAGGCAACTTGGAAAGTGACAAGTAAAAGGCCTACAGCTAAGATGTTCAGGGCCTGAGTAGGTGATAGAGGAAAAGAACCAAGTAAGAGGCACAGTTCTGCAAAGGTCTAGGATGTGTTGACTCAGTCCAGTGAGAGGGAATGGAAATATGGCTCAGATGGGGTCATGGAGTTGTGAGGATCTTACAGGCCAAATGGGAACATTGAAGTTGGAAAGAAATTANTAGAAAGTGCCAGTGAAACAGATTGGGTGCAGAAGGCTTTCCTGCTCAGGGATGGCTTCATAGGCACATGATCCAATGGTCACACCTTTGGTCCAGTGAGCCTTGTTATACAGCTAGTACTGAGGAAGAGGATTCACTAATGCTGCAGCTTCAGTGAGATGGGAAGGCTCTTCTCTATAGAGAGTGGTAGAGGAATGGAAAGCATTCCTTCCTTTCCTGTTTTGAAGGCTTATGAGGAAGTCTTTCAGAGCTCTCTTAAGAAAGCTGGGAAGGGCTAGGGCCAGCTCCCTGCTAGGGTTGTATGTGAGCAGCTCTGGCCAAGAGCTGGTGGGCAAGCCTAGGGTCTCAATATATGCTTCTCCCTCCCGTAGTTCTACATGAGAACCAGCTGACTCACACAGACTTGAAGCCAGAGAACATCTTGTTTGTGAATTCTGAGTTTGAAACCCTCTACAATGAGCACAAGGTAGAGCACTGACTGGGTGGGCAAGCGTGTGGCCCTGCTCCAAGGTAGGTCACCTACCTGGGCAGACTGACCTAGCTGGCCTGCCTTGCCTTCAGAGCTGCGAGGAGAAGTCAGTGAAAAACACCAGCATCCGAGTGGCAGACTTTGGCAGTGCCACATTTGACCACGAACATCATACCACCATTGTGGCCACCCGTCACTATCGCCCACCTGAGGTGATCCTTGGTGAGTGGCTTCATAGCCTCCAATATTGTTTACACTGGGCAGTTGTCAAAATGAATAGCTGGATCTGGTGGCATACACCGGTAATCCAAGTTCTTAGAAGGCAGAAAAGATCAGTTCAAGGTCAGCCTTGGGCTACACAAGACCCTGTTTCAGAGTGAGGCAGGTGGTAAACAGTACCCATCAGTCTGCCACCNAGGTCTGGACAATACCTGAGACACTGAGGTAGACTTAGTCTTAGTCAGCAACAGCCTTGTTAGTGGGATTTGGGCAAGAGCTGTGCCAGCCAGAGTGGCAGCTTCCTGGAATGTGGGGTGCTAGATCTCATTATCTTACTATCTTGGCTTACAGAGCTGGGCTGGGCACAGCCCTGTGATGTCTGGAGTATTGGCTGCATTCTCTTCGAGTACTACCGTGGCTTTACACTTTTCCAGGTATAGTACTGAGTTGGTGGGTTGCAAGGCACATGGTCAGGAAGCTCTGTGTGGTTAAGAAATTGAGATCTTCCATTCCTACCAGTTACCATGTGAATCTAGACTCTTAAGGGTTATAGTTGCCCAGGGAAGGAATCAGTTGAAGAGTCTAAAGCAGGTAGGGAGGATTTCATCAAGGACAAGACTGGGTACAAACAGAGTCTGTCTGGGCAAGAGCATATCATGGGCATCCTGTGGCATGGAGAACCAACCTGGTATGCAATCAGCCAGCCAGGTCTGCCTATGGGGCTGAAGAGCATGAGCCTGGCCCTGGTTCCACCAGGGCTGCCACCAGGTTGGGTTGAGACAGTTTTCCTTTCCTGGAGCAGGGAGAGCTCTTGGCCTATCTTTCTTCACCTTTATTCTTCCAAAGTGGGCAGAGGTTGGCCCTAATTCCTACTTGCTCTNTCCCTGGTCTTCTGCAGACCCATGAAAACAGAGAACACTTGGTTATGATGGAGAAGATCCTAGGGCCCATCCCATCACACATGATCCACCGTACCAGGTAAGAAGTCTCCATGGCTCTGGGTCAGCTGGGTACCCAAGATACAGCCTTTGCCAAGTATTCTGTGGTTCTCCAAGCTCCTAATAGCCTTTACTGTATGTCCCTCAAACCAGTCTGGTAAAAGCTGTTGCCCCTACTACCCTTTGTAGGGTCAGGCCCACACCTCTTTTCTTGCCCTGTTGCTACCTGAAGACTGCCAGGAACCACTTTTTCCCACTTCCCACCTGAGCCCAGACCCTGAGGGCTTCTACTCCTTGACTCCCCTTTCTCCTCCCTGACTTTCCAGGAAGCAGAAATATTTCTACAAAGGGGGCCTGGTTTGGGATGAGAACAGCTCTGATGGGCGGTATGTGAAGGAGAACTGCAAACCCCTGAAGGTCAGTTTCTGGCTCCCCCAGCTCAGCTTATGCCAAGGAGACCCCAAGCATTGGGCAAACAAGCAGCAGAGACAGGACGGGCAGCCATCAGCTGCCTGATCATCCCAGTTCTCTGAGGCAGCACCCAAGACTACTGGGTACTGGCAGTGAGGCTTTCTGCAAGCTGCCCGAGGGGCCCTTAGCCATGCCCCTTTCCACACGGGGTTGAGAATGTAATGGGGGAACACACCAGAAGAGCCAGCTGTCAGACTGCTGCTTCCTGTCCCTCTCTCTTCTCTGAATTTTGGAAAGAACTAGGCAGGACTGAGGCAAGGGGGAGGGAAGACCTAGATGTGGCCAGGAAGGAGGCCTGTCAACTGTTATTTGGTACCTGGACAAGTGCATTTTGCAGAGGTGATTTCTACCCACCCATCAGAACTTTGCATGTGGGGTAGAAGCACCAACCCAGCAAGATCCCACCCAGTAGCCTAAGTTCTGAGCATGAAAGGAAAGGAGCTGTTCTGTCCTGGAGGGCATTGCCTCCTGGACCCATCCCAGCAAGGCATCTCAGAGACAAGGGGACTGCGGTTGGCTTCCCACAACCCTGCCGTCACACTGAGGCACCTTGTGTCCTTGAGCAGAGTTACATGCTCCAGGACACCCTGGAGCATGTGCAGCTGTTTGACCTGATGAGGAGGATGTTAGAGTTCGACCCTGCTCAGCGCATCACACTGGCAGAAGCCTTGCTGCATCCCTTCTTTGCTGGCCTGACCCCTGAGGAGCGGTCCTTCCACAGCAGCCGTAACCCCAGCAGATGACAGGTGCAGGCCAGCACATGAGGAGTTGGAGAGCTGGACTGGGCTGCTGGCCCCTTTTCTCCAGCCTCTCCCACTGGCCTCAGAGCCAGAGCCACCAATGAACAGTGCAATGTGAAGGAAGGCAGGAGCCTGCAAGGGACGGGGGGGATGTGGTGCCCAGCTGCCAGAAAGCACAGATTGGACCCAAGCTATTTATATGTTGTAAAGTTATAATAAAGTGTTTCTTACTGTTTGTAACCCCCTGGTACCAGTGTGTCCATCTCCAGGCTCCTTGCCTTCTCCCTTCTCTGACTGACCTTATTAATAAAGTCTTTCTTAGCAGCTCAGCTTGTGGAAAGCTAAGTGTGGATGGGGCCAGACACAGAAAGGCAAGGCAATAAGTAAGCCAGAAGCTGAACATCCTCTAGGGCAGCAATTCTCAGCCTGAGGATCCAATGACCTTTTCACAGAGGTCACCCTAAGACCATCGGAAAACATGGATATTTACATTATGATGCATCAGTAGCAAACTGTTATGAAATAGCAATGAAAATAATTTTGTGGTTGGGGCTCGCCAAACACAGGAAACCGTATTTAAAGGGTCAGCANTTGGAAGGTTGAGAACCACTGCTCTAGGGTTAAGTAAAGCAGTTTTGGCACCATGATAGGGATGAGGTGGCAGACTTGCCAGACCTAGAAGGCTCTTGCATCTTTNGGTCCCAAGGGTATACATAGTGCACTATAGTCAAGCAGAATCTGGTTATGCCTTAGCTATTGTGTCGCTAGTTAGGAGTGTCACTATGTACATACCCAACAATCATGGTGATCAGGGTAGGCTCCTAAGGATTGGGGAAACAGCACTTCATACTCTACAAAGCAGTTCAGATAGCACAGAACTCTCACTTTATTGTAGTGCTGGCTTTGGGTGTCCCAAGAGCTGCATGAGTTACAAATCTGACCACCTGACTGAAACCAGACATTAGGCAAGAACTTCCAAGAAGAGCTGCAGGTAGGAGTAACACAGNTTNAATAACTCAAGGGTGGTGGTGGGGATTAGGCCAAGGTCAGGGAGAAGAGGGAGAGGCTTCTTAAAGTATCACTTCTATAGTCACCAGAACTTACTGATGCTAGCCATCTTCAGGACCAGAGTTCAACCTCATTTTATAGTAGCCTGTGTCTAGTAGCCTGTAGTGGCTGCCTACTGTTCCAACTGTAACCCTGTGTTCAGAGAAGAGGCCCAGCTTGAAAGTTACAAAGTCTTGAAGCGTGCAGCTGAGGCTCCTAGTCCTCTGGCCTCTTTCCTGCAGCTGGAGATAAAAGATGGAAGGAAAGGAAAGGCTATCCTCATCTGTTGGGGCCATGTTCCTTAAAAAAAAAAAAAAAAAAAAGCCTGAAATCTACAGTACTGGGGTTTCTACACTGTACCCAGACTTCTTAACAAGCCCATCTGCCTACCCACCTATACCTCTCAACCAGTGATGGGCACAGCAGAAAGAAGCCTGCAGGGGGAGAGCTTCAAAGTACAAATCCTTTGTAAAAGTCCCTGCTAAGGCTCCAGGCATGGTCCTATCCTACTGGTCTGTAGGACCCAAGTCCAGGAAGACCCTGAGGATAATACCCTCACACCCTAGGACCTGAACAATGCAATGTTCTCATGGCTGAGCCCCACCAGCAAGGTCATCCAGCATGGCTCATTTNTGGCATGTTTGAGACAGGCCACTAGTCCCAAGTCTGCACACCTGGGGAGGGCAACTCTAAAGGGTTAAAGCCCAGNCATAAGAACTGGAGTGAAGCCATGGCATGAGGGGGGCATGTAACCTGTCCTAGGGTAGCTGCAGAGGACCATTTCCAGAGACAGGCAGAAGGGGTAACAACATTATTTATGGGCGAGGAGGAGGTAAAAAGTGATGGCCTAGGACAGAAGCACCAAGAAGCCACCTCTGGCTCAGCACCAACTCCCCCAGGGGTCTCCTCAATACTGAAAAGCTGCACAGTGAAGTCTGGCCCGTAACTAGGAGGTGGGCACTGTAGCCTGACAGGCACAAAACTTCTGTTAAAGATGACAGCAAAGCAGCCGGCCCAGAATCTCACCACAGTCATCAACCCGATACACTCCCCAGGAAAAGTTCCAACATAAAAACTGGAACATCTCAGAAGGGTCCAAAGCTACCAAACAAACATGGGTGGCACTGAGGGGAAGGTAGAGACAGCACTCTCAGGATCTAAGGAGGGCACATGTCTGCCTTCTGGATAGCTGCCGTGCAGCCTGATCTATGTGATTAGAGTAAGGGTGAGCTGGCTGGCTGCAGGGCCAGATGAAGCATGGAAAAGACAAAAGCCTTCTGAAATAGGATGGGTGGAGGTCCCAAATAGGCACTGGCCCATCCCACAAGGTGCCAGCCCATGCCCAGTGGCTGTAAACCTGAAACAGTCTAAGAGCTGCCTATGTCTGTAAACAAAGCCCCACTTGAATGGTGGCATGGTAGGATAGAAAGATGCCTGGAGCCACCAGTCAACCCCTGCCATGCATGCCAGTGGGAAAGCCTTCCCTGATTAAGGGAAGGTGGCAGGCAAGTTTTAAGTATGTTTTGTTCTCTCACAGAAGAAACAAACCCAAAAGATAATCTACAAGGTCCACAAAGCTTCACATCCTTAAGGCGTCCATTGTTGGGTCTGGCGGCAGGAGTGCAGGGGAATACAAGGTTCAGCTGCCCAGAGCCCCTCTAGGCAGAGTGCAGGGGAATGACAAACTTGCAGCCAAAGGGTGAATGGTAGTTGATGCCAACCTCCTGGAAGACCTGCTGGGGAATGCCAATGTCACACAAATAGACTCGGCCTGCATGCTCCCCCAGTGGCAGAGGCAGGCCCAGTGCCAGGGACCATTTGGCATCGATGCCCTGTTCAACTTCATGCACAGGAGGGTCTATACTGAGCACTGGTGCCCGGTTCTGGTTGGCCCAGGCCACAGCTGCCTTGTACCAAGGCTGATCTCGCAGGAAGGCATTCTCAGGGCAATCCAGGCAGTTGATAACCAGGTCCACAGGGCTAGTAGGGAGATCTGTAGATGGAAAGAATACATCTGAAAATTCCTGGAGAAGACAGCAGGCCAGACCAGGGCTTAGGTGGCTGGCTCCATGAACATCGAGTTTTCTAGATAATACCACTCTAATACCTCTCCAAAGGCCAGCCTTCTAAAGGGCATAAAGCCCTCACCTCCTCTGCCTTGCAGACAGGGCTTTATATCTGACTAACCTGATGATGTTACAAGTTCTGGGAAAGCAGTCAGCCTTCTCAGGGTGCTCTCNGGGTCCATTGTCTGGCTGGCAATAGGTGTTTCTACTCAAAAGGCTGGCCTGCCCTTTTCTGGGAATTCCTTATGTAAATGGGGCCTCTACTCAGCCCAAGCTTAGGAACAGAGCAAAAACCAATCTCTGTTCTCCCTTTTAAAGGGCTTCTCTAACAGCCAGTGAGATGGTTCAATGCTTGCTGCCAAGTCCGATGACCTGAGTTTGATCCCCAGGACCCACATGGTGGAAGGAGAGAACTGACTTCTCTAAGTTATCCTCTAGACCTCCACACACATGCCATAGCATGTGCACACCTACAAACTTAAGTAAAATGTAATAAAAAAAAGACGACTCTGCTCTTGATTAGGCTATAGACATCTGTAACAGTGTAAGAACAGGAAGTCTCAACATGTATGCAAATCTTGGATTAACTTATGAAATCAACCTGAGAGGAGCAAAGACAAGACTAAACTGCAGGGTCATTATCCCCAGGCCAGCCTCCTAAAGCATCTGCCACAGGAAGCTTTTTAGATAGAAGAAGGACTGCCTGGAACTTAGCACTACATTATAGATTGCAATCCATTCCCAGCATTCATCCTAGCACTCCACCTACAGTTAATAACATTGCTTAATTAGAGATTCACAGCTTTCCTACTTAAAACACATCAGTATAAAGTTCCTGTGGGCCACGAATGGCTCAAGAGACTAAGAATGGAACCCTTTGTGTGTGCACAGGAGCCTACNGTTCTGGTCTAGGTTCCTCCTGCCTTGCCATGTGTCCTTTGGCAAGGTCTTTCCCTCCTTGGACCATCTTTGGTCCAACTCTTACCCCATTCTCTCTTAAGCCTCACTACAGTCAGACGTTGTTCCTACACCAAAACTGTGCTTACTAAGTATCCCAGGCCTCCACACTGCTAAATCTAATTCTGTCTTCCTATGTTAACTTAGAGCTCTTTCCTCCACCTGGCTTTGAGCTACAGAGGCCACTGCACCTCCTCTCCCTGACCGCTGCCATCCTTCTCCTTGACTTCAGAAATGGAGAACTCAGTCCTCTGCCCTTCTTTCCTTCTCCTGGCTAATCTCAGCTTCCATAACCCCTCAATNCCTGAAACTCCGGGCTGGATCCTTCCTTTTACTCTACAGCCACAAAATGTCCTGCTTAAGCAGCACCAGTTCCAACCCCTGAACATTCAACAAATATCTAACCTGAGGCGTTCTTTGTCAAGTCTCACTTCAGAGGCAGTTACTCAGGCCAAAAAATTTAGAGCGCTCTCTCTCTCTCTCTCTCTCTCTCTCTCTCTCTCTCTCTCTCTCTCCTCTCTCTCTCTCTCATCTATTATTTTACATGTCTGTATGAATGTGAACGTCAGGTGTGGAGACCAGAAGAGGGTGTCACATACCCTAGAACTGGAGCTATAGGTTTGAGCTGCCATGTGGTGCTGTGAATTGAGTCTAGGCCCTCAGCAAGTAAAGCAATTGCTTTTAACCACAGAGCCATTTCTCCAAACCATCATTTTTTTGTGTTTTTTTTTTCTTTCTTTTTCTAATTTTATTGAGCTGCCCAGGCTGGTCTCTAAGCTNAGATCTCTCTGCCTTGGCCTTCTGAGCTGCTCTCTGGAGTCATCCTATGTCTTCTCTTGCTTCTTTCTAGTGAGCTGACTAACTTCACAAACGATTAGAAGCTAACCACTTTCCACCTCCTCTACCATAGGTAGGGTCTCAACTATCAGCTACCCCTAATTCTCACAAGAGCAGCTTAGAACTCTTCTGTACCCCAATCACCCACTCAAAGCCCAGATGCTTGTCTAGGAGCTGAGCTAGATAAGAAACAGGTCTGAGGCTAGGCTGATCTACAGAGTAAGTTCCAGGTTAGCCATGGATATATGGTGAGATTCTATCTACAAAGAAACATCCTAGCAGATAAGCTCTCTCTGCTGGTGCCACCAATGACTCTCCATTCCACCCGGAGTCAAAGCTTAGACCCTTGTGGTGACCTCCAAGATCCTTCATGACCCAACTCAGAAACCATCTGCTCCAGGTCTTCCAGAACACTGTCCTTCCTGCTACATTTAACTCCGTAACATTTAATAGTATCTGACCTAATGTTACTTACTTGTCTGTTCTCTCCTAACCACGTTGTGAATCATATCATGGGCAAATTATTTTATTTCCTCCGAGACAAGGTCTTACTACTTACCCCTGAAACTTGATATGTAGACCAGATATGGCCTTGAGCTCACAAAGATCCACCTGTCTCTGCCTTCTAAGTACTGAGATTAAAGCTATGCACCACCACACCCAGCTGGGAAAATGGATTTAAAAAAAAAATCATTGCCATGTTTATTCCCGTAACTGGGAAAAAGTACTTGTCTCATAAGTATTTATGGAATGAGTTAGTGGGTATCTAGATCTAGCTGAGTGGCAGGAAAAGGGTAGGGCATGGGCTATTTCCTCTAGGNAATTAAAAGACCCCTTAGAAGCAGAACATTGTGTGTGCATGTGTGCATGCGTACACGTGTACATATATACACATATATCTACCCCAGATAGATTCTCACTATGTAGACCTGGCTGGCCTCAAACTCAAGAACCTCCTGTCCCTGTGCCCTGAGTGCTGAGATTTTAGGTGGGTCACCACCATATAGAACTAATGCAAAAAATTCTATCCATGTGATGCCTTTCTACTTGGCACCACCAGATGGCACCACCAGACTGTCATGCTACCAAGGAAGTAGGAAACCTTGGCCAGTACTACTTAGAAGGTATGTTTTTTAGGAACCTAGGTCTTTACACAGAAAGTAAATATTCTACCCTTGAGCTACACTCCAGTGCTGATGCTCACCTCTTAGGCTAGACACTTGTTGACCTTGGGTCTTGCTGAAGAGAGACAGTTCATTGGTGATAGATTCCAGCATCTTGACAAAGTTGGGCAGGAAGAGGATGACTTGTACATCATGGTTGGCTAGGTGCCTCCCACAACTGATACCCTGAGCCCCCTTCACATGGGGCCCACACAGCAGGGCTACTGTAGGCCTCTGGTGGACATTCTTAGGATTCAACCTAGAACACAAAGTGAAGAAGCAGTCACTGGACACAGACCTTAAGTCCCCATCACAGAAAACAGGTCACTGTTGCTCTCAGGGGCATCCCACTCTCCATTGCTGGCCAAGTCCTAGGTCCCAGAGAAACCCAAGCCCACTAAGAGTCTGACAGGCCTGCAGCGTGGCCCTCACTGCTTGTTCTTCCCACTAGAAGTTCACCCAGAACAAGTATCATATAACCCTGCNTGCCAGAACTATGTTCTGACCCAAGAACATCTTCATGTGAACTACTTTAAAAAAAAATAATTTATTTAACTTTTTTATGTTCATTGGTGTGAGGGTGTCAGATCTCCTGGAATTGGAGTTACAGACAGTTCTGAGCTGCCATGTGGGTGCTGGGAATTGAACCCAGGTCCTCTGGAAGAGCAGACAGTGCTCTTAACCACTGAGCCATCTCTCCAGCTCCTCATGTGAACTTATCTTCATGTGAACTGTTAGGTTCAAAACTCCCTGTGGAAGAACTGCTCCATCTCTGACCCCTAGACCCCCCCAAGGTTACTTGGCTCCAACAAGGTCAGGCTCCTCATTCTTCCCTGCAGTTGTAAGGCTCTTTCCTGCCCACNCTCCAACTATGTCCTCTGGCCAAACAGCCCTTCACTTTTCAAACTCAGAGCAACCTTTTCTTTGAGTTTCAGATCAAGGCTCTCACCTCTTCGGNGATTACTCTGACTCATGCCAGTTGCTCTCCTTTTCTTAACCCCTACTGTCCTTGATTATTTGCCAATCCAAATTTGCTCTCAGGTGCCAATAATCTGGTGAGGGCAATGCTGTGGATAACTCCTAGTATTTCCTAGGGAGCTGTGTGAGCAAATGGATGAAAAGCAATTCGCAATGCATAGCTATTCTCAGCTGAGATCAGGCACCAGGGAAGGCCCTGCCTTGGAGGAAGCAGTCACTTGTTTTCCTGATAGTCAAAATTGTCATGCCTCTGGTTTCTGAGAGCCAGTGCTAAGGAGGTTTAGATCAGCCCTGGAGGGGGCCCACAGCACAGGCAGAAAGGTAGAGGAGAGGTAAACTGCAAGACTTAGGGGTGGAGCAATGCCAATCACCATGCCCCACATGGAGGAAGATGACAGGTATTGTCAAGACAAAAAGGAATTTCAGGATTTCCCTTTCCAAACACACTTGGGAGAACTTAGTACCATCCTCTACACAGACACCAAGCTAGTCACTACCCTATTATCTCTGCCTCTAGAGCAGTGGTTCTGAGTTTGTGGGTCGTGACTCCTTTGAGGGTTAAACAACCTTTTCACAGAGGTTGCCTATCAGATATTTACATTATGATTAATAATAGTAGCAAAATTACAGTTANGAAATAATTTTATGGCTGGGAGTCACCACAATATGAGGAACTGTATTGAAGGGTTGCAGCATTAGGAAGGTTGAGAACCACTGCTCTAGAGGAAACATACTACTTCTCCCTTCCGACAGATACTGCAGAATGCTGGCATCTGACTCACAGGGTCTGCTTCCCCAATGGGCCCTTCCTCACCCCATCATAAGCCCTCACCAACATGAAAGTAGATTGGTATCTAGTACCCACAGCACCTCTGCAGAGTGGATATCTGGCTCCCAGAACACCAGTAGTGTTACTTGGGTGGTCCTTCAAGCTCTGAGGCATAGTTTGCTCCTCTTAAATCTTGGGGCTGTAATATTTCCCTTCAATGTGAAGCTCTGAGGAGCACATAAAAAAATTCTGTTGTGGAAAATGGCACTTGACACACACACTGAACATGGACAGAAAACAGTGCCTGACTCCCAAAGGCCTATTAACACTGCTACAAAGGACAGGGATGNATCTTCTGAGAATCCAGACTAAGAAAAATAGTCACAAAAAGCTAGCTAGAGAAGAATGCACTGGTGAGGACATGCATAGCCTGCCCCCATNCTACTGTTTCTAGAAAGCCACTTGATGGTTTCAAAAACCCTTCTCCCCAAGGAACTCCAAGACCTACTCTAGTGGCTATTCTGAGAGTAGGGTATGCAGCAAGCTATCCCTCCTTGGGAAGGCTCCTTCCCTCTTCCTACACAGGAGCATCAGGGACCCTGCACAGCAAAGAACAGGCCCAAGCAAAGCATAAAGAGGAACAAATACTCATAACTCTAAAAAGCAAGAAGTAGGGGCCAGAGTGAAATCCATCCATCCTGGATCAAACTTGCTTCCATTAANACTGCTTTAGAACCAGGACACATTGTCCAGTCAAACACAGCTGGAGAAGTCCTAGACACTTTTTTCTGCTTCCTTCACCACAGCAACGCATTGTACTTCCTGAAGACTTTCCCTGGCTACTAGAAGGCATGAGCAGTGTGGTGTGTTGTCACTGGTATGCTCAGTGTCAAGCACAAGGTCTAGTACACTGTTAAGACCATGCTCTGTTCCTAACAATGACCTTGGGCAGGCAGGAACTATCTCCTNCACTAGGTTCTCAGGGTGCTTCTAGAAGTTTCAGGGATGGCACTCAAAACTGATGGGCTTCCTAGTGAAAGCCAGAAGATGAGGAAGAGAAAGGCAAACAAAGACATTTGGCACANAAGGGAGGCTCACATGAGGTGAGCAAAGACTGCCTGCCTGGCAACAGTTCCTGTGTGCATGTGAGATGCTGTGGCTGGCCAGGCGGGACATCATCAACCCATGGTCAGCACGGTCATCTAGAGCCACTCACCTGTTGGGTCCTCCGAGGAGAGTCAGTGCCATCTGACTGGCGCACACACCCGTCATCTCAAGTCTCCGCTCTAAAGTCAGCCCGTGCTTCTCAGCCACAGATAACAGCTTTTTGTGCAGCTCATACGAAACACTTGGGACCACCAGGCCAGAGTCTGTGGTTAAAAGAGGCAAGGAGCAAGGGAAAACTATTATAAGAAACCAGGTTTAAAAACTAATGTGGGCATTCTGTGCAGATTCTGCAAAAGCCAACTTCTATTTTTTTTTTTTTTGAGACGGGGTCTCTCATGTAGCCCAGGCTTAAACTTACTATGTAACCAAAGATGACTTTGAACTCCAAAGCCTCCTGTTTCCACCTCCTAATGCTGGAATTACAAGTGAGCACAGCCACACCCAATTTATTCAGGATTGAAAATTGAATGCTGGAGGCCACTAAGAATCTACAGCAGATGACAACTAATACTCAACAGGTCGACCCACCAGGTGAGTAACTCCGGTGGGGAGCCCCATTAGGCAAAGCCCGTGGGGTCACTGGCTGTGGAAACTGGTTGTTCCTGTCTGTAACTTTCTCATGTCCCGCCACAATTCCTCCCTAAAAAGAACAGGCTGTGAGGTTATTTCCACAGCCCATTAGTGGTGTGTTTTACACTTTTTGGGCATAATTATGTCTGTGATTTGTCAGGAGGATGATGACTTCTTATACTGTGTAATTTTGGTGAATAAAATATACTTTTTTAGCCAGGCCTTTCTTTATTCCACAGCTTCAAGACAATTACAGACCTCAGAGCAAATCCAAAGTAGACTAGTTGCCCCTGGAGATGAATTGCTCAATGACATGTTCCCAGGTGTCTATGGTGAAACCAAAGTCAGGCATGAAAGAAATAATTGAACCTAGAACTTTATGCATGCTAGGCAAAAACTCTACCAAATGAGCAATATCCTAGGTCAAATGGCAATTTTTTAAGACCTAGCCTTACAGGGCATGGTGAAGCACACACCTTTAATCTCAGCATTCCAGAAGCAGAGGCAATCAGATCTCTGTGAGTTTGAGGCAAGCCTAATCGACATAGTGAGTTCCAGGACAGTAAGGGCTATGTAGAGAGCCTGTTTTAAAAACAAGACCAAGTCTCACCTGGTCCGTTCTCCTCCCTGAGGCTAAGGCATGCTTGAGGAGTAAATGNCAACCTATATATATATATAAAACTTGGTCTAGATCAGTGGCTCCCAACCCGTGGTTCGAATGACCCTTTTATAGGGGTCGCCTAAGAGCATCGGAAAACAGATTTTTATATTACGATTCATAATGTAATAAAATTACAGTTACGAAATCGCAATGAAAATAATTTTATGGTTGGGGTCACCACAACACGAGGAACTGCATGAAAGGGTTGCAGCATTAGGAAGGTTGAGAACCACTGCTCTGGATCAACACAAAGAAAGCAGGGTGGAACTTACCCTCCCTCCTTAGCAATTCAGCTTTAGGCTACTACGCACAGGGGCCACAGCAATCCGTCACAATACAAGAGAACACACTTTTCCCAAAGTGGAGGGAAAGTCACACTGGACTATGGAGTTTTCCTCATGAACAGGCTGCTCCTCTTTGCCAAGAATTGAAACAAACACTAACTAGCCCTTTGACCCTTCTGAACACTGCTATTCTCATCAATTTCTCAGCAGGAAGTTCCACCCATTTGCTCTCTGCTTCCTCTTGTTTCTCTTTTCCACTTAGTTCCTCCTCTTAGCTTAAAGAAATTCAGATAGCAACTTGTTTTCTCAAATAACGCGTCATTTTTCCCTATCTGCATACTGCCAACCTTCTGGCCACAGCAGAACAACTGTCGAGCTACTTAAACGAACATTTTTTTTTTCATTCACCAGAAACAAAATTCTAAGAATTCTGTCTGGCAACTAGTATACTTGGAAAAGTTTATTTGGTGTACTTCGTATACATCCGTATCTGCAGACCAGTGACATCTTGGAGAGCAGGAAACCAAGTAAAGAAGAAATACCAAAGTAAAAACGTGGGATCTGAAGCCCTTGCCTTAATAACCAAGGTCTCCCTCTCCCCAAGATAACAATGTCATCTTACAAATGCCAATGCTAGACTGGCCCCAGAGGATCAGACCCACTGCCAAAGAAGACCATTTAGCTTCCCTGTCTGAAGAAACAAACACGGGCTTTGGATTAGAGAGACGGTTCAGAGGCTAAGAGCACTGGCTACTCTTTCAGAAGATCCAGACTGGATACCAACACTCACATGGCAGCTCACAACCATCTGTAAACTCCAGTTTGAGGGGATCTGACACCCTTTCTGGCTTCTGTGGGTACTGTATATACATGGCACAGACATACATGTAGGCAAAACACCCATACACATTTAAAAGACAGAAACAACAAAACAAGCTCTAGCAAGTCATGAGAGGATTGTCCACTGGCATTTTAGATCCTGTATCCTCAATTATATTGGACTGTGAACTCCAAGTAGGGAGATGACNGTTTTATATCAGTAGCCATGGTTTCCTGAGCTTGTTAGCTTGTTCTATCTCCATCCTTCAACACAGGTAAAGTCTCACCAATTGGTCAAATGTATAGACACAAACCTCACGCTATTTATGATCTGGTCTAAAAACAGAAGTTTTCTTGTGGATTTATCATCATCCCATAGCTCCAGCATTCTGTTTAGAAAAACTTAACCTGCCCNGTTGGTCATTTCTAGAGAAATCTGTTTATTTTTTTTTCTTCTTTTTGTTTTTCTGAAACAGGGTTTCTTTTTTGAAACAGGTGTGGTCCCGGCTGTCACAGAACTCACTCTGTAGACCAGGCTGGCTCTGAACTCACAGAGACCCACCTGCCTCTGCCTTCTGACTGCTGGGATTAAAGGTGTACACCACCACCACCCAGTGAGAAATTCCTTTTACTTCTATCATGAATCCAGTCTTGGCTGTGTAGATTACCCAAACCAGACACAAGGAGGCTCTTGTTGTATGTTTTCACAAAAGGAACCAAGCAGAAAGCCCAATTCTACAGCATTCAGGTTAATTCAGGTTAATGTAAGCATTACAGTTTAATGTAAGAAAGACATAATGAAAAATGCCTAACATTTGTCAAAATAAATTATCAGTTGAGTGCTTCTACCTGCCCAACTCCCGTTTCTGTTATAGGCAGAGGTGACCAATAGTGCCATTAAAAACACCGAGTCTCTCTTTCTATCCCTTTCTAAAAATTAGGTCACTCATGTTCTAGGTGCCAAGGCTGGGGGTGCAGCCTGACCTTACATGTGAAAAGCTGGCTAAAACAGCCATTTTTTTATGACCTGCTTTAGACAGGCACATATTATCAAAACTAACTAGGAAGCTCTGATAGCAGTGAAAAGGCTGGCTGAATTTTCAAGACTTCTGAACTGTCCTATTCCAAACCTGTCAAGACTAGTCACACACCTATCTACTTCAAAAACCTCTTTACCTGCAAAGTCATGCATAGGAGAGCTTTCACTCAGTCTGCATTCCTTCACCTGTTTACCTGAACTAGTACTGTTGGGTTTATAATGGGGTGGGGCCTGCTACCCTATAAATCAAGCTTTCCAAGCCTGGCTCTTTTTTATACACATAGACAGGAAGCTCTCTGGGAACAAGTAGATCCATTTTCAGCCCATTCTCCCCTCAAAGCCCTGAAGTCTATGAATGAAACTTTTGAGTATCAGAGGAAATAAGCACTCCCCACCCTGGCTAGGAGCTACTACAGCTGGAAACTGAGTCTCCTACCATCTCCCCTGGTCTGTGCAGAGAGGAAGGGGTACTGCTGATGGGCTGGCATATTTCTATAACCTAAGCAAGAGGAGCTAGATTCTTCTTTGTCTGTAGTCATATACTGGGGACTTTACTAGAGCCTGCTTTGTTTGCTTCTCCAAAAGGAACACATAAGAATCACAAAATATTCCTTTTAAACATTATGAATAAAGTTCAAGAAGCTGGACTGGCTTATCAGAAACAGTCAGGGGGCGTAAAATAAGCTCCAAAGGAAAGGAAAGCAAGAACATAGCATGTATACTGCAAATAATAACACTGGGAGTCTGAACATGGGCCAAGCTTAATTATGTTTGGGTTGGAAGGTGGGTCTTTATGGTTTGAGAATCAAGGCAGTCAAATCAGTTGCTGGGTTTCTCTGAATATTAGTTATGTATTTTACAGCTGTACTGAAGTAAGAAAGGGGGATATAACTATGCAGTTTGTGACAAGCAGAGAACTCATAAGGCTCC
Source organism: Neotoma lepida (assembly GCA_001675575.1). Taxonomy (NCBI): domain Eukaryota; kingdom Metazoa; phylum Chordata; class Mammalia; order Rodentia; family Cricetidae; genus Neotoma; species Neotoma lepida. The sequence continues at coordinate 880,984 of LZPO01087148.1, forward strand.
CATTAACTTCTAGATATCAAGGAAAACAACTCAAGCACAGAGTGTATGAGCTGGGAAAGGAGGCACCTCCTTGCACTGCTCNTCCCCACCACAGCGTGGGGCTAGGCTGCCTCCTGGACAGGACCCAGTGGCCCAGCATTGCATACGTCTGTCCCTTCTCACGCTATCACTTAAGTATTCCTCATTCCAATCTACACCACTTCAGGTCTTTCTCTCCTTATAGACACACATGTCCTCATATTTTCCATGCCCCAATCTGGCAGCACCACATCCAAGCTTCCCTCCTCATCCATCCAGGTCTAGCCTCTCTCCTGCTTAACTAGACTTTCACAAGCAAGTGCCTCTCAATGTAATGCAATCTTCACACAAATGCGGCCCTTTAGTAGGAAAGGTTTTATGCCCTATGTCTCATGAACAAGGAGCATAGCTCCACTGATCGGCATGAAGATTTCTCTAGATCTCTGAACTGAGTCTATTCTGTGGCGGTCCCAAAATGGGGGCTCTGGGAGAAGGTAGCATATCTTCTTTTTATGATTCAAAACCACCTGCAAATATTTTAGCACCTTCAGACTAGCAATGTATAGGTAGCCCCTGCAGATCTACATTAAATCTATCACAAAATGCAATGTAGCATCATTGTTGTTAAGAGACGCTTACAGAAATACAACAACAAACATTATCCTGGCACACAAGCCTTCTATTCTGGCTGCATCTATCTTACAGCCTTTACCTCACACACACAACCTCTATCAGGCCTCAGCTACACTGGCTGCCTCTAGTCTCTACTCCAACAGTTCCTAAATACTTTAAACTCTTAGCTTCCCTCTCACAACATTAGTTTTTCTCAATTTTTACTTTAAAATAGTTTAGTATATTTACTTACTTATTTGTGCATGCATGTAATGGTGAAGAAAACTTGTGGGAGTCAGTTCTTTCTTACCATTATGTGGGTTCTGGGGATCAAACTCAGTTAATCACGCATCAGACCAGTAGTTTTTTTGTTTTGTTTTTTGTTTGTTGAGACAGAGTTTTTCTGTCCTGGAAATCGCTTTGTAGACCAAACTAGCCTCAAACTCACAGAGATCCGCCAGCCTCTGCCTCTCAAGTACTGGGATTAAAGGGGTATGCCACCACCACCTGGTTCAGACCAGGATTTTTACTTTTAAGTAATACACCAAACATAAAATGTGGTACCATGTAATGTTCAACAAACACGGAGGCTGTGTAATGTTTAAACCCAGTGCTGGACCCTGAATGCNNTAATACCAACCTGCCAGGCAAGATGTGCCCACTAATTTAATNGNGGCATGGAGGTTATTGGGTAACCAATTCCTTTCTGATGGGATCTGAGTCCTGCTACACAGGAGGGAAATCATGCCTAGTATTGTAAACCTGATTTAAAGCCCAAGGCTCAGGAGGTTCTAAGCCCTAGGGGGAATAATAATAATAATTTAGTAAATAGACATGTTGTCAAAACTGCCTTCTATATATTGATGTTTATACCCATGTATTAGTACTGCTCTCTACCTTGCCAGAGAATCCCCCACCCCACTGGGGAGTGGTTAATACAGGGACTCCTAACTGGTCAAGGTGCTGAGCATAAGTGACTGTTGAGTACTTAGCCCTAAATGAGACATCTACATCAAACCCACAAAGCTCAGGGAACGGAGGAGGCAGAAAGAATGTAAGAGCCAGAGGATGGGGAGGGGGGGGCCATAAAATGCTGTCTTCTGGGCTTTTTAAGCTTTTAGGCTTTTAGCAGCAGTTCAGCTGAGATCCATTCGGATGAGGACTCAGAAGCCTGCAGTCTGAGGAAACAAGATCAGCTGAGGAGTTGGCGAGACCCGACCCGAGGACTCGGCCGAGCCCAGAGCCCAGCTGCCTATCGTGTGGAGCCCAACAACTTGGAGGCGTTGGTGAAATTGCTCTACTGATCAACCTGGTCAGCTGAGATCCATTTGGGAGAGGTCTCAGATCTACAATCTGGGGAAACAAGATCAGCTGAAGAGTTGGCCAGCGAGCAGAGAGCAACCTAAGAACACAAGAGAAGGAGCCATCCAGCCACCGAACCAGATCACCAGAATCACACGCCCACCCTGCACCGACTGGGAACAGGTAAGACCCCATCTCTGGACTGCAGACCAGGTCTCTAGCCCCTAGGCCCCATGGGCTCATTACGTGCCCCTCCCCCACAACTATTGGAGCCCCAGGGACTGGGCAGCTGCCTCTCCCTGAACCTTTGCCAAGAAAAACAGCCCCAACTACCCCAGCAACCACCAGAGTCATAAGCCCACCCTGCACTGATTGGGAACAGCCATTGGAGCCCCAGGAACAGGACAGCGGCCTCTTTCCCTGCCCCCTTACCAAGAAAACCATCTCATGTGACACCAACAACCACTAGAGCTATAAGTCCACCCTACACTGATTGGGAACAGCTGCTCCCTGAGACAGAACCCACTATCACC
>LZPO01087148.1:893105-903282 GCA_001675575.1 Neotoma lepida
ATCTGTAATGAGATCTTGCACCCTCTTCTGTATACATAATAAATAAATCTTAAAAAAAAATCATTTAAAGAAAAAAGATCTTTAATCTAGTTTTGTCATCAAAATGTTATATAATCTAGGAACTTCGGAGATGGCAGTCATTAAAGTATGTGTGAGCAAACATGAGGACCTGAGTTTGTACCCCCAGCACGGATGTAAAAGCTGGATGCAAAAGTGGACGCATCTGTAACTGAAAGATCCCTGAGAGGTTATTGGTGAGCCAGCCAGCCTAGCCAAATCAGTGAGTTCCAGGTTCAGTGAGAGAGATTCTGTCTCAAAAACATAAGGTGGAAAGGGATGACAGAGGGTACCCAGTGTTGACCTTTGGCACCAACATGCACATGTGCATGTGTACTGGCATGCACACACTCATATTACCACATGAACACATACATACATAATGTACATGCACAGTTACACAATTTGGGGATGTAGTTGAAGTCCAGATGGCAGAGTACTTGCCATGCATGCACTAACCCCTGGGTTCAATTCCTAGCACCACAAAGATTGGGAATGGTGGGACACACNTGTAATCCAAGCACTTGAGAAGAGGAGGCAGGACAGAAACTCAAGGTCATCCAGTGGCCTAGGCTACATGAGATCTTGTTTTAAAAGCAAAACCAAAAAGCAAGAATTATATATAATCTTATATTCGATGTTCAGCTTCCTAGGGCTTCAATCTCCATTAAGCAAAATGTTCATAGTACAGTTTCTAGGCAGTCAATAAGCAACTAACAAATTAATCAACACTAGTGAGGCCATTTTAACATTATTCTGAAGGGTATATACTATGCAAACATAACTCATGTTTCTCTAATGCATCAGTATGGAAAAGTTATGCTAGTAGGGAATATGTGACTTTGGTCTCTGAGAAAAAAAACAAAACATGATGAGGGGAAAGAGTAGAGAGACACCATTAACAACAGATTATAAACCACTACAAAATAAGAAGTAGCTTAGACTAAATTTCATCTTCAATTGTTTGCCAAACATTTAGTGAGAGAATGCTGAGTGCTATAACTAGGTGCTGGGAACACATTATATATAATCAATACTAACTAAGGAGAAATAAAGTATACAAACAGTGAAAATTCAGTGTGGATTCAAATCTTAAAAGGCATTTTAGGTGTGTGTGTCCCCATAAGAGGATGTCAGATGTCTCGCTCTGTCACTCTCCACTTTATTCCCTTGAGACAGGATCTCTCATTGAACCTGGAGGTAGGCTGGCAAGACCCAGAAATCCTCCTGTCTCTGACCCCCATAGCACTGCAGTTATAGACACAGGATGTGCTCAGATTTTACTTCGGTGCTGGAGATCTGAACTCAAGTCTGCATGCTTTCACAAGTGCTCTCTCACCCACTGAGCCATCTCCTCAGCCCAGAAATTTATAAAGTGCCATGAGAACAGGTATGAAAATANAGAGATAATATACCATTAGTAATATTTATAGTTAAAGGGAGGAAAGAACAGGACAAACAGTCCAGCTCTCAAATGATCAATGCATTTGATTGACTCAATATTAAATCAGCTGTCTACTAGGAAACAGGCATGTAACCCAATTGCCTCTGGTGGATGTGCTCATCCCCAGGTCCAAACAGGATAATCCATTGGGATGCAGAAGATGATACANGACATTTTACTCACTTTTAAGTAAAAATTGTGGGAAATTACACTTCATGAATTAGTATGTTGGTGGAAANTGGCATCANAGGAGGTTTCATGCCAGTAAATCACTATCATTTCTGAGGTATCTGGAGAAAATGCAATGTTCTCTATCTAGTAAGTCTGTCCATGTAAGTGGACTTACATAATTTTTGGAAGACAAAGTCTTGCCCTAGAACACGCTGTGCCATGTAGCCCAGCAACAATCCCCCTGGAAAGCGAGGATTATATGAATGTGCCACACAATTGGCTGTATCAATATTTAAATTACAGTATTGTTATATAGTTTGGTTGTTANGCAACATTACAGAGAGTTTTCACACATAAAGACTGCTGCATCACCAGGCAATAAATCTTGCACATACAGCCAGCTGAAGACTGACAGAACCATCATTATGGGACATGGCTTTTTATGTAAAGTTCACCATTTTCACACCCTCCACACCATAACTTTGTTGTTGCTATTGCTGTGTGTGTGTTGGTACTCAGGATGGAACCCAAGATCCTGCATATTTTAAGCACATGCTCCATCACTGAGCTACACCCCTAGACTTTTCATCATTTTAGTTCTACTTGAGACAGGGTTTTGTTATGTATCCCAGGCTACTTTCAATCTAGTTATCCTCCTGACTCAGCCTCGAAAATGCTGAGATTATAGATTTGTGCCATCATGCCCACACTGTCTTAACCATTTTGGGGGTTTTCTAGTGGTACTGGGGAGCAAGCTCAGGCACTGTGCTCATTAGGCATGTGCTTTATTTATCTCCTCTAAACATTTTTAAGTGTACAGTTTCGTGACATTAAGTACAGTCACACTGTATAACTATGCCAATTTTAAACTAAAGCACAGAAAAATGATTACCTGGCTTTAAAAGATTCCAGTTTTGGTTTTGTTTTTTTTTTTTTTTCTTCTGGTTTTTCGAGACAGGGTTTCTCTGTGTAGCTTTGCGCCTTTCCTGGAACTCACTCGGTAGCCCAGGCTGACCTCGAACTCACAGAGATCCACCTGCCTCTGCCTCCCGAGTGCTGGGATTAAAGGCGTGCGCCACCACCGCCCGGCCCAGTTTTGGTTTTGTTAAGTGTATTTAAGGATACTACTACTGCCAAGTGAACAAGAAAATAGCAGAACTATCATTTTCCCTATTTCTTTTTACTGGTTTCTTTGGTCTTTAAAAATTAATCTGATCAGTAACTTGCTGGCAGAGCATTTACCAAGTATGCATGAAGCAATGGGTTTAATCCTCAGCACTGGGTGGAAGAGTACCTCCCAATTAAAAAATAACAAGTTTACTCTGTATATAAATCCACACTGATTATCACTAATAAACTTCATTCTGCATATATCATATACTGAGAGTCTACAAACTATAGTCTAAAGGTCAAATCCAACCTGGCTGTTTCTGTAAATGTTTCAGAAACACAGTAATATTCATCTGTTTGCAAATGGTCTAAGGCAGTTTTGTTGTTGTTTTGTTTTTTGTTACAAAGGCAAAATTAAGTATTCAAAATGAAGATTGTGGTCTGTAAAACCTAAGATATTTTCCATCTGGCCTTATTAACTGGATTTGGAATGANCTTCAAAGGCTCATGTGTTGGAGGTTTGATCTCAAAGCATCAACTTTCAGATGTGGGGCTTTGGGAAAGTGATCAGACACTGAGGCTCCAACCTCATTAATCAATTCATAATTTGATGGACTACTGGGAAGTGATGGAAACTGAGGAAGCTGGATCTAACTGAAAGGAGTAGGTTTTTGGGACAAATCCTTGTCCTCAGTGTCTTATCTATCTATGTCATGGCCCAACTCTGTATGCCACATGGTCTAGTCTAATTCTTTGTTTTGTTTTGTTTTGTTCAGACAGGGTCTCTTGATGTATCACTCACTGTTCTGGAGCTCGATATAGATCAGGTTGGCCTCGAACGCACAGACAGCTGTCTGCCCCTGCCTCACAAGTGCTGGGATTAAAGGTGGGTACCACTGTGCCTGGCTTCTAGTCTAATTCTTTTTAATTTGTTTTGTTGTTATTGTTGAAACAGGCTCTCCATAGCCAAGGCTAGATTAGATCTCAGGATCTTCCTGGCCTCAACCCTCCCAGAAAACAGATGTACCACGACACTAAGCTAATTTGTATTTTATGCCTCATATCTAATGTATATAATACAAAGGTTTGGTAATAAATTCTGAGCTAATCTAGAGCTCTTACAACTGTCACAGAAATGTATAATCTGAATACAAGAAACTTAATGAAATATCAGTCAACAACCACAAAGTTAATAGTGTGTACTCAATATTGTGCTAGATAATAAAGAGCTACTGAAATGCCAAGTACAAAATCAAAGAAAACAACCGTAGATGGCTGCAAAGCTCTCTCAGCATGCTGACAAAACACCCCACTACAGAGGCAGCATGGTTCATGATAGAAAATGCTGTTTGCCCTAAAGATTCTGAGCACTGTACAATGTTTTTGGCTTGGCTGTAGAACTCTACAAATTTGACTTGTACCCATAGCTGTTTGTTTAGCTTTCAAGTGTCTATTGCTTGTGTTCTTCTCGCCACAAGACTATTCATTCAAGAGCCATACTCTAAACTAAGGATGATCTATTTTTCCAATACTGACAGTATTGACAATATTTTTTTCCAAGAAAATACTGATAACCTGTCAGGAAAAAAAATGACCAGAAAAATAAAACTTTTTTAAAAAAATGAAAAGCAGGTAAGATAGTCATTTGTCTTACGTCTCCCATTTCTTCATACTTCAGTACAAAATACTTGAAAGTCCTTTGTGAATAAGCTTGCTTAGCACTTGGCTCACTTAGCCCATGGGTCTAGCTGTGCATTAAGCAAGCTGGCCTCTGGCCACTGAGAGAACAAGGAACTTCCCTTGGAAAAGATAAACAGTATTTCCCAGGCTTGTATACCTTTCAAACAAGGGCTAAGCATGTATGATTNGAAGCTGGCTTTCCTGTGCCATTTCCTTGCCAGCCTTTGATACACNGGCCCTTTGGCCAGGACATTTTGTAACAAACCCGCTGTTGTGTAACCCTCAGTGTCACTAACTGGCTTTTGTCATACATCTATCATAAAAGGAAACTTTGTCCTACACTTACGGTTCTAAAGGATACCTGATGGTTAAACTGAAAATATTTTAGTTCTAGACTCAGAATTTCTGACAGAAAGCCTGCCAATATTAGAGACATTCTGGCTATTTCCCAAATCACAGCCCTGCACTTTCTAGATGGCAAACAGATGAAGCACATCTGAAGAGATACAAAGTCAAGAAGACTTCTAGTAGAACCATGGAATCATAAGTTCCAACTACAGATGACTACCAAATCTAATAGTCCATTAAAGCCTAACCATGCTGCAACAAGTTAACATCCAACATCTTTAAAAGGTTTAATTATACTTCCCAATTTCTATCTTCAAAAAAGGAAGGGGGAACCTAGTACCAAGTAGACTGTACCTATGGTACAGTTTGGGAAATGGTACATTTGGGAAATGGTATACCTATTGGTATAATGCTGTACCTATGATTTTATTTTACTTCTAATTTTGTGTATATGTGTGTTTGGAATGGGGGGGATGAGGTGGGGGTGTGTCTAAGAGGCCAGCAGAAAGCATTAGGTCCTCTAGAGATGAAATTACATGCGCTACGAGCCCCCAAAATGTCGTTATCTGTAAGACAACCTCTGCTTATATAAAAATGAGCTCAAGGCCAGCTACCTACTTTCATGTCCTATGGACAAAAGAGCCTTAACCATTTAATAGTATGTAGCCAATGACTGTCACATTCATGATTGTAATGTGCTTTCAGGAATGCCATTTATCTGTCCCTAAGAGTCACTATTTTCAGCTGACATGGGATTTTAAAAATATGATTTTTTAATTTTAAATTTATTATTAGTGTATGTGTGTACATCTGGAACCATGACACAATGCCCTTGAACTTCTACCTCTCAATTGCACAACACCAAAGTCCAGTTAATGTGGCACTGGGGATCTAATCCAGATTTTCCTGCCAGGCATGCACTCTAGCAACTAAGCTACACTACTNGCCTGACAAATATGATTTTTACCCACACAGTGATCTATACACTTAATTAACCATAATAGGTCTCCCTCTGTAACCTGGACCGGATGATTGATCCATTCACCCATTTGGCAAGTTTTCTGACAGTCACAGAAACTATTCTTTAAACCTACCCTCACCCAACACAAGAAGAAATGAAGATGTGCTTATTCTTTTTTTTTTTTTCGTCTCTCGAGACAGAGTTTCTCTGTGTAGCTTTGGCTGTTCTAGAACTCGATCTGTAGACCAGGCTGGCCTTGAACTCACAGAGATCTGACTGCCTCTGATTGAAGCGCTGGGATTAAAGGTGTGTGCCACCACTGCCTGACAAAATGTACTTATTCTAAATCTTATCAGTGTTGGATTAGCTACCTCGAACCAACAAATTCTTCAATTTATAGCTCACCTTGGAAGAAGACTTACAAGAACAGAAAAGAGGGCTTCAGAGTTGGCTCAGCTCTTGCAGAGGATCCAGGCTCTGTTCCCAGCACCCACCCAGCAGCTTACAACCATCTGTAGCTCTAGTCCCAGGGTATCCAGTGTACTCTTCTGACCTCCTCAGGCACCAGGTAGGCATGAGGTGCACATACATACATGCAGGCAAAACAGCCACACACACCTTTAATCCCAGCACTCAAGGGGCAGAGACAGGTGGGTCTCTCTGAGTTCCAGACCAGTTAGGAGTTCTTAGTAAGACAAAATGGCAAAATTAAACAACAAAAAAACTGAAAACAAATGTTTACTGTAATTTTCTTTATAACCACCAAAAGATGGAGGCAATCAAGATTCCTTTCAACATAAGTAAAAGGATAAACAAATGTTGATACATCCATATAATAGAATATTATTCATCAATAAAGAAAATGACATACCAAACCACAAAAAGACATGAATGAATCTTAAATGCATATTGCAAAGTCAAAGAAGTCATTCAAAAAGGCTACATATTGTGTGATTTAATCTGTGACATTCTGGAAAATGAAAACTACAGCAGCTATCAGGAGAAAGCAGAGAAAAGGAAGGAGACAGCTGAACAGGTGAAACACAGGAGATTGTTTAGGACACTGAAACTATTCTATATGACATTGGAATGACCACCATATGACCATGCCTTTGTTAAAAGCCAACAAAACCTTATAACAAAAAGAGTAATAAGCCTTTACATGTGCAAATAATGTTCAAGTTATTCAATAGGTTTGAGGAATCCCAGAATGGAATGAAAAATGGCAATCTGCCTGTATTATGAATATAAGAAACAAATCAACAACATGGGTGAAAAACCTAAGCAACCCTGAAAATAAAAATAAAATAAGTCTTTAAAAAACTAAGCCATGAACATTAGTTTGGTTTCTATCGCTCTGATAAACACCATGACCAAAAACAANATGGAGAGGAAAGGGTTTATTTAGATTACACTTTCCAATTACAGTCCATCATTGAGGGAAGCCAAGGCAGGCACTCAAGCAGAGGAGGAACCTGGAGGCAGGAAATAGGCAGGGGCCATGGAGGAATGCTGCTTACTGGCTTTCTCTCCATGGTTTGCTCACCTTGCTTTGAAATACAACCCAGGCAACCTGCAAAGTAGTGGCACCACCCACAGTGGGCTGGGCCCCTCCTACATCAATCATTAATCAAGAAAATGCCCCACAAACATGCCTAATTAAGGCAATGCATTAATTGATATTCCTTCCTGTGAAGTGACTCTAGTTTTTGTCAAGTTCACAAAACTAACCGATACAATGAGATAATAGATTAAAGGTGGAGATGTTAGTATAAACCTTCAGGTTTATAATATGTATATAGACACATTTGTTTCTTTGTNGTCGGTTATAAGGATGACAGTGGCTAGCAATGAGCAAAGCCCACATTTTGGTTTAAATACTATTTCCCAAAAGAGGAGACAACATTCCTCCCGAGTCACTTCAGGGCTAAAGTAGAAAATACACAGGATAAGCCTCAAATTATCTTTAGTGTCATAAAAGAAATATTAGGGAATAAAAAAAATATTTCCTTATGTCAGTATGTCAAAGGGACATGGGATTCAATAAAAAATGTTTCTATAAACCGAAGCTGAAATAACCTGGCACCAAATGGCACATAGTAGCTAGGGACACCGCTTGCAACAACCCAGAATGCCCTGGTTTAATCTCTAACACCAACAAAATTATAATAGAGTAGGGGCTGAGGAGATGTCTCAGGGTGTAAAGTGCAACCATCAGGAGTTTAATTCAGGTCCCTAGCACCACCCCCACTCCCCTCCACAAAATCACATCTGAAATTCCAGCATTAGAAGATAGAGACAGGAGAATCACAGGGACTCAGTGACTAGCCAATATGGTCAATTTGTGAATTCCAGCTTTATTTAGAAACTGTCTCAAAAAATAAGGTAAGGTGGAAACTGTGATCGAAGAAAATACCCAACGTCAACCTTTGGCTTCTACAAGCACATACAGATGTTCAGACATATGCATACACATGTGCACAAACGCATATGGTACACCACAGGCACACACACACAAATAACCAATGAGCCAAGGACAAAATAAATACCTGAGTCAAAACTCTACTACTACAAATGANTCAATAAGCCAACACTCATTCAGGAGGCCGAGACATGCAGAGCTCTGTGAGTTCTAGGCTAGCTTTGTTTACATAATGAGTTCTTGGCCAGCTAATAGCTACATAATGAGACCCTGACTCAACCAAAGGAAAAAAAAAGGCATAAACAAATACGTGGGGTAGGGGAATCTCTGGTATAGGTAATTCCACATAATCTGTGGAAACATTGTACTGCCAAGGAGAAGCAACATTAATTGTTTACTCTTTGGATGTGGGCTACACAGAATTATTTTCCAAAGGAGAAACCTGACATGCTATTTTAATCAGGTGACCAAAGTCATGGTGGAAAGTCATAAATTAGGGTCACTGTACATACCCTTGATACAACGTAATGAAAACAGTATTTTATCTTTTGTGTTTTTCTCCTCCCCACCAAAAAAAAAACAAACAAAAAACCTCACTAATCTAATCATAAGAAAAATATCAACTGAGGGACTTTCTACAAAATACCTGACCAGTATGTATCAAAACTATCTGTCAACAAAAATAGGAAAGTCTATGGCTGGAGTGATGGCTCAGTGGTTAAGAGTGTATATTGCTCCTCCAGAAGATGCTAGCAGGTCACAACTAACTCTAACTCCAGCTTTAAGGGCTCTGATATCCTTTTCTGACCTCCTTAGGCACCTACCTACACACACACACACACACGCACGCACACACGCACACATGCAAGCACACACGCACGCACACATGCAAGCACACACGCACGCACACATACACGCGCGCACACATACACAACCAAAATAAAATAAATGTTAAAAAAAAAGTCAGTCCAAGATTAGTTACTTCTAAATGTAATGGATGATGAATAAGACCCAAGATTAAGATAATAGGTAAAACAAGGGCAATCTAAATAAAATATGTGCTTTATTCAAAAAAGATTAGAATCTAAGTGGAATGAGTCATTCTCTATCCATGGCATTTTAAGTTTTTCTTAGCATACAGAAGTACTATTGCATGCATTTCAGTCTCCTGTTTCAAGCCATCACCAGGTAATACAGTTGTAGGTATTTAAATTGCCTAGAAATGCCTTTTTTATTATTTTTTCCACTTAAAGTAGGCATTTNTTTTGTTTGTTTTATATAATTTATTTTTACTTTATGAGCATTGGTGTTTTGTTTGCATATGTGTCTGTGTGAGGGTACTGGATCCCTTGGAACTGCAGTTACAGACAGTTATGAGCTGACATGTGGGTAATAGGAATTGAACTTGGGTCCTCTGGAGAGCAGCCAGTGCTCTTAACTGCTGAGCCATCTCTTCAGGCCAAAGTAAGTATTCCTATATCTTAAAATGTTAGCTCTGACACAAATGTCACATCACAAGCTAGAACTGAAGCAGCACACTAAAACCTTACTACAAGGCCATAGACACTTAAATGAGGAGCTAAAAGGACAGTAGGCAGCATCTGGAACTTTTTGTAATCAACTCTCTAATGTGAGCTCCAGAAAGCAGCTCATTCTAAATTCTGCCTTTTAGAAGGTAATGCCTTAGCCTTAGCATGACTCTAGTTTATGAGTTTATACGAGTTATTAAATTCCCAATATATCTTGCCACAACTTCTAGGTATAAAATGCAAGTAAAAGTAAGAATAGTGTAGGGCTGGAGAGATGGCTCAGAGGTTAAAAGCACTAACTGCTCTTCCAGAGGTCCTGAGTTCAATTCCCAGCAACCACATGGTGGCTACATGGTGGCTCACAACCATCCATAATGAGATCTGGTGCCCTCTTCTGGTGTGCAGGCATACATGCAGGCAGAACATTGTATACATAATAAATAAATCTTAAAAAA
>LZPO01087148.1:921401-939991 GCA_001675575.1 Neotoma lepida
CACACACACACACACACACACACACGTCGATTACTAACTAAGAGACAAACATGGGCTAGGAAGATAGTTCAGTTGGTAAAGTGTTTGCCTGCAAGCTCAATGACCTGAGTTTGATCCTAAGAAGCTATGTGATATACATACCTATCTCAGGCTATGGTGGTTCATGGCTATAATCCCAGAGCTGGTGACACAGACAGCCAGACCTTTGGCACTTGCTGGCCAGCCAATCAAATCTATTTGGTGAGTTTGAGTTCCAGGCCAGTGAGAGTCCGTCTGAAAAAAATCACTAGGATTGGAAATAGAGATTGTATGTACTGTCTGGTTCCCAACATCCATCTCAGGCAGCTCCCAAATGCCTGTAACTCCAGCTCCAGGGGGGCCTGATACTTCTGCCCTCCTAGGCACACACAGAGACATATAATTAAAAATAAAATAAAATCTTCAAGAAATAAGGTAGGGGCAGTGAGAAGGCTCTGTGGATAAAGGTGCTTGCTGCACAAGCCTGACAACCTGAGTTCAAGACCCACGTGGGGCAGAAAGAAAGAACCAACTCCACAAAGTCACGCTTTAACCACCACATGTGTGCCATGGCATGCACACCCTCACATGCATCATGTACACACTTTGCCTAAGTTAGGGTTTCTATTGCTGTGACAAAACACTATGACCAAAAGCGAGTTGGAGAGGAAAGGGTTTATTTAGCTTATGCTTCCACATTATTATTTTCGCACACATTTGCACAAACATACACATATGAGCACCTGCCACACACACGTAAGATGTATCAACATACATTCAGGATTTTGAGAGGGGAAAATACAATATATACAAAAACATATTTTTAATTTTTTTTCAAATTTTTATGCATATTTGGCCTTCAAACATGTCCCATGTGTGTGCCTGATACCNATGGAGGTCAGAAGAGGGCATCAGATCTCTTCAGACAGGACTCTTCACCTCAACTGTGAGGTGCCACGTGGGTTCTGGGAACTGAACCTGGGTCCTCTACAAAACTAGCCCGAGCTCCTAACTGCTGAGCCATCTCTCCAACCTCAAAAGCAAAGATTATTTTTTCAGCTGACTGCAAATTCTCTAAGTAAACTACTACAGTAGTCTAAATTNCTAACTCAATGTGAGACCATGATTCACAGCTCACCCACATTCTTAATCCTTGAAGGATTGTTAGTTTGGAGCTGCTAACAGAGTCCACACAAATAATACCTGAGAGGCTTCTGGATCTGAGCAGTGGAGGAAAGCATGCTTGAGATCACACTGCAGAGTGATTCCTAATCTCCCGGCTCCAATAATCATTTTGGGAATCTTTGTTGTGTTGGTTAGTGGTTCTGTGTTATGATGTGGGGTGAAAGCTCACATCACTCCCATCTCACCTGGGAACACCTAACCCTCCCCCTAACCTTGTGGACTAGGCAAGAGTATAAATCACAGGCCAGGGAGAGGTGAGCAGTGNCTGGCACAGTTNCGGAAATGTGTGACCTTCACACAAAGCCAGGGACCAGCTTCTGCACACACTGTTTTATCGTTTTAAGTCACCTCTCAACCCCCTCTCCGCTACAGTTGGCATTTGGAAAAAGACAAGGTTGACACATTTTGTGGCATAGAGCTGAAGCTCACAGTTAAATCTATAGTGGGAGAGAGAGGTCACAAAAACCTCAAGGCCCGATAACAAATAGCATGTGAATACTGACTAAGAAAATTGCAGAATTGGATATACACAGTGTATGTGATCACCCTGTTAATAAGTTTCTATATAATCAATAAAGAGAATTCTGAATCCCAAAGCAATCGGCTGGGTGAAACGGCCATTCATAGCACGGGCTGTCTCCATTCCTCAATATTCCTATGATTTTGAGCTGGAGAGACGGCTCAGCAGTTAAGAGCACTGGCTGTTCTTCCAGGGGACCCGGGGTCCATTCCCAGCATCCACATGGCAGCTTATAACTATCTGTAACTCAGTTCCAATGGATCTGATGCCCTCTTCTGGCCTCCTTGGGCATTGCATGTATGTGATTCACAGGCATACATGCAGGCAAATACTCATAAACTTAAAAAATAAGTAAATAATTTTAAATCCTTATGATTTGTTACACATTGTTTCCTTTGGTTCCAGGGACATAGAAAAAAGTGAAAGGACACTGGAGATGCAAAAATGGAGGGAGCCAGCGAGCTCTCCAAAGCGTGAGGATCTCCACAAAGCTGTCAAACTCTTCTCACCAGGAAGACCACAGGCCCACTGCTGAGGATACAGATGGCAGCATCTCAGCCCTGGGTGTGAGGGAAGATCTCTGGTAAGGGACCCTGGGGATAGATTGTAACCAGTGATAGAAAGCACATGCTGGCTACAGCTGCCCATGTCAGCCCCTCACTGGTACTGACAGACCCTGCAGAGGCAGATTCTAAAATATCCACGGGAAAGGAATTGCTGTGGCAACCCTGGGTCAGGTTGAAGTCGACACCAAAAGCACAGACTCCCATGACCGTACCTTACAAGGCCAGATTGGGATGCCACCTGATTTGGTCCGTGCTGAGGGCCACACGTGCTGTGAGCAACAGCTAGACGAGACCATCATGGCCAGGGTCAGTGTGCTGTCCTCGCACTGGGCAGGAGGTGGGGAGAGGAGGAGTGAGGCTGATAACTATCTGGACCAATACTCACTAAGCACTAGTAACGCTCCTCTCTACGGTGTATACTCCATAGACTTGTATTCTATGTCTTAAAAAACAAAAAATAAGGATGGGACTACAGCAGTGGCTATCAGTCCATGCTTGCCACACAAGCTTGAGACCTGATTTAGTTCCCCAGCACCCACACAAAAATCCAGGCCCACTGGCACACATCCCTAATCCTGGTGCTAGTGAAGTAGTGCCAGTATCACCAGGCAAAGCTCACCAAATTTGCTTCCCTGTCCCCACGGAGTGGGTCCCCTGAGTCACTGTCCTGACACTGACAACCACCAGCTGCTTCATCTGAACCTCAGCCACAGAGGTTTTAGTTCCTAAGCTCAACTCAAATGTTGAGGTGCTCAGCGGCGTCTCCCTGAAGCTGCCCTAACAGCCAGCAGCTGTCTCCATGGGCGCAGGCGCATCAGCAGGTTTCCGGCTCCGTCCTGACGATGAATGGCCACAGCAGTGACAGCAGATGCTCCATCTCATAAAGAACAGGCACGTGAGCAGAAAGCGCTCCTACCTCAGTGCAGGAGGCATGGGGTATTCACACAGCCAGATGTTCTGGGTTTGCAATGACAGCTTGGCTTCCGTCATTATGTCCCTGGAGCTCCTGTCCAAAGTAGGGGGCAGAATCAAAAGGTTCAGACTTACGTCAACTTCCAGTTGGCTGTCAGGAAAGGGGAACCATCTTTAAATGGCTTCCTGGTGTGGCATCATTCATAATGTCTAACCCAGGTCCCCAGACATGTGCAGCATTTTCATGAGAAAAGGCACTGTAGAAACCCAGGTGTGGTCATGCACATTTATAATCCAATGCTTGAGAAGCAAGGGTGGGTGGATCCCTAGCACTCCTGGCCAGTGAGTTACTGGTCAGTGAGCAACCCTGTCTCAAACAGTGACTGACAGCTGAGTTGTCTTCTGGGCTCCACACGTGCATGCTCCTGCACACACATTCACAGGCACAAACATAAAGAAAGGGAAAGGCCTTTTATGAAACTAAAGGAGTAAATCGAGTAAGGAAATCAGGTCTGAGGACTGTGTCTACGCACTAAGAGGCAAAGCAGGGCTCCCAGTGTGAAATGCTTTACAGTGAAGACTTGGGGCTGGGGATTTTCCTCCTCCCTTTAAGGCACTGACAAGCTGGGCTGAAAAGGCAGCCAGAAGAGAAAAGGGGCAGTGTTTATGTTAGTGGCCTGAATCCAGACGTCAACTCAATATAGTTCAAGGTAGCAGCCATGAACCCCAAAGGGTCAGCCTGTCCCCCAGATCCTCAGAAGAGATGGCAGAAGCCGAAGCCTTGTCCTCTTCACTACATCAGGGCCATCTGCATTGAAGAGGGAATCCTGCCCAGGACATGGGAGCCACCTGCAGGCCAGGGAAAGAGATGCAGGCAACCCAGAGACCAGATTGCCCATGCAAGATGCAGAATAATGATTCTTTTACTGCTATTTCCCATTTGTTAATATCTTTCTCTTCTGATATGAGACAGCCGCAGAGAGAGGACCATGACTGCAATATGTGTATGTGCATCTGTATATATGTGACTGTGTGTGGGAGTGTGTGTCTGCATATATGTGTTTGTGTCTGTGTGTATGTCTATATGTGTGTGTATGTGTGTCTATATGTGTGAGGCTATGTGTCTGTATGTATATCTGTGCTGAGTATGTCTGCCTGTGTGTATATCTATGTGTGTATGTCTGTCTGCCTCTGTGTGTCTCCATGTGTGTATGTGTCTATGTTTGTGTATATGTCTGTGTGTGTGTGTGTGTGTGTGCCACAGCACACTGATATACACAAATGGATAACATGAATGCCAATATACTGATCCTTTCAATGGTTGGTTGATTGCTCAGTTTTTTATTAGTTTTTTTNCCTTTTTTAAAGATGTATATTATTTTATTTTTAGTTATGTGTGTTTTGTGTAGGTATGTACATTTGTGTGCAGGTGCCAATGGAGTTCAAATGAAGGCATCAGATCCTCTAGAGCTAATGTAGAGGCAGTTGTGAGCCCCCTGACATGGACACTGGGCCCTGAACTTGGGCTCTCTGGAAGAGCGGTTCCCTCCCCTGGACCCCTAAACACACTTGGAAGAAAGTGTTTCTTCATCTACCGGATGCCCTTGGACCACATTCCAGACTTCAAGTTGTTGAGCTCTTCCAAATAGATTTTGTAGTAGGCTTTCTTCTTTCACTGGGCAGTGGGACTATGGTACAATTTATCCTGCTGTCTCAGGGGTAGCCACTGCCAGATGCCCTCTGGTCTTTTTTTTTGAAGAAATTTAATTAAGAAAAAACTTACAAATCAAAAAAAAAATCACATACCAAAATTAACCAGACCCAACATCCACACAGCCCAGTGAACGTGTGTACAGTTACCATTGGCATCTGAAAAGGAAGCTGTGGAGGAGCTTCACGTTCAATTTTGCACTTTCATTATGAAATATATTTTATGCACTTGTCTACCACCAAAAACAAAAAATCCATGACAGAGTTAAAAGTAGAAAAACAATTACCTTTCTCTCCTCTTTCCTAACTCACGGCCATCACCTGAATCAGTCCTCCCTTCCTCCCTTATATTTAGCCTTTCTTGTCCTCTCTTTTTGTTTTCTTTTGTTTGTTGTTTTTCAAGACGAGGTTTCTCTGTGTAGTCCTGGCTGTCCTAGAACTCTCTGTGTAGACCAGGCTAGCCTCAAATTCACCGACACTGACCCTGTCTCTTATACACATCTAGATGTGTATAAGAGACAGGTCTTGTCCTCTCTTTTTGTTTTCTTTTGTTTGTTGTTTTTCAAGACGAGGTTTCTCTGTGTAGTCCTGGCTGTCCTAGAACTCTCTGTAGCTCAGGCTGGGCTGGCCTCAAACTCAGAGGTCAACCTGCTTCTGCCTCCTGAGTACTGGGATTAAAGGCGTGGGCCACCACCCAGCAACTAACTCTCTATTTTTATTTTATTAAAATTTCAAGAGTAAAGGTTATTTCCTGTCTCTTATACACATCTAGATGTGTATAAGAGACAGGATTAAAGGCGTGCGTCACCACTGCCCGGCTGCAACTATTTTTTAAAGTGTTCAATATCCCTAGCCATCAGGGAAATGCAAATTAAATCTTCTTTGAGATACCATGTCACCCATTCAGAATGGCTATCATCAATAAATCTGACAAGGAATGTTGGAAGGATGTGGAGAGAAAGGAACCCTTATTCAATGCTGGCAGGGAATGAAAATTAATACAGCCATATGGAAATCAGTTTGGACAGTTCTCTTTATGTCTCCTTTACTTTCAGTCGTATGTATGGTGAGGTGGGATATGTTTACATGAGTGCAGGTGCCCACAGAGCCCAGAGGTGTCAGATCCCCTGAAGGTAGAGTTACAGATGGTTGTAAGTCACCTCAAACTGGGGATCAAACTCAGGTCCTCTGGAAGAACAATACATGCTCTTAACCACTGAGCCATCTCTCTATCCCCTGCCTTCTTGTCTTAAAAAAGAAAACTTCAATGTGCTGGTGCTATATCTGAACTTGACCTTGTCACCCCTGTCTCCCTTGAACAAATGTTTCATCTTCAGACACTGCTCCTCTCCAGCTCGACTCAAGAGGTAGGTAAGTTTGAGTCTATTCTGGTTGTCTATCCCACTGGGATCTGTGTTAGTGGCTGAAGTCCATTTTGGCAGAGCAAGCAAATCTTGCATAAACACATTAATGATGCATACCAACCACCTCAAATTCTTTTCAACACTTTCAGGTATTTATTTTGTCTATAAATAGCTGTTTTACCTACACGTTTGTCTGTGCATCAGAAGATGTCAGATCCCCTGGAACAAGTGGTTGTGGGCCAGCACGTGGATACTAGGAACTGAACTCAGGTTCTCTGGAAGAGCAACAAGTGCTCCTAAACCCTGAGCCATCTCTCCAGCATCCCCCCAGCCACCACCACCACATACACACACATACATATCTTTTATAAGATTTGGCTGCTATGGCAATTAGCTTATTTGGCACTTTCTGAATGATTAAGATTGTGCTTTGGGGACTGGAGGATGTCACTCAGTGATGGAGCGCTTGCCCAGCATGCATAAGGCTCTGGGTTCCATCCTCAGTACCACTAAAGATTAAAAAAGAACGTAAGGGCAGGAGCTCTCAGATTAAAATGCTGACAATTCCCATCAAATACTGATGGCTTACTATACCTTTTTACTTTTAAATTTTGATTAAAGAAGTAAATTGCATAAGCCAGCTAGATGGCTTGGTGGATAAAGAACACTTGGGATGCTTGTCTGGTAACCTCAGTTCAATCCCCAGAATGCACAGTAGAAGGAGAAAAACAACTGACAAAACTTGTCCTCTGACTGCCACACTCATGTGCGTGTGCACACATACACACCAATAATAAATATTTTAAGTAAATTGCAAAGATAAAGCTATTTTTCATCCTTTCTTTGTTAATTTTGATGCAAAACTACCATGAGTTTAAAATGTTCTATAAACACACACAAATATGTCCAAGGTCATGGTTAAAGACCCGTGTGATAGAAACATTCAAATCTATGTTAACTAAAACATCAACAAATCCAGATGGAGATCAAACCATGTAGCCCTCTCTGGTGATTTCTCCACCACTCAGAGAAGTGTCCCAACAGCCACACAAAACATACATGTGCTGTTTCCAAAAGGCCCCCAAAACAATTCAGATTAAACGCAATAGGAGATTTACTGGGGTCTATGACAAGTCTGTAACTCAGACATGACCTGTGTCAGAATGTCCATTGTAAAAACAATCTGTCAGAAGGAAGGACCCTAATGGTAAAGTAAAATCACACTGTAAAGAAACTGTTCAAGTCATGTTCCATCGACTGCAGNGATACAGCCCCACCCCCGACTCACATGTCCACCCCTAAGGACAGGTCATTTGGAGANGTCATCAAGATGGATCCCTTAGGAACAAAGTTAGTGACCCCTAAAGGAGATCAGAGAAGTCTCTTTGCTCCATCAGCTATGTGGGAACATACCCACTGCTGCCAATCAACCATTACGCAAACCACCACCAGCTGTTAGGCCTATTCCTTCACACTGGTCTTCATAGCCCCCAGACTACGAGAATCAATTTCTGCTCTTTGTGAGACACTGCTCTCTGGTGTTTTTGTGATAGAAACCCAAGCACACTCAGACACCGTGTCTATTTTATTAAGCATATTTAAAGAGAAAGAGGACATTAGGTTTCTTACTGGCTTTGCTGATCATTGCAAATCACCAGAAATAGCCACCCGGTGTCTGAAAGGATTACACAACTTCACCATCACACTGCCATCCTGCTGGCCCCGGGTGAGACAATTTGCCTTCCTAATTTCTGCTGCACCAATTAACTTGAGCCAGTTTTTAAGCCAATCGAAAAGGAAATGCGCAGCAGTTAGCACATCGGAGTCCCGAAACCCTCTGTAGATGTGAAATCCAGCCTTTCCCAAGTCAACAATACCACCCTCTGCAAGCACTGTTTGCAACCATTCGTGGAACTATGTGGGAACTCCTCCCCTGGCTCCTTCAAGAGAGGTGTGTATGTACGACCTTAGATGGCAAGGATATGAGTCTCCTGGAACTCTTGTCCTGGGGGAAGGGGATAGGACAGATCCTTCTTTGGTCCCTACCTGAGGATAGCACCCAATAAATACAGCCTCGGGTTATGAGTGCTCAAGCGAGGGCTATGAACATGATGCAGTTGGGAGTCATAAAGGTACAAAACCCTCTGGCTGAAGATATGGGGAAGAGAAACTCACAGCATGGAAATCACTGAACCAAGCTCAAACCATTTAAGATTTCTTGACTTCTGTCCACCCCATCCCCAACCCCAGCCTGACATCATTCACCTTGCATAACCATCCAGCTACCCCCAGGCTGCCACTCACCTCAGAGTCAATGGATGCCCCCCACAGGATGCCCCCTTTGGTCTCTCAGCCAGCAGCTACTCCCTTCACTTCCAGATGATGTTAAGAGGTTGAGCACAAAGCTTAAGAGATGGCTCAGGCTCAGCTGTTAGGAGTGTGTGCTCCTCTTGCAGAGAACCTGAGTTTGGTTCTCCAGGACCCAACATGGCAGCTCCCAAGGGCCTGTAATTCCAGCTCCAGTGAATCTGATGCCCTCTTCTGGCCTCCAAGGGTATTGCACATTGCATTCATGAGCATATACACATTTAAAAAATAAATTTATGAAAGAGTTTCTCTCTCAAAAACAAGAAACTATTGTTCTTGCCCTAGAAGCTAAAACAGGAGAACACAAAACCCAGACGACACCTTTGAGCGTATCTCCCTGCCCCTGTGGGCCCCTCCAGCGGGCAGTGGGAATTCATCCAGTAACTCTCATTTACCTATTGACTAGCTCTGCCCATTCCTTGTAGAAAACTGACAGATTCATGATACATTATGGACAGCCACAATCAGCCTCATACTCCTCATATACCGATACCCTTCGGTTCCTGTTAAGCTACCTGGATGTTTGCCATGAGTCTTTTGTGTTTTTTACTATAAACCTGTAAAGAATGAAGACCTTTCCCAACTGTAGCCAATCAGAGAGAAAGGTAATGGAGGAAGATGGGGGAAGGAAGCCAGGAGCTTAAGAACGGAAGTCCCAGCTGGTGGTGGTGGCACATGTCTTTAATTCCAGCACTCAGGAGGCAGAGGCAGGCAGATCTGGGAGTTTGAGGCCAGCCTGGTCTACAGAGCGAGTTCCAGGACAGGCTCCAAAGCTACACAGAAAAACCCTGTCTCGAAAAACTGGTGTGTGTGTGTGTGTGTGTGTGTGTGTGTGTGTCCCTCAAAGCTGGAAAAGAAAATGGACTTCTGCAAAACTTCCAGAAAGGCCACAGCAGTCCTGCTGACACCGTCACGCCATCCTGGTGAGACCGGCATTAGACCCATTCCTGCAAAAGATCAGGACTCATGGTTACTGTTACTGTTACTCATGACTCACAGGTGTGTGCCGCCTTTGGTCTCTCAGCCTCTGAAGCTCCATCAGGCCTCTCTAAACCATTTGCCATGCTCTGGGTTCCGATTTTCACTCCCAGAGATCGCACTTTGATCTTGAGAGTCAGGCAGTCAGCTTGATTTTTTTTTTATAACAAAATTTATTTATTTATTTAACAGACACTTTATTATGTGTACAGAAGAGGGTGGCAGATCTCATTACAGATGGCTGTGAGCCACCATGTGGTTGCTGGGAATTGAACTCAGGACCTCTGGAAGAACAGTCAGTGCTCTTAACCTCTGAGCCACCTCTCCAGCCCCTAGCTTGTTTTATGGAGTAGAAAGCTGGGCGTGGAGGGGACAGTGGTCTGCAGCTGCGTCTCCACCTGAGGGTTATTGATCCCGTCTTGGTTCCAGGTGACAGCTGCTTCCATTTGAGCAGCTGTTCCCTGAGCTCAAGGTGACGGATCTGAGGCTGAGGAGTTTCTTTTCCCACCCTGCCCTGGTGTGAGCTCTCCATCTTCCATACAGTGTCAGAGTTTCCTCGAGCTCACTTTCTCTCCCTCATGGTTCCCAGGTTCTGTGCTGGCAACAGAAGCCTGTACCAGGCCAGCAGAAGAGCCCAGTGGAGAGTTGTGCTCTCACAGCCTGGTGGCAATGGGGTGAAGCCAGTAAGACTTTGCAAGTTGTCTGCCAAATCAGTCCCGGAAAGAAGTGTGACTGTCACCACTGTCACACCACACCTTGGACAGACTGACTGCAGATAGGTTCACTGCTGCTGCATGTCACCCCCAAAGCAGATCACCTTATAAGATGCATCCAAAGTGAGGGACAAACACTTTGAAGGCACTCTCAATGTGACAATGACCTCAGTGCTATGGTGTAAACATATACATATTATTATTCTCAAGACCTCCAGGGGCAAAGCTCACCCTTCAGTATGTCTATTATCAAACCTGCAAACTCACCTTCCCAAAGTTTACAGAACCTACAAAACTCTACATCAAATAAGGGAGAAGAAATGGATTTGAGGGGGCTGGAGAAATGGCTCAGCGGTTAAGAGCAATGGCTGCTCTTCCAGAAGTCCGGAGTTCAATTCCCAGCAACCACATGGTGGCTCACAACCATCTGTAATGAGATCTTCTGGCCTGCAGGCATACATGTAGGCAAAACACTGTATACATGATAAATAAATAAATCTTAAAAAAAAATTAAAAAAACTCATAAAACTGAAAAAAAAAAAAGAAATGGATGTGAAGCAAGGCTCAGTAGCACAAGACTTTAATCAGAGGACTAGGAAGGCAGAGGCAGGTGGATCTCCATGAGTTTGAGACCAGCCAGACCTACATAGTGAGTTTCAGGATAGTCATGAGTATATAGCAACATCCCATCTCAAAAAACCAATAATAATAATAATAGTAACTAATGAAAATGAAAGTATTAATGAATACTCACTTCACTCATGGGGCTAATTCACAGAATGTAGCTCCTAATAAATATCTTTTGATGCATAAAAACCACATATATATCACTAAAAAACAAAATTAATTCTGATGGTTCAGTTGGCTTTGCCTACTCTTTCTATTCAGAACCCAATTAATTTTTCTTTTTTACTTATAGGCATGTGTGTATGTGCACATGCATGCAGATGCCTTTGAAGGTCAGAGGGGGACATCACATTCCCTGGAGCTGGAGTTAGAGGTGATTGTGAGCTACCAAATGTGCACACTGGGGACAGAAACCTGGTCCTCTGCAAAGGCAGTAAACACTCCCATGTCATGTAATAGAATATTTAACTATGAAAAGTTGTGTTGTGGATTCACCTTGCCTACTTAAGGCACCTGATTGGTCTAATAAAAAGCTGAACACCCAGTAGGTAGGAAGAGGAGGGATAGGCGGGGCTGGTGGTAGACCAGTAGGTAGGAAGAGGAGGGATAGGCGGGGCTGGTGGTAGAGAGAAAAGGGGAGCCAGCCAGCCAGCTGGGGGCCAGCCAGACATGGAGGAAGCAGGAAGGCAGGATGGACAGTACGCAGAGGTAAACAAGCCTCAGGGTAGCACATAGATTAACAGAAATGGGTTTATTTAACTTAAAGGGGGGAAAAGGTAGCTAGAAACAAGCCTAAGCTGAGGCCGAGCATTCATAATTAACCATAAGTCTCCATGTCATGATTTGGGGGCTGGCAGTCCAAGAAAGCCAACTACACTTTGAACCACTGTGATATCTCTCCACCTCACCCGATCCCTTTTTTTGTCAGATACAAATATATTTACCCAAGGGGATGGAGAGACAGCTCATAGGTTAAAAGTGCTTGCTGCTCTTCCAGAGGGTCTAGGTTTGATTCCAGCTCCCATATGGCAACTCATAATTATCTGGAACTCCAGTTCCAGGAGATCTAATACCTTCTTCTGGCCTCCATGAGAGCTAGAAACACCATGATGCACAGATATTCATTCAAGCACAATACCCATACACATAAAAAATGTAACATTGACATATTAGGTCCATGAAAGTAGATGGGATGTGATTTGCTCATCTTCTACTTACTAATGGTTTGAGAAACTTTGGTCATTTAAAGTCTCCAAACATAATTTTGAAGAAATAAAATTCCCTGCAGGGAGCTCAATTGATTCGAATTATCTCAATCATCTCTGCATTAGGCTGCTACCAAATGCTATCTTTTATAAAATACAGATTTTGAAGGGAAAATGTTCTCCCCACGAGACTGTTCAAACCTCTTTGTTCTCATAAGCAGCAGCATGACCACCCGTCCCACTGTGACTACCCAGTGCTCCCCCAAACCCTAGGAGAGGCTGGCATTGCCCACAGGATGCATTAGCTCTCTCCTTGACAGTCTGAGAGATGTCACCTGCTGGCCAAGTAAACAGAGGACTGAGTTCCAGCCAGCTGTGTAGTGGTCAGAGGACAATGGCTGGGAGTTGGTTCTGCCTTTCCCCATCTTAAGGTAGGGTCTCTTGTTTCTGCCAGAGCATATTTTAGGCTAGCGGACATCCCGCTTTTTTAGATGGGTTCTGAAGACTGAACTCAAGTATTTCATCAGGCTTTTGAGGCAAGGGCTTTTACCTGTTGAGCCACGTCATGAGCCCTGTTCTTTCACTCAGATCAAGAGCTGAATAATTCAATCCGCAGAGGCAAGCCCGCTGCTTTCTGTTTGTTGGTTGAGCTCCAAGCAGACATAGAACAAAGCAAGCAGAAGAGAGAAAGCAGCCGTGTTTTTATTCCCACTAGAGAACTTGCCCAGAATCTAACTGCCCTAGCTTCTCCAGGTGAAAATATTCCCAGTCTACCTTTGTCAGTGCCTGAGACACATCATGTCAACCAGTAATCGATCACACTGTGACTCAGGGACACCTCCCCAGGCTCATCCACTTGCCTGTTTTGTCTCACACTGTGGGAGCCCACAGAGGCTACCTAGTGAGAACTTAACTCAGCATCAGAGAATCTGGGCTTGCTTTACCCAGCAGGGCTGCATAATGGGATGATTTGACCTCAGGCATGGTTACCAAGTATTTGGAAGGGTCTACACTTGGCTGTACAGTGTGCTTTGATCTTCCAAGGGGGGTGTCTTTTGCTCCTCCTCTTGGTATATTATAAAAAGCCCTTTTCAATAAAGGATGAGGATGTTGGGTATTGATCCAGGCCCTCCCGAAGTTATCCTGTGTTTCTGTCTTCCTTCTCATCGTCTAGGTCCCTCTTTCTGATATGTCCTCATTCCTCTCTCCTCCATCTAAGAACCCTTCAAAAGGTGGAAGCTGGACCCCCACATCACACCTATCCAAATTGCCATGGCAAGGTCAGCCCAAGAGATGCGCATGTTCTCCATGGCACACTCAACACAGGGGTCCTACTTCATGTCCAAATGTTTCCCAGCCTGAGTACACAGGCTCACCTTATTTTCTTCCTAGCATACACAAGTTCTATCTATATTTTTATCCAGCAGTCAACTTATTTCCAAAGATAGGTTGTCATATTAAAACACAATTCATTTCCTGCCATGCAGACCTGAGAAATGTCTCATCATCCCCACAGACTTTCTGATCCTTAAAGTCAAAAATCCAAAGTGACTTTGGTTGTAGTCATTAGTTAGCTTGAAAGTCACCAGCTTCATTTGTCTATTTTGCTCTCAAAAGCAAGATGACTGGAATGTTCTCTTGGCAGTTGGCCAACCCTTCCTGTCCCATTGCCCTCTCTACAGTAAGCTTGCAATTTGTGGCTTGAGTCCTGGGGGCTACAGGACACCTTTTGTTGGCCAGGAGTTTGGATGGCATCTGGGCAAGGTAATCACATTGTTTCCTTTTGAGTAAAACTCCAGCAAAATAGATTTTGGGGGAAATTGGAGATAAGGAGCAATGAGTCCCCCCCGTACCATGTGGGGGTGTATATACTTTATTCTGGGTTACTGACTCTCAAAAGAACAGCCCGTCTCTTTTTTTTTTTTCCCTCCAAGACAAAGTTTCTCTATATAACAGTCCCGGCTGTCCTGGAACTCCCTCTGTAGACCAGCCTGGCCTCGAACTCACAAAGATCTACCCGCCTCTGTCTCCTGAGTGCTGGGATTAAAGGCACGCACCACCACCGCCTGGTCAGCCTGTCTTAAGTAATTGTTTCCCAGGGTAACTTTCTCCACACTTGAGTCTCAGGAGGCCAGAGGGACAATCCTTAGCATTTATCACAAGCTGTTCTCCCATGAAGCACACACAAGCCCAGGCCAGTTCAGTCTCTCTGTCTCCAGCCCTTCTGTCCTGGGATTGAGTTTCTGGAGACATCTGTGAGAAAAGCTTTCTCTGGTCTTCACAGTTTAGGAGAAAAGATCAAATATTTTTACCAGGATAAGCTGTAAAATGCACCCTACTTCCTCATAGTCTGCTGAAATCTCACCCTGAGAAGTTCTCAAGCAGTCACAGTGGCTCACAGCTCCAAAAGCTAAAGGGAGAACACTAAGAAATCATTTTTTGTGTGTGCAAAGAACCATTTGCTCTTGCCTTAGAGCCATCAACCCAAGCAGCATTTCATCCCGGAATCTCTTGGGAATGGTTTCTGTCAGAACATGGTCGAAGAATGAAGTCGTGTAAGAATTCTGAGTGCTTGTGAGAAAACTCCAAGAAAACAGTCGATGGCCTCAGTTTCTTCAAAACACAGAATTGTCCTTGGAATGTATTTTCAGGCTCCTCCCAGGTGTGAGCAGATTAGGAGTGGATTTACTTCAGATTACTCATTATTCATTACTCATTGTTATACCTGTTAGGCATTCTCAACTGATCTTCCCAAGAACTTTATCGGAAAGTGTGACGGAAGCAAGTGAGGTCAATTCATATACAACCACTATGTGCCTAAGTGAGACACAAGCACAGGCCACTCTGATCCCAAAGCCTGTGATCAAACCATAGGAGAAAGCAGACAGGCCAGTCTCCAAGGATGTCACAGCTGGGCCTTTGTGTAACTTGGGCATCTGCACTCACTTGTGTTCACCACTAGTGCACATTTATTTTTATGTGTGTGGGTGTTTGTCTGCATACATGTCTGTGCACTATGTGTGTGCCTGGTGCCCACAGAAGCCAGAAGAGGGCACTGGGTCCCCTAGAACTGGGATTACAGTTGTGAAGTACCATATGGGTGCTGGGGATCAAACCTGGTCCTCTGAAAGGGCAACAAGTTCTCTGCAGAGCCAGCCCATACTAACGTAGACTTAGCATAGAACTCCCGTCTGCTGAGGAATGAGCCCAAAGGCTTACTACAGTTTCTCAGGTCCATCTCGAACTTTAGAAAAAGTTACCCATCAGATGATAACTTTGGATGTGGTACTTGGCCCTGATCTCTCCAGCAACAATTAGTCCCGGACTTGTTCAGTCTGCCCACTTGCCTATGTGCCAATTCCATGTTCTGGGGAAATTTTTGTCACTTGGTTCCCATAGGTTTAAAGGTTAACTTTTGTGTGTGTGTGTGCTCTGCTCAAGCACTTGTGTGTACACATGCAAGAGAGCACACTCGCACACACACACAGAACATATACATGATCACACACATATGCCATATGTGTGCAGATACCTGGAGGCTACAAGAGGGCATCAGACCCCCGGAACAGGAGTTACAGGTGGCTGTGAGCCACCCAATATGGGTGCAGGGAACAGAACTCAGGTCCTCTGCAAGAGCAGTGGTATTCTTTAACTACTGAATTCTCTCTCTAGCCTTGGTTCCCATAGGTTTCCCTCCCCTTTCCTCCAAGAACATGATTAACACGGATATTCCATTCACCAACCAATGATGATTGGTTCCATGAAGGCGCATGGGTCACCCCTCCCCACACCAGTCAGTCTTCCCTGTGCCTTCCTGTTGCTAAAGAAGACAATCTTTCATCACAGGTATCAAATTAGAAAAGTGTGAATTCAGGGCCCCACTTTACCTCTTTTCCAACACGAAGAGTTGACAGACTGAACACATATCTGACAACAGCACAGAGCCCTGGAGCCCACACCTGTACCCAGCTGCACACCTGGCCTTTCCAGGTCAGTCTGGGTGAGGGGGTTTCACTTGAAACCCACTGGAGCAGATAACAAATGCATGTCGGAAAGCCCTTCGCCTGAAGAGCTTTGCTCAGCCTTACTTCCGGTTTTTTAAAGAGCAGAACCAGCCAGCTGGGTTCTTGATTCACAGCATTTCCAGACAAATGCCAGCCTGAGAGCCTGTTCTGTGCTCAACTATCAGGAGGCAAGCACACTCTGCAACAACACCAGCTGAGGGGAAGTTAGAGAGGTGCAGAGAGGCAGCCAGTAAATATTGAACTTGCCACCTAGGCAAGTCTAGGGAGAAATGATTTTCTGAGCAAGCCAATGGTTCAAGTTAAATGGAGCGTGACAAGGACTGCCTCCAGGATGCCGTCTGCGGGAGAGACATGGTACGAGACACTCTAAAGTGATTAACGCTGAGTGATTTGTCCTGCAGATGTGGGATTGAGACAGTGCTTAAAGAGGATTTGTCCCAGGTGTTTCTTACCAGCATCTCCTGACCCATCTGTGCTTCTACAGTGAGCTTCGCAAAGCTGAAATCCTGTGGCCACTGTAGGTACTTTGGTACTTTGTTGCAACTCAGGTTGCGGGGGTTTTGGCACCAAAATGTAAGCAACAAAGTTGCAACTCATGGGCTCTGATGGCCGGGGCTGCAAAGAGTCAGCCCATATCTGGAGGGGGAGTTATTCTGACTGCTCGGGAGAGTCAGGCCTGGAACTGCTTCAGCAGGGAAGGGTGTTCTGACTGTTCGGGAGAGTCAGGCCTAGAGCTGCCAGGTCAGCTCTGCAGGAAAGCGTATCCTAACTGTTCGGGAGAGTCAGGCTATACCTGGTGTGGTGGGGGATGGTCTCCCCACAGGATATAGCAATCCTGCTTCTCTCTTGGAAAGCTGCTACAGCTGAGCTTTGCTCAGCCCCCACATAAGGGGGCTTCCTAGCAGAGCTCTCCTTTGCTCAGTCCACTATGGGATGTCCCAGCAAAGATCTTCTGTTCAGCTCCTCTTTGCTCAGTCCACTATGGGACATCCCAGCAAAGATCTTCTGTCCAGTGAATCAAGGTCTTCACACCCAAAGCTCTTTTGAGAAAAAGACTTATTTGGGAAGGAGGAGTCCAGGAGAGTAGCTAGCTCTACCAGGATACAGAGAACAGCTTAAAACTGCCCAGGCAGGGCCCTTTATATAGGATGGCCAGGGGGCAGAGTCAAAAGGGATTGGCTAGTTTTTTTCCTGCCCTGGGATTGGTCAGTTTTGTGGGCTAGGGGGCAAAGATGGCCCTGATGTGAGGGCCAAACTGTGTTTCTTTCACTGGTCTTTTTTGGCTTTTGGTCACTAATTCTAAGGCCAGGGCACTTATCTTTCACTGACTCTGATTCTAGGGACCAAGAGTGTTATTTTGGTACTAGTTTCAGAGTCAGGGCAGGTTTCCTTAGTTCTGGGTTTGGGGATAAAGTGCTCATTTCTCTGGCTCAGGCCCCAAACCCAGGTTGTGTTTCTTTCCCTGAGCAGAGCTCCAGGGCCAGGATGCCACTTTCCTGCTCCATGATTGGCTAGTTTCACAAGTCAGTTGGCCAGGGGCAGCTACTTTCCTGCTCTGATTGGTTGGTTTCACAAGCCAGTTGGTCAGCACAGAGAGGGCCCTGATATGAGCCTGTGTTTCATTCACTGGCCTTACTTAGCTTTTGGTCACTAATTCTAAGGCCAGGGCACATGTCTTTCACTGACTCTGATTCTAGGTTACTATGGTACTAGTTTCAGAGTCAGGGCATGTTTCCTTAGTTCTGGGTTTGGGGATAAAGTGCTCATTTCTCTGGCTCAGGTCCCAAACCCAGGCTGTGTTTCTTTCCCTGGGCAGAGCTCCAAGGCCAGGGTGCCACTTTCCTGCTCTCTGTGTCATAAGTCAGTTGGCCAGCACAGAGAGGGCCCTGATATGAGCCTAACTGTGTTTCTTTCCCTTGTCAGAACCCCAGGGTCAGGGTGGGTTTCTTTAACCAGCCCATTTTCCCTACAGCCACGGCCATTTGCCCCTCTGTGATTATGCAAAACCAAGTACTTTGTTCTGCCCAAGCCCAGGTCTCTTTAAACTCTCATTATTGTGGTCCAGCTGTAGATGGGATTATCATAAACCACCACTCACCCGTGTAAACAAACCATCCACTGATGAATTGTTCTCTTTATTGTGGGGAGAATGTTAGATGGAACCAAAGAGAGAACACAAGCATTCGAGGGCACAAATAAATGTGTTTGCTGTAAGGGCACCTGGGAGCTGAGCTCATTTCAGAGTTGTGTAGCATAAGGCTCTAATTAGAAAACTATGGAGTCCTGGGCTGGCGAGGTGGCTCAGAGGTTAAGAGCACTGACTGTTCTTCCAGAGGTCCTGAGTTCAATTCCCAGCACCACATGGTGGCTCACAACCATCTGTAATGAGATCTGGCACCC
>LZPO01087149.1:0-14763 GCA_001675575.1 Neotoma lepida
TTTCTTCCTCCACTTGGTGCAGGCAGTGTCTGTGTCTGCAGGAGGCCTCTCTTGGTCCGATTGATACTCTTGGTCCAGTGGGAGGTCTTGGTCAAATTAGGGCTGATGGAATCTCTTGGTCCCAATCAGCACTGGCCAGCTCTGTCTCCCAGGAGAGTGGAGTTTGCTGTATAATATGTTTTTTAAAAGGATTTCACTTACAGCAAAAGTTCCTCTGATTTACTGGAACTTCTCATGAATTTTCAATAAAAATATCATGTGCTTATAAGAGAAAGTAAGTCAGGATGGGGGAAAATATAGATTGGCACAAACTTATCCAACATGAACATCAGAAGAATTTGAGATTTAGATATGTCATCATCCAAGTGTGTGGTGAATAATCCTGAAATTCCTTGGAGACTGCATAGAAATGACTGGCTGTTCAGAGAGAATCAGAGGGATGCTCTACATGGCTCCTTCAATTATAAAGTTATTTTGATTTGCTTAATAAACTGACGTTGTGTTTAAGACCTAACTGGAAGTTTGACTTTTACAGGTCTTGCTACTGCCTGGATATTTATGATCCCTCCAACTTATATGTTGAAATCCTCTCTTCCAAAGAAGTAGAATTAGCTGTTAGGGAATTTTTTGGCAAGTGCTTTTGTGATGAAGGTGGATCCCTCATTGATGAGATTACTGTCCTATAAAAGAGTACAAGAACTTTGTTAATTGTTCCATGTGATAACAGATGAAAGAGATTCGATCTATGAAAAAGCAACCTTTCACTTATCTTCTTCACCTATCACTGAATGCTTTGAGACCTTGATTTTAGTCTTTTCAGCTTCCAAAATTCATTAGCAATAGATGAATGTTGATTATTAGCTATAAGCTACATAAGTCTATAATACTTTATTATAGCACCTGGAAGAGACTAAGACTAAGTTCCTTTGTCCAAGTCAATGTAGGAAGTGCCCCAGTCACCCAGATCTCTTTGGGATTTACCAATGTAAAATTTTGTGTTTGTTATGACTGGATGCATATGCATGATGTGTGTGGGTATGTTTGTCATAGTATGTGTGGAGGTTAGAGGACAAGTGTGTGAAGTAAGTTCTATTATTTCACCTGTAAGTGGGTTCCAATGACCGAACTCATGTTGCCAGGATTGTGTGGCAAGTGCCTGTTAAGCCACATCAATGACCCTTTACCAGTTTTGGGTACTTTAACTCAACTTTATCTCATACTACAATTTTAGATTGTAGTCATCTGAATATTGAGACTATCCACTCCCTGAGGCCAGTAGAATATTTTTTGCCTTATCCATTTGAGCTAGGAGTATGTTAGTGATATGTATGACAATGAGCTTCTTGCTTCTTGCTTACTAAGGTTAAGAGAGAGCCCCCTATTCCCTCCTGAGTGCTTCTGTGGGCTCTTTTCCTGGATCTGGAAAACCAACATATATAATAGCTAATTAACAAGACAAAACATACGTGTTTAATTAAATAAAAAAATGTATTCATTTTTATTTTATGAGTGTTTGCTTGCATGTATGTATGTTCACCAAATGTGTTCCTGGTGTCCATAGAAGCCAGAAAAGAGCATCAGACCACATAGAACTAGAGTCACAATTGTGAACTATCTTGTGAGTGCTGGGACCCAAACACAGGTTCTCTGCAAGAACAGCAAATACTCTTAACCACTGAGCCATCTCTCTAACCCAAAGTCTTATTAATGTTTACATGTGCATGGGCTCTTCACAAATGTTGAAATCCAAAGAAACAATAAAAACACTGTGAATGTGTGAACAAATATGGGACAAATTGATATGTAGCCTAGGGTAGTCAATTCTTGCAATGTTGCTAAGAGATATATGGAGGTGGGTTATGACCTTAGTAGAAGATAACATTTTCTCAGAATTTGTTTGTTTGGTTCCATTGTAGCCCCAATCACTGGTATTATCTAGTGATTCAAGCTATTGTCTTCCAGTCCTGGTATGTGAAAGACAGCCCATCAAAAAGAACTCTTATAGCTTGCTACACGTGGAGAAAGGCAGACCAAATAGCCCTTTATTCATTTGTAGTTCTTTCAGTTGTTTTTATCTTGAAGTGATGAAAATATCCATATGGCATATTTTGAGATGGCACACCTTTAACTCATTCATCATCATCCAGTGATTTAATGCCTGCCATGTTCTTTACTACCGTCATCTTTCCCTCTCTCCTTTCCTGTCACTGTGAGTGACACACCAGCTGATACTGTTATGAACAGGAAGGTTTGGGATGAGTGACTGTCAGAAATATTTTTACCGTGTGAAAGGACATTTGTGGAATGTTATGGCATCGTTGCCTCCTTCCCCTCAGAGAATGTGGCATTGGATATTGGGCTCTTGCCACTGTACTCAGCATACCAAAATGAGTTCCTGGCTTCATTGTGCATTGCTGAGTACCAAAATAATATCCTTACCTTGTGTATTGGAATGCACTTAATTTTATATTCTGTTGTATGCCCCAATTTAGACTTTGCATGCTGGCTTACATATGATTTAGGTGCAGTCCTCAGACTACTTTGGTAAACCCTATTCCCAGAATTAGAATACTACCCACCCCTGAGTTACTGTGAGATTTGTGCTAAAGTTCACACTGTGAATTTGATATCTTTAAACATGAGCTATGTACTTGCAGTGTTTACTGAAATCCCTCAGTCCCCTATCACTTTTCTTAGATTTCAAAGTTATGGAATGGTCCAGCGTGTTTGCTCAGAATGACCTGATGTGACTCAAGGGTTATTCTGGTCAAGATTCTACTGCCAGTTACATTGGCCCACATGTTTTAATGTGACTTGTATTAGCAATATAAATGACCTGAATGTACATTATTCTCTTGTCTATTCTACTGTAATCACACTATATTCTTTTTCAGACATTCATGATATCAGATTATAATATGACATCTTGTTAAGGTGGACTTGAACAGTTGTTGGGACTTCAATTCTGAACACGCTGGATTTTAAGTTGGGGGCATGTGTTAGAGGATGATTCATTAACTATTAATTTACCAGATGCCATTTGAAATTATTTCTATGCTCTCATACTCCAAGCCATAGTAACCATAAGAAATTTGAAAATATGATTATTTTTGTCTATTTCTTCATTGATTTTGGCATCAGAATTTATGACTCTCTATGACTGTATAAATAGTTAGACTGTAGGAAAAGACACTGATACAGTTTCAGATGCAAGTTTACAGATAGGTTTGCTTACGAGTGAAATAGATGACTGTATGCTGCAAGATTGGAAGACTAGCTTTGAAAACATTCTTTGTCGCAGATTCTCAGAACACATCTATTTTGAAGACATTTAATAATTAGGAAGAAAGCACTTGCAAGAGCAAGAGTTGATATTAGTTAGGGTCTGTGATGGATCTGCAGACCATGATATTGGTAAGTGGAGATCAGGTCTGCCTAAAGTGATGAGACATGCTGGCCTGGCAAGGGTAGCTTGCTGGCAATGGCCATCTGAGTGTGGGAAGGGGAAGAAGAAGAGCAGACTCAAGTTTACCTAGTTTTATGCTTTTCTGCAAGCCTATCCTTTCCTCTTACTTGTAGCTTAGACAGCCTGGTTGCCACTCCGCTATCTGTCTACCAAGAGCATTCATGTTATCTTAGAATATCCTCTAGGAGTTTGGCTAAAGTAAAATTTGAGAACATCTTCTTCCCTTTATAACTTCTTTGGGTGTCTTCTTGTTATTTTGAGAAAGTTTTCCTTGAAATTTTTCCTAGTTCCTTACCCTAATCATGATAATCCTCCTATTCAACTATTCCTGCTGAATGTTTCCTTGAAAACAGCTTTGACCTGTTTTACCCTCTGCTAAGATGAAGCCTAGCATGGATTCCATGACTTCTTGGAGAAAGCCCTGACAACTCGCTATTCTTCATTCTTCCTTTTTTGAGTAGGCTTCTTTATCTTGATGACACCTTTGGAGTGTACTGTTTATGGCTACTTGAGGCAGAACAATGCTAACTAAACACTTTCATATGTGAAAATACTTTGAAATTCTTCCCTTAAGTTTGTCTTGGTACAAACTACTACGTTGGAGATCATTTGTCCTGGCCCAGCGCTGCCTTGAGTCAATGTTTTCACTTGTAGCCCATGGTATTCTAAAATTTCACTACTGTGTGTTCCAGTGTGATCTATTTTTATTATTACACTTGACACTTGGCAGGTTCTCCCAGGAGGGCAATTCATGTCCTTTAGGTCTCAAAGTTTTTTCTTGGATTATTTCTTGGATAATTTCCTTTTTAAAGAAATTTCTATATTCTCTCTGTAAATGTTACCGTTTACATATTGGAAATCCTAGCTTGATACTCAAAGTTATCTTCTTTTATTTACTTTTAATGTTTGTTTAGTTATATTTATTTATTTGTGTGTGTGTTTGTATGTTTGTTTACTTACTTGTGTGAGTGCTCACATGTGTGTGTACATACGTGAAAGGAAGAGGACAACTTGTGGGAGTCAGTTATTGCCACAGCATGTTTCCTTGAAACAGAACACAGGTCTTCCAGTTGCATGCGTCCTTACCTGTTGAGTTATCTCACCGGCACCCCCCCCCATTGCTTCTTGTGTTCATCTTTCATACTCTTTTTTTTTCTTTTTTTGGTTTTTCGAGACAGGGTTTCTCTGTGTAGCTTTGGCGGCACCTTTCCTGGAACTCACTCTGTAGCCCAGGCTGGCCTCGAACTCAGGAGATCCGCCTGCCTCTGCCTCCCGAGTGCTGGTATTAAAGGCGTGTGCCACCACCACCCGGCTCTTTCATACTCTTATTCTAGTTTCTAGTTGATTCTGAGACTTTTATATTTCATCACTTCTATTTTTTATCTTATTTTTAGTTCTCCAAAACATTTTCTTGTTTTCCCAAGGTCCTTTTGTTTTTATAGTTAATTATTTACAGTGTTCATCTCTCAGAAAGGTGGGAATACAGAGCATTATGTTTCCATCATCACCTGCATTTCTGACAAGTTCTCCTTGCTGTCCCATTGTTTTGAGCTCTCCTCCTTGTTTTCTCATCCTTGACGGCACGTATATATTTCACGAGACACTGAGAAGTTCTGTGTGCACGTTTCTTTAAGCCAAGGAGCTTTAAAGGAGTGGAGAAGGTTGAAACTCAGCTTTTCACTCATTCTTCAAAATGTCACTATATTTAGTTCTCTTCCTTTAGAAACCATTTAAATGAGTGTACACAATATTAGGATAAATTATGACATTTTATAACAAAATTATTTTCCTCTTCTCATCTTCTCCCCCATCCTTTGGACACACTCTTGTGCCCTTCCACCCACACCCTAAAAACCCACCTTTCTGTTTTCATGTCTTATGTGTTCTATTGCCCTTCTGTTTCCTCAACATCTGATTACCCCCTATTTTCACCTAAACCCACACTCACCTCCAATTATACACATACATATAAACATATACTAGGGTCCACATAAGAGAAAGGACATGTGATTTTTGTCTTTCTCATTGTGGATTGCTGGATTTAGTAAAATACTTTCCAGTTCCATCAATTTTTCAATTTTTCCTTGGGTGGGTGGTCATAAGTCTTACTACATAACCCTGATTGGCCCACAACTCTCTATGTAGATCAGGCTGATTTT
The DNA here is from genome assembly GCA_001675575.1 of Neotoma lepida. Classification (NCBI taxonomy): domain Eukaryota; kingdom Metazoa; phylum Chordata; class Mammalia; order Rodentia; family Cricetidae; genus Neotoma; species Neotoma lepida. The sequence goes on from LZPO01087149.1 coordinate 5,626, forward strand.
GAACTCACAGAGCTCCCCCTGCCTCTGTATTCTAAGTGCTGGGAATAAGGACATGCACCACCATGCCTGACTGCTATCAATTTTCTTGTCAATATCATGATTTCATTTTTCTTTATGGTAAGATAACATTCAATTGTATATGTGTGTTATATTTTCTACATGCATTGATCCATTGACAGATATCTTGGTTCTTTCTATTTCCCTATTATTATTAGCAATAAACATGGATATACTAGTTCTCTGTAGTAGGATATGAAGTTCTTTGGATATACACCCAGAAATGATACAGCTGGGTCATATATTAGGTCTATTTTTAATTTTTGAGAAACCTCCATATTCAATTCCATAATTTTTGTGCTAGTTTACATTTCTACCAGCAGTGAGTATGGGTTTCCTTTCCCCCTATAGTCTTAATAGTATCTTTTATTGTAGCTTTTCTTGATGGCAGCTACTGTTGCAGCAGCAGAAGTTGACCACAGTTTAATGTACTTACAAGCTGCTTCCCTTTCTTCATTTGCTGACTGGTAATTCTGTGTTTAAAAAAACTGTTATCTCTTGCTATTCTTTACCTATCTAGAGCTTTATACCCCGTGTGAAGGACAGCTGGGGATGATTTTCTTCCATCACATTGACTGTCTGCTCACTCTTCTGATATTTTCCCTTACTGAACAGAAACTTTCATTTGCTTGGGCACTGTTTTTCATGCTACTGGATTCCTGTTCAGAAAGATCTTATGTTTACCCATTCATTGAAATCTTTCCCTTAAGTTGGCTTCTAACAGCTTCAGTATTTCTGATTTTAAATTAAGGCCTTTGGCCCACTTTTGTGTTTGTGTGTGTGTGTGTGTGTGTGTGTGTGTGTGTGTAGAGTGCATGGTGTGCATTTGATTTTATTCTTCTATAGGTAGATGTCCAGTTTTGCCAGCACCATTTGTCAAATAGGCTCTTTTCCCTAGTGTATGGTTTGACACCTTTGTAAAAATTAAAAATTAAGCACCCATATATTTAGCTCTTTTCCCTTTGATAGTTTATGTTCTACAGAAAGAAGTAGTCCAATTTCCTACCAGCAGCTGCAGGCCTGTCTGTCAGTATTCTGAGGTTTATGGAAAGAGTGGTATACAGGTTGAACCACTTGACACACAGATTTTATATTCATGTTTACAGTGGCAACTCACCTATCTTAGTCACTGTTCTATTGCCATGAAGAGACACCATGACCACAGCAACTCTTATAAAGGAAAATATTCATCTGGGCTTACATCTTGCTTACAGTTTCGGAGGTTTAGTCCATTATCAGCATGGTAGGGAGCATGGTGGCACGCATGGAGCTGAGGCAGTAGCTGAGAACTGCATACTGATCTGTAGGCCAAGAGAGACACTGGGTTTGGCATGGGCTTTTGAAACCTCAAAGCCTGCTCCCAGTGACATTTCCTCCAACAAAGTCACACCTCATAATAATTCTAATCTTATCAAATAATGCCATTCCCTGGTGACTAAGGATTCTAATGCATGAGTCTGTGGGTGACATTCTTATTCAAAACCACAACACCTTAGTTATTATCCATTAACTTTTCATGAAAATTACACCACCAGTCTTTTTATTAATATATGCACCAGCAAATGGAAATTATTCCTGCAGTATATGAATAAACTTAGGACAAGAGGCAATGTACTGTATTGCAGCTGCCATATAATCTTCCTGATTTTAGTTTTAACCATATGCTTGCCTGTAAAGATTCTTTTTTAAAAAAAGATTTATTTATTATGTATATAGTGTTCTGCCTGCATGTATACCTGCAGGCCAGAAGAGGGCACCAGATCTCATCACAGATGGTTGTGAGCCGCCACCATGTGGCTGCTGGGAAATGAACTCAGGACTTTTGAAAGAGTAGCCAGTGCTCTTAACCTTTGATCCATCTTTCCAGCTCCTTGTAAAGATTCTTGATGGATCAAAATCCTAAGACTTCTTAAAGTTCTGCCACATAAGTTGTCTTGCTTTTGTTGGCTTCTCCCCAGTTTTAATATTAACTACTTTCCTAAATTACCACCTGTCTATCTTCACTCCAACTTCAACAAATTCTGTTGAGATTTCTCTCCTACTGTCATCTACTTTCATGTTCTTTTTTGTTTATTGGGGTTTCATGACCTATTTTTTCTTCTTTACTACTTTAGTGAAATTTAGGAGTGATAATTGTCAAATGGATTTGTTCAACCTACTATTCTTGCCTATAGCTCCTCTCATTTATTTTAATGGCTACATGATCTATCATAGTATGTATGGGCAAAGTAATGCTATATAAAATACTTATTATTTATTAAGTCTTGGCCCCCAAAAGTCAGAATATGAATCATTTTTATTGGTAATATATGGTCTGAAAGTCCCTTCTTTGCAAGTATTCAGTAAGTCTTCAGTTGCTAGATTTAATTGCTGGAGTGTTTCACTATTTTGCCCGCCAGTTACCTGTCTTTGTGCACATTGGCAAGATGTCACTCGGAAATGTGCCATAATCTATGTAATAAATCTTTACTGATATATGTTTAGATTTTTAGATTTTGTTGAAGTTTAATACAATGTGTATGTGACTGGCTAAATTAAATATAACTTTTTCTGTACTTAGGGAAATATTCCTAGAATATTGGGCACATGGATGTTTGTATGATGTACATGTATGCATGCATGGTGTATGTGTTCCTGTATTTGAGTGTGGACTCATATGATGTTGGTCCTTATTTGAGTCAAAAAGTCTCATCTTGTTTGCTGCTGGCTGTTCTATGATTTTCTGAATATTCTGTTGTCTTACTTCACATCTTATTGTCAGAACACTGAGATTATAGATATGCACTACTGAGCCTGGCTTTATGTGGGTTCTAGGAATTTGAACCTAAACGCGCATGCTTATGTGGCAAGTGATTTAACCACTGAGCAATCTCCCCAACTCCAGAGCATTGCATTTTCATGATGCATTTCCTTTATTTCTTGCTTGCAAACAACCAGTGGAAGATAAACTCACCAATGAAGAGTGAGGCTTCTGTCCTTACCAGGCTAATTAATATTTTAAGAAAATTTACTATTCGACTTAATGTATTCTTTTCATTTTATTTTTTTATTTTCATCTTTAGGAGAGCGCATTTCATGTTGTTTTAACTCCGTATGTAGCCAAACCTGACCAGGAACTCCTGGTCTTTCTATTCCCACTTCTCAAGTGTTGGATTATAGGATTGTGCCCTAATGCCCAGCTTAACTCTTTCATTTTTAAATGTTAGTACTGAGAGAGTTCTGCTGTGAGATGATAGACTGTGCATGCTTTTGCTTATCTGTACTGCTAAGATTAATAAGTTCTGCAATTATATTTCAAACAAACGTAGAGAAATATACTGAAGACATATTTACTGGATTCAAGAATCTAAGTAACACGGTGTTGAATTACTTGTCTGTGGCTTTTGTTTCCTTGTTTCTCCACACACATTCTCCATTTTGAATGGAAGAAGCAATATCAATGGTAGAGACAGAAAGAGTCCCAACAAAAGCTCAATTTATCCAAAGGAATGGGAGAGGAAAAGCCTAGCAAAGCAGAAAAGTTTTATAGCATATTGGCTCTACCAGAACAAACACAATTATGCTCTTACTACTAGCCATTCTAGCAGAGCTCAAAATGGAGAGTGAGAAGTCTGTCTTTACCAGATTGTAACAAGGTATTCCAAGCTCTTTGACAAAGTGGCGTCTTAGAAGGCGAAGTAGGCATCTAAGACCATTTCTGGCTGGTAGAGAAAATGTCTCACATGTCAGTAGAGAACACACAAAGAGCCTGGACTTGTCCTCCAGTAATGAAGCATTTCTCTCCCTTCTGCTGCAGCAGTGTGAAAAATATACCTAGCATAGAACCGAGGACAAAGCTATAAGAAACAATAGACTTGCTAGGCATGATGGCACACATCTTTAATCTCAGCACTTGGGAGGCAGAGGCAGGTGGATCTCTGTGAGTTCGTGGCCAGTCTGGTCTACAAAGTGAGTTCCAGGGCAGCCAGGGCGGTTACACAGATAAGCCCTGTCTTGAAAAAAAAAATGAAGAAAACAAAAACGGTAGACTTGATGATAGAACAATAGTAATTACCTAATATGAAAAACATACAGAAAACACAGTGCTTAAAAAAACACCCAACAAAACAGGGAGCTGGAGAAATGCATCAGCAGTTAAGAACACTTGATACTCTTGCAGAGGACCTAGGTTCTGTTCCCCATACACACATAGCAGTCCACAACAGTGTGTAAATCCAGTTTCAGGGGATCTGATGCCTCAATCTGGCCTTTGCTGGTACCAGATTATGCAAATGGTGCATAAAATAAAAACAGATAAATCTAAAAATTGAGGTAAATATCCAGAAGTTGACCTCTGGACTCTATAGGTACATACATAAGCACATGTGCTTGCAAACACACAAATATGTACATATACATTTAATATACACACATAAACAAAAATTACATAGCTTTTAATACCCCATAGATCAAGAAGAAGTCCCGTGTGTGTGTGTGTGTGTGTGTGTGTGTGTGTGTGTGTGTGTAACAGAGAGACAGAGACAGAGGCAGAGACAGGGATAGAGACAGAGAAGGAGAGACTTTGTCTTTCAATAACTCAAAATAGATAGATTAATTAAATTAAAAATGAATAAAATAAAAGCTCTATTGTCTTTGGATATATGATGGAAAGCTTACCCTGTGTTCTATTTCAAGCATCACAACAACAGCCATAAAGGTTCTCATATAGATCAAAATAAATAATGTATATAAAAACACTCTACAAAATGGTAATTGCTATACTCATTGTTTACTCTTTTATTCCAATGCAGAAAAACAGTACCTTTTGCTTTACTTAGTGAATCCCTGGATGCATATAACTGCCTAGGGTTCTGCAAGCCATGAATCCTCATGTGGGAACTACCTTGTAGAATGTTATTTATGCTTCAGTTATATAAATATCCCACAGTGGCCTATCCTTCCTTCCCATTAAAAAATGTTCTTCTCAACCAATTCATCAGAAAGCTACTTGTGCAATGTCATTTGCTTGTTTAAATGCTTCCACCCTTCTCTCCTTCTCTAAGGATCATTTGCAGTTTCACACACAGAATTGAGTTTCCCAGTTTCAGTACAGTGTTGGTTTCCATCAAAGTTGATGTTCGCCTTAGCATCTCATTTGAACATGACTGATGGTCTTTCCAGTGGCCTTCTTGTCTGTGGAATGAGCAAAGTTAAGAAAACAACCACTATTTTTTTTTGGAAGGTCAATTGGATTGTGTTAAAATGTTCAGAAAGGACCTCAAACAGATCCAGCAATGCAAACAATCTGCATGACTTTTGTTTGGTTACAGTGAAACTGCTGTCTAATATAAAAACAGAGAGATAAGGAATGCTTTGGAAGACTGTTCCAAAGTATCAGCCATCACACAAAATATTTAAGCCTGTCTTTCTTCTCCCTTGATTTCTCCCCTGCCTTTTTGAATATAGCCTATATAGCCCACACTGACTTCATAATCTTCCTTTGTCGGCCTCTAGAGTGCTGGGAGTTCAATGTTATGCTTAAGCATTCTGCTCTGACTTTCCTTGGTATTGCAGTATTTACATTATTTCTGCCTTCATTTTCTATTAGCTTAAAAGACCTGGATTCATCTTGGTGCAGTGATAAATGCATCTTGCTTTCTGCATGCCCAAGAGCACATTCAGGAGAGCAGAAGGTGTGAAACACACAGAGAATGAGTGGCTCTGTAGCTAGTTCCAAATAGTTAGGGGATCCCCTTCTTTCAACGGTTTTGAGCTACATCCAGTCACTCCTCTTATCACCCTGTGTACCAGTGCCCTCTTGTGCAAGATATTGTTATGGGCACATGTTTATGAACATTTCGCTGTCATTTTCCCCTCAATAAGCAGAGAAATACAAACTATAAAACAGTGTTTAGGGCATCTTTTGTCCATCCCATGCTCCTTTCTCCTTTTGTTATGGATTCCTTTTACATTGACTCTATTCTTCAAGTAATCTATATCAAATCATTCTTGTTTACTTTTAGGTTATTAATATAGAAGCGTGGATGTGGTTATGAAGAATCTGTAAGATCTTTCCCAATGCCTACAAAGAGTACAGAGTGCATGGGAAATATAGAATCATTTGGAGCTTTAGATGTTTTCACATTGATTTCTGTGACTTGCAATTATGGCAGATGGAGAGGAAGAAGTATTACCTAGAGACCAGAATGAAGTTATTGCTTACCGTTTAACTCCAAGGCTTATTACTGAATGCTGAGTCAGAAGCAAATCTGTAAAACTTTTCCACAAGGCAATATTTTTCTTCACTGAGTGAACTTTGGTTTCCTTGTCTGAAAGATGAAGCTGATAACCCTAACCCATAATTAATATTACTTTTGGGAGAAAGGTAACAGATTGTGAAAGGAACTGTTAGACTGGAAATAGTAGAATGAACTGATGCAGATCAGGGTTTTATGAAACTTATGAACAAGGGTGTGAAGGCAGTACAAAGTAAGCATTAGAATGAGGAGACCTAAAGGCTGGCAGATAATTTGACAAGTCCACATGGTGTACAATGGTAACATTGCTCAAGTTTATAAAGTATTTACTGTATCCTGGGCACTATGTTAATCTTACATTTGTCAGAGGCTCAGGCATTTGATAAAGTAGGCAATATTTGTTAACTACATTTTTCAGAAGAAGAAAGTGAGATACCATAATGTGCAGAGAGTGAGAGACCTTGGAACATTCAGTCCTAAATAGGATGTTTGCATCAAACCCCTCCCTTCAGGGCTCAAGGAACTATGGGGAAGATGAGGCAGAAAGATTGTAAGAGCAAGAAGGGATGGATGGCACCAAGGGAAGAGTATGTCTTCCAGACACAACAGGACTGATGCAAATGAACTCACAGAGACTGTTGAAACATGTACAAAACCTAAACAGGTCCAAGCCATATGGAGTCCCAGTGCTGAGAGGGGAGAGCTGATGCCAGCTCCCATCCATCACTAAGTAGCTATTTCCAATTGACAACCACTCGCAAAGGAAAAATTAGTTTTTCCCAATGGAGTCTCACTGGGTATATAAACCACATTTAATGGCAGGTCCCAGGCTCAGCATTAGATGGCCAACACCAAACAAACTCAATGGTATTTTTGTAGACTTTTTGACTTACATTGCTTTGTTTGGGCATTTTTACATTACTGGTCTTTTGCTTATATATTATGATTTATGATTTTGTGTTTTTAGGGGTTTTGTTTTGACATCTCTCTCTTTGTGTATGTGTTTCTTGTGCCTTCTCTTTCTTTTTTAAAAATTCTGTTTTGTTTTCATGCTTGTTTTCTAAAGAGAGAGAGAAAGAGAGAGAGAGAAAGCATGGAGTTGAATGGATGTAGAGGCGAGAAGATGGGGAAGATCGAGATGGAGATGAGGGAGGTGAAACTGGTGATCAGAGTATGAAAAAAATTATTTTCAATAAAAATGAAACAGATACAAAGCCAGTGAGAATTTGCCTAGAGCAAATATAAGCAAAGTATAAATATGTATATGAACACATCATAATGAAATACATTATTTTTATGCTAACCAAAAATAATGAAAAATTTAAACCAAATCTTTTTCAGGTTTTTTTTTCACCTAAGCAGTTATTTAGTATGATGTCACCAAGGAGAGATTAGCAAGTGACAGGGCCAGGACTTGAAGCTAGACTGTCTGGCTCCAGAACTTTCATGCTTAAAGATGATAGTGTACTGCATCTAATATGTCAGTCAAGAGTCTGTGCTAGTACCATCCATATTCACCCATTAACACTACTTCAAAGGACATTTGACAGTTTGTGAGTTTTCGATGGAGAATAATCATTCAGTTGTCTTACATGATGTGGGCATTAAGTGAGTCAAATTTGCAATTTTCTCCAAAGATCTGAAGCTTTATCCTTCAAGACTTAAAGGACAAAATGACTGTTTACAATAGAAATTGTACTAAAACACTCTCTAAGCATCACTGCCTTCATAAAGCTTTTTTTATGACTATGATTGATTTCAGGCTTTATACATGTCAACTATTTTACTGTTTTATATAATAAACCTTCAGAAAGCGCTAAGGTTGGGAGCACTATAGGCACCTAGAGTAACTACATTCAGATTCACTTTCTTTTCTTTTCTTCTGATGACTCTATAACTCCACAATTATCTCAGTTGTTAGTGAGGGATTAGCTTCCCCTTTGGCTGTAAGTCCCCACATCACTCACCAGATGAGGCCTCTCTACTCATGTCACTCAGTGCTTGCTACTTGTCACCTTTCCTGTGCTTTGCAACATCAATTGTCTTCCCTTCTACTTTCTCTCCTTCCATTATTTTCCACTGATCACTTCTTTTCTTTCTACCCTTCATTGTTTGTTATTATCTAGGCTATTTCATTAGTATTTCTTCTTATGAGAGAAGACAGTGTGTCAAATTTAGCTCCTTTTCTATGAGTAGTGAAACAAGCACAAATACAGGACCTATAAAATCTGTACTTCTAGGTCTTAGGACTTTCATGTTTCCACTTTTTTGGAGGTTCTTGGTTGCTCTGAGTTGCTGAGTCTACTATACATTGGAATACAGGCAATCATAGATCTATTTTATTTCTAGAATAGAAAGTTTTTTCAAATTCATAATTTTCAAGGTCTAGAGATATGGTTCAGCAGGTAAAAGCACTTACTACTCTTGTAGAGGACCCAGGTTTAGTTCCCTGTACTCGTATCAGGTGACTCCTACCCACCTGAAACTCCAGTACCCAGACATCTTATGCTCTCTGGCACTCTTCCAGCACCTGCACACATGTGCACATAGATTCATTCAGCTTTATAAACATATGCAAAATATAATAAGCTAATTTATGAATATATATATATATATATAATAAATAAAATTTTCCCGTCTAGGTTGACTATGCTTCCCCTAACAGCCATAGACTAACAAAATCCCCAACATCCAGCATGAAAAGCCCTTTTTAGAGTTGTTGGTTTGTAAGGTGAACTTCTAACCAGTCTTATTAATAAACATGCGGAACAAGAAATAAGGGTGAAAATCTGACAGAGATCAGAGGAATTAGGAGCAAGCCACCACTCACCAACGCTGCCTCTAC
>LZPO01087149.1:54643-83385 GCA_001675575.1 Neotoma lepida
ACATTTATAGCCATTCTGAAGCACATGGAGCCTATAGACTGCTGGTTGGACACACTGCTATTTTGTATTACCTGGCCAGTCTTGAGCTCTCTCTCTCTCTCTCTCTCTCTCTCTTTTTCTCCCAAGCCCCCTCTCCTCCTCCTACCCTCTCCCTCCCTCTCCATTTCCCCCCTCCTCTCTTTTAAATACAGAGCATCACTGTGTAGTTAGGCTGGCCTAGAACACACTGTGTTGTTTAGGTGGCCCTTGAACTCACCGTGACCCTCCTTCCTCAGTCTACTTAATGCTTGAACTACATATGAGAGCTAGCTTGCCTTCTTTTCAATTTCTTTTCTTAGCCTCTTTCATTCCTTTCTGTCTCACAAATTACCACCAAATTCACATGATTCTGAACATGTAATTTCCAGCATCAGATGGTCCTGCAGCTTCAGAGTTTTATAGTTAACTGCCCATAGCACACACCTTCTTATCCTGAACATACCTCAAATACACCATATTACAAATAAAATCATTTACCTCTCCACTGTCTGTTCTGCTATGCAAGCCTCTGTCATCTTCCTTCTTCCTTTTCACTGTTACATTCAATCTATCATTATTTCTCTTAATATTTCGTCATAATGTCAGTCAGTATTCCCCCTCTGCCTGCTACATCATTTATCTGATACACTGCACCATCTTTCTTTTTTTTTCCTACTTTTTCCTTCTATCTAAAATGGATTTTTTTCTCACATAATATATCCTTGTACAGTTTTCCCTCCCAGTTTCTCCTCACCTCCTCTCCCATCTGGATCCATTCCCTTTCTGTCTCTCATCAGAAGATAAACAGGCTTCTACAGGTTAATAATAAATGAAAATATAATACAATAAAATATAATAATATAAAATAGAAACTAACACATCAGAATTGAACAAAACAAATAAACAGATGGAAAAGAGCCCAAGAGAAAGTACAAGAAGCAGAGACCCAGTTGTCTGCACACTCAGGAGTCACATAAAAACACTAAATGGGAAGCCATAACATAAGCACAGAGGAACTGGTGCAGACCTGTGCAGGCCCTGTGCAGGCCCTGTGCATGCTGCCTCAATCTCTGAGTGTTCATATGAGCTTTGATCATGTTGATTTCGAGCAGTGGTTCTCAACCTTCCTAATGCTGCGACTCTTTAATACAGTTCCTTATGTGTTCTGAGATGGCCTGTCAAACTAGTGGAAACGCATGAACTATGGACCAATAGCAGTGGAGTCCCTATGGTGCTGGACGGCTCTCTGGATACTTGAGACAGTGGTTTAGCTTGAACTGTTTAGGGGGCCCCAGAAAATGGAATCAGGATCCATCCCTAGTGCATGTGTTCTCCAGTGGTCTTAGGTGACCCCTGTGAAAAGGCCATTTGACCCACATGTTGAGAACCACTGTTTTAGAGGGTCTTGTTTTCCTGGTGTTTTCCATTTCCTCTGGCTCTTACATTCTTTCAGCCTCCTCCACAGAGTTCCCTGAGCCCTGAGGGGAGAGATTTTAATGAGAGACATCCCAATTAGAGCCTTGTGCTCCAAGGTCTCTCACTCTGCTGTGAGTCTTTATTTGTTCCCATCTGCTGCAGGAGGAAGCTTCTCTGATGACAACTGAACAAGGCACTGATATATGAGTATAACAGAATGAAGTTTTTTATTGCTATGTTTTTTTGTTGTTGGTTTTTTGTTTTTGTTTTAGAATAGTAGTATTTGGTTTGACCCTGGGTCCTTGGGATAACTAGTCTCAGGTTCTTGATCACCCAGTGCTGGGCATGGGTTCCATCTCATGGAGTGGGCCTTAAGTCAAATCAGATATTGGTTAGTTACTCCTTCAAGTTTTGTGTCACCACTAGCATATCTTCCGGGCAGGACAGTAGATAAAAAGGCTGGATTGATGTTTACATTTCTGTTTTGGTAGCATGCTGAGTACTTTCCTGTACCAAGGACACTAGAACATACCAGTGAAGGCTCTGTGTAGGCACCATCTCAACTTCTCCATGTTTCATGAGTTATATAAGTGTTTTCTTCAGCAATGGGGCCTTGACATTAGCTTGTGGAAAGCAACCTATAGTCTTTGCAATGGCCTGGGTTATTTATAGATTTCCATGGGACCCCTTTGCCCAACTACTCAATTAGACGTAACCCAATCCTAGTACTGCAAGCTTCATTTGGTCATAAGAGATTGCTGGATGGGGCTGCCTCTCCGCTTTTTCTGGAAATTTCGTTTAGATCACCTTCATATATTTTAGGAATCTTTTACTGTATTAAGTTTCCATACCACCCCTCAAATGGCCCTTAATTTTAGCTGTCTCTCCCAGTATTTCCTCCTTTATCCTCCTCTCTCCTCCCCCACATTTGATCCTCTAATTCCACAACCCCCACAAACAGCCATAACTATTTCCCTTTCCTAACAAGATCTATCTGCCTCCTCTAGTGCCTTACTCTATATCTAACTTTTATGGTTTTATGGATTGTAGTATGGTTATCATTGACTTAACAGCTAATATCCACATATAAGTGAATACATGCCAAAATTTGTTTTGGGGGGTCTGGGAATCCTCACTCAGGATTGTGTTTTTCTAGTTTTACCTTTACCTCCAAATTTCATGATTTCAGTTTAGTTTTTTTCTTTTTTTAATTTAATTTTTTTTATTAAAAGATTTTCTATTTATTTTACATACCAACCACAGAACCCCCTCTCCTCCCTCCTCCCGCCCCCCAGCCTTCNTTATTAAGAAATTTTCTATTATTTTTACATATCAACCACATATCCCCCCTCTCCTTCCTCTTCCCACCTCCCAGCCCTCCCCCCCATCACACCCCCCATTTCCACTTCCTTCAAAGCAAGGTCTCCCATGGAAAGTCCCCAGAGCCTGGTACATTCAGTTGAGGCAGGTCCAAGACCCTCCTCCCTGCGCCAAGGCTGTGCCAGGTGTCCCACCACAGGCACTGGGCTCCAAAAAACCCGCTCATGCACCAGGGATGGATCCTGATCCCATTTTATGGGGCCCCCTAAACAGTTCAAGCTAAACCACTGTCTCAAGTATCCAGAGGGCCCAGTCCAGCACCATGGGGGCTCCACTGCTATTGGTCTACAGTTCATGCATTTCCACTAGTTTGGCTGGCCATCTCAGTACATTTTCCCAGCATGACCTACATGTCCCTTGCTCATAGAAGCTTTCCTCTCACAACAATTGGACTTCTGAAGCTCAGCCTGGAACCCAGCCCTGGATCTCTGCATCTGCTTCCATCTGTCTCTGGATGAGGGCTCATGGGGGCTCCTCAGCTATTGGTCGACAGTTCACGCGTCTCCACTAGTTTGGCTGGCCATCTTTGTACACCTTCCCATCGTGATCTCATTGTCCCTTGCTCATAGAAGCCCCCCTCTCTCCCATCGATTGGACTCCTGGAGCTCGAGGACCCTAGGAAGGACGCATAGATCACCCAACGAGGGAGAAATGGATGAGATCTACATGGGCAGACTGGGGGTGGGGGGGATGGAGAGCAAAAGATGGAGGATGTGAGCATAGGGGAACAGGAGGTTCGAGTTGGAACAGGGACACAGTAAGAGAGCAAAGAAAGAGATACCATGATAAATGAAGACATCATGGGAATAGGGAGAAACAGAATGCTAGGGAGGTTCCCGGGAATCCACAAGGATGACCCCACCTTAGACTACTGGAAATAATCAAGAGGGAGCCTGAACTGGCATACTCCAGTGAGTATTCACACGGATGAATACCTTAGTGTTTTTTTTTTCATAATGGCTGAATAATATTTCATTGTGTAATGTACCACATTTTTAAAATCTGTTCTCCCTTTGAGGGATATACAGCTGTTTCCAATTTCTAGCTATTATCAATAGAGCAACAATGAACATGGTTGAGCAAATATCTCTGTGGTAAAATGGAGAGTCCTTTAGGTATATGCCCAAGAATGGTATAGCTGGATCTTGAGGTAGATGGATTCCCATTTTCCTAAGGAATCACAGCATTGACTTTCATAGTGGCTGTACAAGTTCGAAGTCCCACCAGCAATGGATGGGTGTTCTCCTTATTCCACATCCTCATCAGCATGAGCTGTCACTCGTGTTATTGATCTTAGCCATTCTAACAGGTATAAGATGGAATCTCAAAGTAGCTTTGATTTGCATTTCCCTGACAACTAAGGATGTTGAACATTTCTTTAAGTGTTTCTCAACCATTTGAGTTTCTTCTTTTGAGAATTCTGTTTAGATCTATACTCTATTTTAAATTGTATTATTTGTTTTCTTCATATCTAGTTTAATATATTTTGGATATTAGCCCTTGATCAGATGTGTAGTTGATAAAAAAAATCATTTCCCATCCTATAGACTGCCACTTTGAATGATGCTGTCTTTTGCTCTGCAGAAGCTTTTCAGTTCCATGAGGTCCCATTTATTAGCTGTTCATCTTAGTGCCTGCTCTATTAGGGTTCTGTTCACAAAGTCATTTCCTGTGCCAATGAGTTGAAAGCTATTACCCACTTTCTCTTCTACAAGGTTCAGTATATCTGTTTTTATTGCTATTATTTTTGATCCATTTGAATTTGTTTTTTGTGCAATGTTGTAAGCATGGATCTATTTGCATTCTTCTACATTCAGCCATCCACTTTGACCAGCACCATTTGTTGACAGTGTTGTCCTTTTTTCCAGTGTTTATTTCCTGTTTCTTTATCAATAATCAGGTGTCCATAGATGTGTGGACTAATGTCTGAGCCTTCAGTTTGATTCCATTGATCAATCTGTCTATTTTTCTGCCAACTCCAAGCTGTTCATATTACTACAGCTCTGTAGTACAACTTGAAATCAGGAATACTGATTCCTTGAACAGTTGTTTGACTGTGTAATATTGTTTTAGCTGTCCTTGGTTTTTTTGTGTGTTTCTATATGAAATTGAGAATTGTCCTTTCAAGATCTGTGAAGAATTGTGTTGGAATTTTGCTAGGGCTTGCCTTGAGTCTGTTGATTGTTTTTGGTAGGATGGCCATTTTTAGCGTGTTAATTCTGCTGATCCAATTACATGGAAGATCTTTCCATCATCTAATATCATACAAGTCTTTTACTTGCTTGGTTAGAGTTATGCCAATATATTTTGTATTATTGTGAAAGGTGTTGTTTCCTTGATTTCTTTCTCAGTCTATCATTTGTATAAAGGAGGGCTACTGATTTTTTATGAGTTAATTTTGTATCCAGCTACTTTGCTGAACGTGTAGGAGTTTCCTGGTGGAATTTTTAGGGTCACTTATGTATACAATAATATCATCTGCAAATAAAGATAGCTTTTTTCCCCTTCCTATTTGTATCTTCTTGATCTTCAGTTGTCTTATTGTTCTAGCTAAGACTTCAAGTACTGTAGAGCGAATCTTAAACGGTCTTATTAATTGAAAACACCAGGCCAGGTATTGAGGTAAATTCTGAATGATCAGAGAGACAGAACAAGCCACAGCCAACCTCACCTTGCCAACTCCTCAGCTGATCTTGTTTCCTCAGACTGCAGGCTTCTGAGTCTTCACCCAAATGAATCTCAGCTNAACTGCTGCTCAAAGCCTGAAAGCTTAAGAGGCCTCTAGCTTCTGGTTTCCACACCTTATATACCTTTCTGCTTCCTGCCACTACTTTCTGGGATTAAAGGCATGTGTCTTTCTCAAGCAAAGACATGAGATCAGGTGCTGGAATTAAAGGTGTGTGCCACCACGCCTGGCTGTTTCCAGTGTGGCCTTGAACTCACAGAGATCTGGATGGATCTCTGCCTCAGGAATGCTAGGATTAAAGGCGTGTGCTACCACTGCCTAACGTCTATGTTTAATTTAGTGGCTGTTCTGTTCTCTGACCCCAAATAAGTTTTATTAGGGTACATAATATTTTGGGGGACACAATATAATCACCACAAAGTACTATATTGAATAGGTATAGAAAGAGTGGAAAGCCTTGACTTGTTCCTGATTTTAGTGGAATTTCTTTGAGTTTCTCTCCATTTAAGTTGATGTTGACTGTCAGCTTGTTGTAAATTCCTTTTATTATGTTTAAGTATGTCCCTTTTATACCTAATCTCTCCTGGAATTTTATTATGGTGTGTTGGATTTTGCTTCTAATGAAAGGAAAATGTGGTTGCTGTCTTCCAATTTGTTCATATGGTGAATTAAATTTATTGATTTATGTATATTATACCAACCCCGCATATCTGGGATGAAGCCTACTTAATCATCATGGATGATATTTTTTGATGTGTTCTTGGTTTCTGTTTGCAAGTATTTTATTAAGAATTTTGCATCTGTGTTCATAAGGGAAGTTAGTCTGTAATTCTCTTTCTTGGGTCTTTATGTGGCTTAGGTATCAAGATAATGGTAGTTTCATAAAACGATTGGGTATTGTTCCTTCTGTTTCTATTTTGTGGATTAATTTGAGGAGTATTGGCATTAATTCTTCTTTGAAAGTCTGATAGAAATCTGCACTAAAACAATCTGGCCCCATTCTTATTTTGGTTGGGAGACTTTTAATAACCATTTCGATTTCACTAAGGGCTATAGGTCTAAGTAAATTGTTTATCTGATTGGGATTTAATTTTGGTAAGTGGTTTGTATCAAGAAAGGTATCTATTTTTAAAAGATTTTCCAATTTGATGGAGTATAGGTTTTTAAAGCATGTCCTTATGATTTTCTAGATTTCCTCTGTGTATGTTGTTAAGTCCCCCTTTGCATTTCTAATTTTGTTAATTTGAATCTTCTCTCTTTGCCTTTTAGTTAATTTGGATAAGGGTTTGTCAATCTCATTGATTTTCTCAAAGAACCAACTCTTCATTTCATTGATTCTTTCTATTGTTTTTGTTGCTGTTTCTGTTTTATTGATTTCAGCCCTAAGTTTGATTATTTCTTGCTATCTACTCATTTTGGGTGTGACTTCTTTTTGTTCTAGAGCTTTCAAGTTACTAGTGTGAGAGCTCCCCAATTTTTTTATGTGAGCACTTAATATTATGAACTTGCCTCTAGAACCACCTTCATTGTGTCCCATAAGTTTGAGTATGTTATGTATTTATTTTCATTCAATTCTAGAAAGTCTTTGACTTCATTTTTAATTTCTATCTTTGCCCATGTTTCACTATGTACAGAGTTATTCAGTTTCCATGAGTTTGTAAGCTTTCTGTTGTTTCTGTTGTTGATGTCCAGCTTTAATCTGTGGTGGTCAGATAGGATGGAGGTTGCTATTTCTTGTATCAGTTGAGACTCATTTTGTTTCTGAATGCGTGGTCAATTTTGGAGAAAGTTCCATGAGGTGCTGAGAACAAGGTATCTTCTTTTGTATTTGGATAAAATGTTTTGTAAATATCTTTTAAGTCCATTTGGTTTTAACATCTGTTAGCTCCAGTATTTCTGTTTATGTTTTGTCTGGATGATCTGTCTATTGGAAAGAGTTGGGTATTGAAGTATACCATTATCAGTGTGTGGGTGATCAATAGGTGATTTACACTACAGAAGGGTTTGTTTTACCAACTTGGATGCGCTTGTGTTTGGGCATAGAAGTTAAGAACTGCTATGTGCTCTTGGTGGATGCTTCCTTTGATGAGTATGCAGTATACTATCTCTTCTGATTAGTTTTGCTTTGAAGCGTATTTCATTAGATATTAAAGTGACTGTACTGGCTTTCTTCCTAGATCCATTTACTTGGAATATCTTTTACATCCTTTTATTCTGAGAGAATGTCTGTCTTTGGTGTTGAGGTGTGTTTCTTGAATGTAACAGAAGAATGGATCCTGTTTTCAAATCCATTTTATTAGTCTGTGTCTTTTTATTGGGGAATTGAGACTATTGATATTCAGAGATATCAATGAGTACTGTTTGTTGATTCCTGTTATTTTGTTGTTGTTGTTATTGTTATAGTGGTGGTGGTATGTATGCGTGTGTGTATGTTTCTTTTCTTTTGATATATTGGTCTGAGATAATTTCTTCCATTTATTCCCTGATTTTTCATTTTTTTCTTGGGTGTGATTAACCTGTTTAGGTTAGCGTTTTCCTTCTAGCACCTTCTGTAGGGCTGGATTTGTAATGGCTCACACTTATATTCCCAGCACTTGGGAGGCAGAGGTAGCTGAATATCTGTGAATTTGAGACCAACTTAGCTTGCATAGTGAGTTCCACAAGAGCCAGAGCTATCTAGTAAGATCTTGTCTTAAAAAAATACAAAAAAACAAAAGACATCAGTTTTATCAGTTTCCTAAGCCAACATAACAAGTCACTCATTAATTACTCTGCCACCTTTCACTCAAACCACCTTAAAGATTTTAAGTCATCTTCCTGCCCCCATCTTTGTCCCATTTTAATCCATTTTCCACAATAGTAATATTTCAAAATATTCCATACAAACATAAAATTCTTGTCACTGACCTTGGGGGAATTTCAAGTATTAATAAGACCTGCAGATGTGCAATAATCTCAGTGATAATCACCCCTTCCAGCCTCATCTTCTGTAACCTTTATCCATCATCTGCATTAGTCTTCCCTTAATCCCTGTCTAAACTGTTTCCAGTTACAGGGCATTTGCATACACTCTTTTTCTGGTTCAGCATATAATTCATTATGTCACTTTATCTGATAATTCTTACTCCCTAAGAAAGTCAACTATGACCTAGGCATAGTGGTCCATGTCTATAATTACAGAACTTGGTAGAGTAAGGCAAGAAGATTAGAATTTCAAGGTCAGCCTGGGCTACATAGTAAGAACATGACATTCTCAAAGAAAACCAAGCAGCTGGAGAGGTTACTCTATGGTTAGGAGCACACAATGCTTTTGCAGAGGACTGGGGTTCAGTTCCCAGTACCCAGGTCTAGCAGCTCACACCTATATGTAACTCCATCTTCAGGGATCCAATTCCATCTTCTGGTCTCCTTAGGCACTGCATACACTGTGCCCAGACCCACATGCACATAATAAAAAATAAATATTTAAAAAACAAAGAAGAAAAGAAAGTTAAATTTGAGACTATTTCATCACAAATGCAAACATCCAGTGGCATGCTAGATAATGGAATTTTAGTAGAATGGTTATGTGCTACCTACAGCTCTCGGCTGTGCTTATTCTTCCAGGGAATATATTCCTTTCCTTTTCTTAATATTTAGAATGGAGATGACCCTTCGATTGACGTTGGAAATGTTTCCTTCTAAAAGGCCTGGCCTCTATTGGCTTAGGACTCTGCTTGACTCTATGGAGCAACACTGCCATGTCAACCAGTCAAACCTCTGGTGTTGTCACATAAGTAAATAGATACATTCATATCCTAGAGCATTTTCTCTGTTCCAACTGTGTCAGGGACAACATCTACCTTGTGCTTTACACATGTGTGGGAGCCCACAGAGGTTTCCTAGTGAGATCTGAGCTTGCTTTACCAGCAGGGCTGCATAAGAGGATGGTTGGACCACGGGCCCGGGTACCAGGTGTTTGGAAGTGTCTACACTTGGCTGTATCTAGCAAGGGGGAGGTCTTTTGTCTCACTCTGTGGCATTGTTATAAAAAGCTCTTTTTGAATAAAGTTCTGGGCTATTGGGTATTGACCCAGGTCCTCCTGAAGCTCTCCTGTGTTTCTATTTGTCTCATCTCCGCTATCCGTCTATTTATAAGTTTCTTATCCCTCTCTCCTTAAGAGTACTGTGGGAAAAGTGGGGGAAGGTCCCTCACATACATGGTGGTGTCAAGGGGCAAAATTACATCAATTTAGTTAAAAGATCTTAATTGACTTTCTTTTCAATTTGAGGATTGGTCAATACTGCACTAAATAAAATTGAAAAAGTATTCCAAGTGTAAGGCAGAAGAGGTTAGCTTCCACAACAGAGAAGGACTAGAGATAAGCAGAAACACAGAACAAAAAGACAAATCTGTTATTTCAGAATTTTCTTTATAACATACATTTTAAAAATATATATGCATGCATAAAATGTGGTTTGAACAAGTCTACCACACATTTCCTCCCCTCAAAGTCCTTTTATGTTTGTTTTTGAAATCCTAAGACAGGGCGTTAACCTAATAGAGAAATTAAGTGATAAATTAGCATCATATTATGTCAGGTTACTTTTTTGTAAAAATTAGAGGCTTAAAAGGTTATAAAGATTAATGCAGAATAGTTATTATCATTTTAGTTGATGTGTTTGAGGAACTTGGGGGTTATTTTTCCTTACCACAGTTTCTTAGAAGGTCAATATCAACTTAATTTCAGTTAGAACATTAATATGGGTGATTCCACTTTGAATTTTAGTTTGGTGTGTTGGAGTAGAAGTGTAGTCAAAACAATGACCATCTATATATTTTACTTAGCAGTATATATATGCATGAAGTATTTGTTTAGTGAATAAAAATTAAATAAATGCTTGCAACATTTGTTGAATAAGTGTTATTTTTATCTACTTTTATTTTTTATTCTTACTTTTTAACTGTATTTTCTGTATGCATGCACATACATGTCACAGAATGTATGTGAAAGTCAGAGGACAATGTGTATGGGTTGATTCTTCCCTTCCCACATGTGAGTCCCAGGGAGCAAATTTAGGATTTCCAACTCAACAGCAAATGCCTTTACCTACTAAGCCATCTTGTCAGCTCTATTCATATCTATTTTCTTCCATCTAAGTACTAACCAGGCTCGACCCTGCTTAGCTTCTGAGATCAGAAGAGATCAGGCATGTTCAGGGTGGTATGGCCGTAGACTCAGTTCTGTTTCTGGAATGTTTCTGTTCCTAGGAGTTAAACCAGGGCCACAAAATAATAAGTAATCATTTTATCAAAAAAACCTCCATCCCCAGCCTAAGTGACACTATTGTTATATTTACAGATATAAAATGCTGCTGTATTATTAACCAAGGAGAACTGAACTTATAAAAAATGTGGAATTTAACTAAAATGAGCAAGCAGTTTTCCATTTTGAAGTATTAGATGCTTAATAACTATAGTTAAACAAAATGGATGGTTAAGTAAATATGTAAAAAATATGAACCAGGTCCAGGGAATGGCTCAGGACCTTAAGGTCCTTGCTGCAGAAGTATGAAGACCTGAGTTTAACCCACCTCTCTCTCTCTCTCCTCTCTCTCTCACACACACACATACACACACATGCATATACACACTAATGAATAAAGTACTTATTTTAAAAATGAGAATCAATTAAGGCACATTATGTGAATCCTTGGTCTTTCAATTCAAAATCAAACTTGTTTTGAAAGATGACTAACCGATTATGTAGTCTTTTGTGGGATCAATTGTTGTAAAGCTGAAGAAAAAATTGGTATTTTCTATGGTGAGATTATTTTCAGTTCCCATTTAATTGGTTTTGTTTGTGTCAGATGAGATGCCGTATTTGTGTTCATTTAGCTTTTCTTCAGCCTATTAGTATGTTTGTTAGACATGAATGGTTATGTGTATGTTTGTGCATGTTCTTAAAATGCTTTTTGAGTATAGTCACAGGGTAATTTAACCCTGTAGTTCAACTCAGACTTGATTATGCAGTTGGAACCATTGAGAATTTACAGCCTGTTTCAAGATTCAAAGCTTCACCAAAACAGGGCTTGGGAGAGGCATTATTTCAGCGGGGAAGACAAGCTGGCTCAAACCTCTTGCTTGCATCTGTTCTGACAGAAGTGGGAGAAGGGGAGACACTTGCACTTGCACGTGCTCCTGAGGGTGCATGAGTTGGGATGTAGGGATGCCAGCCATAGAGGTAGCAATATGAAAGGGTTTGTCTTCGCTGTGTAGTTTTTATCTTCCCCTTTGTGTCCTTACAAGCTACCTCTGAGAGGATGTCCTCTCTCTTCAATTTCAGATTTGAGGTGGACTCTGATTTGGGGGAGCAACCTCTGTTGCACATGGATGGCCTAGCTCCCTCTTCTGGTGTTGTAGGACAGAGCAAGGTGAATGGAGGGAAGTGGCAAGGAGGCAGGTCAGGTTTTCCATGGAATCACGTGATTCACTTGTGTCCTGGTGGCTTGTGTCCTTGTCCCCTTTTCCTGTTAGTAAGTAGCAATTTAAGATGCTGTGGATTGGAGAGATAAGCAGAGTTCACCATTCTCATAGCAGATGCCTTTATTTACTATAATTCTAACTTTTTACTTTCCTCTGACAGACCGTACAGTTTACAGGCTAAATTTTCATTCTTATGGGTAGAAAAACCTTTGCCTTCTTTCATCTTCTGACACTCATAATTTACATAAAAATAAGAAAATATTTCTAGGGAGCTAGAAAGATGGCTCAGTGGCTAAGGGCACTGGCTGCTCTTCCAGAGGACCTGGGCTTGATTTACAGCATCTATATGGCAGCTTACAGCCATCTACAACTCCAGTTTCAGGGGATCTGATGGCCTCTTCTGGCCTCTAGGCCACCGGGCACACACATGGTACATAGGCACACATGCAGGCCAAAACTCTCATACACATGACATAAGAATTAACAAATTTAAAACAATATCTTAATCCTATTTAGTCATTCTATTGTCTCCATTTTACAGATGACAAAATTGAATCTAAGAGCTTGTCACTTAGCTTGTCGCAACCAGGAAGTTGTTGTCAGAGCTAGAATCCATGACAAACTGGTCTCTGATGATATGTTCTGCTTTGGGAAGTGTTTCCTGCATAAAGCCTTTCTTTCTGTTCCCAATAAGATCTCTCTCTCCTCCTTGTAACACATTCTGAACTCTATACGAGCTCCCATTGTGGTAATTATCATCCTCTGTACTATACTATAAAGATGTGTTTTTGGAGTGAGAATACAAGCTCTTCTCCAGAAGGAGTCTGGGAAAGTCACATAGTTTTTGCATTAGTCCAGATCTACAGTGTGAGAAAGCTGAGTCAATTGCTTGTAAACTCAAATGAGCTTGATTGTTTGGCTGTGAAGTACTAAAGAGGAAACCTCCATTTGCTGGGAATGCAGCCACTCAGTTCCAGTTGACTGTGCTTACACTGGGATGGTGATCTAGGGTGGTCACATAGTCTGATTTTTTTTTCAAGAGGAATTCAAAATTTGTAATCTTATTAAGTGATAATTTTTGATTTTGAGTTGCTAGATCAACTAAAACAGAAATTAAATGTTTTCACATTTAATCTTGGCCAGTGGCAAATAAATGTTCTGTTTCTTTTGTTAAGCTCCTATTATAAAAATGATTCTACATAAATGAGTACTCTAGTATCTTTCTACTATTCCTTTACTAGGAATTATACTATCATATTACTATTATGAGTACTATCTCTTAAAATATTTAACAGTCAGTAGAATGAGGGAGGAAATATATAAAACCATCACGATTTACTCAACTATTAAAAAATTAAACATTTACTTATGTTGAGAGTCCAATTTGGTGATGATCTATGTACATATTTTTAAGCATAGCAAAATCCACAATTTATATAATTGAATATGTATATATTTGCTTTATATGTAGAATTTGTAGATGAATATTATATTCAAATTTATGTAAATATATTTTTGAAGTTATAAAATATGTAAATTCTTGTGAGAGATCTTTGAAAATTTTACAAACGGTCAGATTCAGTTTTAGCTGAAAAAGACAGAAAACTGGACAATGATCCCTTTTCACTGATAGTTCAGTTTTGAAACTAGCCATTCCTTGGGAAATGGGCATCTTGAAACTCTTTTCTGTGTGTGCTAAAATTTGAAATGAGTGGTTAATCTGTTTTGGTCAGCTCCCGTATGCTATGAACACCTTTGGGAAGCTTACTTGTTACAAAGAAGAAAATGAACTACATCAGTACCATTCAGGCCCCATCACAAGGTCTCTGCATCCCCAGGTCATCAGAGGCTAATAGTGAACAACAGTCTTGATTAACATCTAAAAATAAGTGTAAAGGGCTCACTTTGGCCACAGCACAGCATGAGGACTCCAGGGACCATGGAAACAGGCAATATTTGCAAGCAACCACAAATTTGCCACTCTTGGAAAAGAATGAAAATGTGTGGCCTGCTTCATCAGCTTCTCAAGATTATCCAAGAACATATGGTAAATTCCTTCCTGGATTGGAGTCAAGATATGAACTTTTTCCTTCTCCTTTTATTTGTGTTCTAGAGTTACAACTTCTTCGGAGTTAGAGTGTTTCCTTAAAAAGAAAGTAACTTCAAACTTCCTTCCCTGGGAGTTCCTTCTAGGTTGTGTGTTTAGCAAAAAGGAGATAGAGATGATTGTATATTAGCTGGAAGATTACCCACAGGCAGAGGATGGAATGCAATCTCACTGGCATTCCGCAGATTAGAAAACGCTGGTGCTGGAAGGGACACACAGTTCCTTAGCAGTTGCACTAACCCTCTCAGGGAGTTGTGATACTTATCTCCAAAATCCTGCATAGCTCACCTGAAAACTGGGGCAGCTGAGGCCCAGGGTCAATGTGTATGTTTACTCTGGATTACTCTTTCAGAACACAGGGTGCTGACTGTGAAAATAGCAAAGGAATTCGGATTACAAAAATTTAATAATTTACTGGACATTTCAAATAAATGATCAAAATAGAAGTTCTAGGGATGAAATTTCTAGAGTTTTCTTCATTTCTAAATAAGTTATAACACATTTGGGGTACTTATGTGGGAATAAACAAAAATTATTCACTTCAAGAGATCTGTTGCCCCTTGCCTGTGATGTTGGCAGGCATGGATACCGATGAGAACTGTCGTTGGGCCTTTTTTTATTTAATGTTTTCAGTCTAGATATATTTCAGACTGGCAAAGAAAGTAAGTTTGGGACATTAAGAATAAATTTTCATGGAAGCTGCAGTGTGATATAGTGAGTCAGACAGTAAACCCCTTTATCCATACATTTTGATTTTCCCTTTTTTCCTTTCTCTTTCCCCTTTTTCTCTTACATTTTATTTTATTTTAAGAGAGGTGGAGATGGACAGGATCAGGAGGCATGATGTGAAAGACACAAAGAATAAATAAAAAGAAAGTTAAAGAAATTTTTCAAAAAAGAATAAATTTGCTTTGATTTAAGCTTATACCTGTTTTTCAGGTGGAAACTAAATTATTCAATTTTACCATGAAGTTGCTACAACAGAGTTATTTGTCTTCGATGTGCTTCTTGCTAGATCCATAAAAAGAAAAAAATATAATTTCTTGCCTAGTAGTTCATGTTCTAACAAAATTTTAAAAATAAATGTAAAATCTTACTACAAAACTAAAACCTCATTAATCGCTAGATTTCCTTCATCCACTTAAGGGCTAATAATGGCTGTCAAGACAGAGAGTACAATTTGTGTGTATTGTTCTCATTGTTGAAGTTTTAATCTATTGTTGAAGTTTTAATCTGTCTCCTTTTACAAAAAATATTCAGACATACAATTTCTTTAAAACTCAATCAGGAGAAAAGTCATGCATTTTAATTATGACTGAACTAATGGTTACTATATCACATGACCCACTCAATATGAGCTTGGCTTTTATGTTCTTCTCTCACATATTAGTTGGCAAAGTCTCCTATTAACAGTATTTTCCTTATACTTTCTTCATGCTCACGAACCCCTACAGCATGCCGTTGCCTTCAGTATGAGCTCAAGAGACAGTCATGTGAGTCTCTGTAATAAATTTTTGCTCATTGTGACATTCTGGGAATACTATTTATCTCTTCTGGGGCTCAGTTCCCTTATAAACAAAATGGAAGTTATGTATTAAAACACCATTGAGAGTATTGTTGGGGGATACATGAGGTAATGCTTAAAACTCTTAGCATAGTTCCTGCATGCCTTAATCTCTGACACATAGTACATATTCAATAAATATTGATTGCATGAATGCACAGCTAACTATTGATACTATTGAAGTCTATGTAGCTGCTGGCTCCCATATTTATTCCAAGCACCTGAACTCTTAATTTCTTGTGGCCTGGTTAAGACAGGCCCTTTATTATAGGTAAACTAAGTTCCTTTGACTCTCTAAACACTACTCAGCTTCTTTACTGTTCAATATTTAGAGAATACTTTAATAGTTCCTGTAATTGAATCCCTACTCAGTTTCTTTCCTGCCTCACAGTAGGGCTCTTTACTGTTCAATACCACAGCGTCTCAGTCACTGTTATAATCTTGTTTCAAACTTATCTTTTCCGCGAAGTTGCCGTATTGACCTCATCTGAGTCAGATCTCACCATGATTCTTTTGCACGTTTTTAGCCCTCACAAGATCAATTTGCACAATCCCTGACCCTACAGCTGTACAGCTTTGTATTGTTCTGTACTTGTAAAATTTATGTTTTCAAAGTTACCATACAAAGTAATTGCACGATGGCGTTTCCATGCATATGTGTATTCTGCTTCTCTGTTGATGTGACAAAAATATTGGTGGAAACCAATTGGAGGAGAAAAGTTGTTTATTTGGCTTAAAGGTTACAGTCCATCATCAAGAGAAGCTTCAGCAGGAACTCAAGGCCCAAACCTGGAGACAGAAATTCAATGCAGTAGAGGTCCTGGGGGAACACTTACATACTGACTTCCTTTCCACAGCTTGCTGAGCTTGCTTTCTTATACAACTCAGGACCACTTGTCCAAAGTGGAATGGGCCCTCATACAACAATCACTGATCAAGAAAACATCACACAGACTTCCTAATTCCTCAATTGCGGGCACTTCTTCTCAAACAACTGTAGTTTGTGGTAAGTTGATTAAAATCTAACTAACACAACGTGTCTCTCGTCCTCGTTGCTGCTCCATCCTTTCCCCCAAATAGTTTCTTTTCTGCTTTTATGTCACATCTGTGGCATTACCTTCTGTTTTGCTCCTCTACCTTAAAATTTCTTCCTCCCCTTTCAGGGTCCTCTACACACACACACACACACACACACACACACACACACACACACACAGAGAGAGAGAGAGAGAGAGAGAGAGAGAGAGAGAGAGAACATGCAGTCTTTTTCTAGGCCATTTAACAGATTGATTTCTAATTCCATCCATTTTCCTGCAAATGTAATGATTTCATTTTTCTTTACTGCTTAATAAAATCCCACTGTGCTATGTAACTGTGCCTATGTACCACATTTTCTTTATCTGTTCATATGTTGACAGAAATATATGCAGGTTCCACTTTCTATCTATTGTGAATAGAGCAATGAATGCAAAAAAAGGAAAGAAAGGAAGACAGAAAGAAAAGAAGCATGGATAAGGTATCTCTGTGGCATGCTGACACAGAGTCCTTTGTATAGCTTGATCATATGGAATTTCTTTTTTTTTTTTAGGTTTTATTTATTTATTACGTATACAGTGTTCTGCCTGCATGTATGCCTACAGGCCAGAAGAGGGCACCAGATCCCATTACAGATGGTTGTGAGCCACCATGTGGTGGCTGGGAATTGAACTCAGGACCTCTGGAAGAGCAGAGCAGTCAGTGCTCTTAACCTCTGAGCCATTTCTCCAGCCCTCATATGGAATTTCTATTTGTAGGTTTTTGAGAAACCCTCACGCTGACCTCCATAGTGGCTGCTCCAGTTGACTTTCCCACCAGAAGTGTGCAAATGTTCCCATTTCCCCACATTTTCGTTAGCATTTTCTGTCATTTAATTTCTTCTATGCTGACTGGGATGAGATAGAATCTCAAATCTGCATTAATTTGCATTTCCATGATGGCTGAGGGTGCTAAATGCTTTTTAGTATTAGCTGTTTGTATTTCTTCTTTTGACAACTGCCTGTTCACTTCACTATCCCATTTACTGTTGGTATGGCTTTTTCTGTGTGTTTAAGTTTTAATATTCCTTTCTTCTACTTTTTATATGTTTGTGGTGAAGTACGGGCATTCATGTCATGGTGTACATGTGGAGGTCAGAAACCTCCACATGTGGAGACTACTTTTAGAAGTAGTCTTTCTCCTTCCACCTTTATATGGGTTCTGGATATCGAACTGAGGTCATCAGGCTTGGCAGTAAGCACCTTTATCCATTGAGTCATCTCACTGACCCTTATTTTTGTTACTTTAAAATGTATCCAGGATATAAATATCCTATGTAATATATATTGACAAAGATTGGTCCCCATTTTGTGGGCTGACTTTTTTTTAATCTAGTGAATGTTTTCTTTGCACTGTAAAAGATTGTTAAGTTTGTGTAATCCCATTTGTCAATTCTTGCAATATTTCATTTGCTATTTGAGTCCTCTTCAGAAAATATTCGCTTATGCCTGTAGCTTAAAGTGTTTACTGTTGGCAGTTTAAAACTTTCAGGTCTTGCATCATGGCCTCTGACTGTGTTGGCCCTAATGGTTTTCTGCATATTTTGCCCCATCTCCTAAGTAGTGTAGAAGCTCTTCTGTGCCAGCGAGGAACACATCTTCTTCTTTGTTTTAACAGGCTTTCCATATCACCTACAGCATCAAGAACACAGTTTCAAATATTTGCTGAATACATAGATTGATGATATTTAAGGAAATTGCATTTTATAGCAATAAAAGGCAAAACACCAAATGAATGTAATCTTAGTCTTATGATCTAAAGCAACAGACCAGGTATTCTCACAATGAACAGATATTCCTGATCATTTTGCTATCTTACAAAATGAATGTAAAAGAGGAAATGCAGCATTTAGTGAATGCAATGGTGAGAATAACATATATTATTCGCTGTTGCTAAATAAATGTTCAATTTAAAGTAGCAATTTAGCTGTGCATCCTTGGTCATGTCAATTAACCTCGAAAGTACTCAGTTTCTCTGCAAAATAAATGGAAGGTTGGATTATATTCTTTCTGTATGTCCTCTATTCTACAAATTTATGGCTTTTAGACTGCATATTTCAGCCTTAGTTCGCAGTGTGTCAGTATGTGTATGAGAATTCTGAGGATGTGAAATCATCAATTTGTATCTTTTGGGAGTATTTAAGTGTGCATTAAATACATGTAGCTTTTCTCTTGGATACATGGTATTTGTGATCTATATTCAGAGACATCAAATGGTTCTAGGATATGATAAAAAAGATTTAGTGCTTTTGGGGGAATAAGGATGATGGGAGAAAAGAGAAGCCAAAGAAAGGCTTTAGTTAAGTAATGGATGAAAACTGGGTAAAACAAGGCTAGCATTTGCATTTTAATAGAAGCAAGAGAAACATCTTCCCTTACTCCTTCACTTTCTTTCATGTACCCCTCTATACTCAAAGTACCTCTACCATCCCACAAAGGAATTCATCATTAGCCACAGTTCATGATTGAAAGCCAACATAAAAACTGAAATTCATAGCCCCGAGGATAAGAAGCACTGGGTAAAGTGCTTTCTGTGTAATCATAAGCAACTGCTTTAGGATGCCTAGTGTCCATTTAAAAAGTTGGATATAGTTGCACATCTCCACAACAGCAGCTTTGGGGAATAGAGTCAGGTAGATTGCTGGAGCCCAGTGGCAGAGCAATGGTAGCAAATTGCTGAGTGCTGGTTTCAGTGATAGACTAGTGTCTTAAAGTTTTGCTTAGAGATAGTGGGAGCCTTTTTGCCAGTTCTGCCAGACAGATGGAATCAGGATGCCACTGTGTACATAGGAAGTCTTCCCCTCTTCTTTGCTACTTCCTAGAGCCCTCCTTCTTGGGATAACCTCAGCCATGCACCCACAACTCATGCCATTTGGGGTTGGAGGACATGGCCCCCAGCAGCAGGAACTCTAGGGACCAGATGTCCCAGAGGCAGCTGACCTACCATGGTCCTTATAGTTTAGGGCATATCCATGCTGGGTCTCCAGGCTCTGGAAGAGTGCAGCCAACACCCCAACCACCTCCAGGCATTCTTCATCTTAGACCTCCTCTAATGGGCATGCCATCCCCCACTGGACTCCTTTTGGATCTCCCATGGGCCACACAGGTCCCATTCCTCCTCATGGTGTGGGTGGACCTTCTCCGTTGAAACCCCCTCATGTATACACTGGCCCTCCACAATCCACTCTTTATGGCTACCAGCAGGGAATCTTCCCTCCACTGAGATCCACTCCATAGCCCCTAGTTCTGCCTCATGTTCCACTTTCTCAGTAAATTGCCATGCCTTGTCTCCCTATTACATCTTCCCAGTATCTTCATTTCTTGGCCCAAGTAATGTTGCTATAGCTCACTGGGACTAACTACTGATTCCTCACAGCACCTCCATCAGCATTTCAATATCTTTTCTTCTTCAGGAGATTTTTCTTCATTTTGTTTTAAAATGTTGATCCTGAATATTTTACAAATGCATACAGAAAATAAAGCTATATTTGTTATAAAAAAAAACAATGTGGAAATTAAGTAATAAAGGGGAACACCAAATGTCAATTTCTGGCCTTCACACCCACAAATGTGTGCATGCTCCACTCCTTAGACATGCAAACATACAAACATGAATATATACACACACTACACACAGTCACAAATATATAACTTTCAGTTCTTCAATATAGAGACTTGACATGTAAACTCTTCTACTCATGAAAGTTGAAAGTCATGTAGATTCAAACCAAGTACTAAAAGGCACCTTCCAATCAGTCAGGACTTTAGGTTAATGAGATTAAAAGACCATAAGACAATAATGAAAAATTATTTTCCCCAAATACCAACTAGGAATCAAAGGACAGACTATACTTATTACTCTGGTTCCATAAAAGGCATTTGTTCTAATGACTAACTGGAAATTGGTGATTTAAAAAAGTCTACTTGCTAGGTGTGATGGTGAAATGTATATTCACAGCACTTGGGAGGCTGAGGCAGGAGGATTGCTGTGAAGTTGAGGCTAGCATGAGCTGTATATTGAGAATCTGTGTTAAAAAAATTCAAAAGCAGAAAGTTAGCCAGGTGTATTTGTGTACATCTGTAATCTCAGCACATGGAATTCAGAGACTAGAGGATAGCTCTGAGTTAGAGGCCAGTCTTACCCTAAAGAGACAAGAATTTATACTTATTACAAGAGTATTTTTCACAAAGATAGATGCCATTTAAATGCATAAGTAGAGAATACATACAGCATGAGAGATGCTCCCTAATAAGATTTGGTTTGTGGAAAAAGTGTAGATTAACCATGTACTAGAAACTTGAATGGCCTTTCAGAGCCTGGAATTTTATATAATACACTGGGTTCACAGCCCTCCAAACAAAGAAATTATCTAAAATGATCTGGGCATGATGACTCTTGCCTGTAACTCAGCACTTGGGAGACTGAGACCACAGGATAGCTGCAAGTTTGAGGCAGCCTAGGCTCTATGGTGAGACTCTGTCTCAAAAATAAAAGAAAGTGGCTAGCATTTCTCTATCACCAATACATAAAATAACTTTAGAAACATGTTATTGTACCCACACAGGTCAGTGGATTGAGCCGAATGTCTGAAAAAAGAGAAGAAATTTGAGAAATTTATCAATGGTGTTTTAGAGCTCCAAGGAAGCTACAAACTTTATAAGAAAAAAGAATTGAGAATAAGTTTAGGTCAGCAGAACTTACAGAAAAAATGAAGTGAAGCACCAAAAAAAAAAAAAAAATCAAGTCACTGAGTTTCCGCTAACAACCCAAATGACTTAAGAATCACATTTGCCCCATTACCTCAAGTTAAGACTATAGACAAGTCAATACATCAACTTCAGGCCTGCAAGACCCTTGGCATAGAGCCCAGTTTAGCACACTTGGACTATTGACCTGTAGAGCTGTGAAATAATAATTGAGGGTTGTTTTGAAATCTTTAAAAAGAGAGAAGGTAGAAAGATAAGGTATGGAGGTTGGAGAGTAGGATACAGGGGTTAAAGCCTTCTGGAACAGATCTTCTTGGGGATGGGATGAAACATAGCATTGGGAGGATGCAAAGTATTGTGGAGACAGCATCAGTGAGGAAACTATAGCCTCTGACTTAACAGCACTTTCAATCTGGTGAAGAAGAGAGATTATGAAGAGAAGTAAAACATGGTGAAGTAACCTTTATCTTGGCCTCTTTCCCACTTTTTTGGCATGCTGTTTTCCACCAAACTGGGCACCAATCGTGTAGTGAGGCAATGGTGTTAGAGGTTGAACCTGATGGAATTCTACGACCTCCCAATAACACTACACTGAAAAGGAAGCCTTTAAAACTTAGACCAATGGGACATTCCATATTTCTTTATTAGTTTCATTAGCTAGAACATATTTTTAGAAAGTTCTCCAACAGTGAGTAAACATCAAAACTCAACCAATACACTAAAACAATTGAACAAAAATTGATAGAAATCCTCTGTTTTCTGGACTTCTCAAACAGTAAAGATAAAGGAGCCTCCCAAAGCTATAGAATGCATGAAGAACTACAAAGAGAAGAAACCTGGAGTAGTTCCCTAACTCAACAGAAGTCATGGCTAGGTGCTGACCTATGCATGAACAGAGCAGCCTCTAATGAACAAAGTAAAGTCTAAGAGTAGAAATAGGTATCTGCAATACCCTTGCAAGTCTCCATTAACCTCAAGTAATTCCCATAAGGCAATTACGAAGAGTAAATTCATACAGGAGTAAGATCAATATTTTCATTATCTCAGTGGGATCCCAGTTCCTATGTATGTTTAAGTTCCGTTTTTACTACTATCACCAGAAAACTGCAAATTTACTTCTTGTCTTTATAGATTTATCCTTTCTATATGAATGAAATCATACAATATGTAGTCATTTGCATATGCCTTAGAACAGTAGTTTATAGGCCAATCCATATTGTGGTAAGTGAACATTTTGTTCTTTTTGTGTCTGAAAGTTATGTCATAATGTGACTATTCTACAAGTAGAAGATTTGAATTGCCAAGCATAAAGACAGAAAGCAGGCATAATGATGTGTACCAGCTACCTCAGCACACAGGAGGCTGAGGCAAGGGGACTGGAAATTGGTGGCCCACCACTCACTCAAAACCCAATCTGAAAAAGAAAAGAACCAAATGGGAGAACTGTGAACTCCAAATCATAACATTTTAAGTGAAAATTTTAGCAGATGCTCTCACTGGTATACTGGAGATGATATAGGAAACAGCCGATGAACTAGAAAATGAAACAGTAAATATTTTGTGATCTGAGAAACACCAAAACAAGACAGAATATAGAACAGAAGTAAAGAACAAAGCTTTGGAGACCTGTGATATAATTCTCAAAAAAGTCTAATATTCATGTCATTTGAGCCCCTAGAGGAAAGAAAAAAAAGAACTGGTATCAAAAATATATTTGAAAGAGTGATACCTGGAAATTTCTCACATTTGGTAAAACATAAATTAACAGACTCAGGAAGCTCAATGAACCTTGTAACTCCAGAGAAAAACATGCCTACGTGGATCATAATAAAAAGTCCAAAGAAAGTTCTGAAAGCAGGTAAGGAATAACATAAACTATATATGGAAGAGCAACTTAAGCACGCATGCATTACTCATCAAAAACCATGACAGCAAATGGAAATAAAAGTTTTTTTGAAAAAATGCCATTCAGAGCAGCATATACAACCAGAATTATTTATGAATAAAATTTAAAGTCCATGCTTAAAATTATTAAACACTACTACATCAAAATCCAGGCACTCCTAAAGAAATAGAGAGCTAAACTGTATTCATGGATAAGAAGATTCAATGTTGTTATCAGTTTCATCCAAACTGACCTGTAAAGTTGACTCAACTCAGCTATGCTCAAGATCATGGGATATTTGGAGACACAGAAAGGCTTCATATGATATATATATATATATTGGAATGCAATGGAACTAGAATAGCCAAACCTGTTTTCAAAAAGAAGAAAAGTCTATATCACACTACTTGAATTCAAGACTTACTATAAAGTACAATAATTCAGATGTATTAGCATGGTGAAAGCATATCTATGAAAATCACTGATGTAGAGCCAGGGGTTCTTTATTTTTTGTGTGTGATATTGGTTTCTCAAGGCAGGGACTCTCCAGTTAAGTGTTAGTCAAGTGTTCTATCACTGAGCTCCAGTCCCAGCCTTTTTTTCAAAGTTTGGTTTTGAAACTGAGTCTTACTGTGTAGCCCACGCTTCCCTTGAACTTGTGATCCTTAGCCTCCAGGGTAGTTGAAATTACAGGCCTAAGCCACTGTACCCAGCAAAACTAAAGCTTTTTCTTACTGTTTTATCTACTTCATTCCTTTGTTTATTTTGTACATTTAAAAATACACAGTAAGTATTATGTTATGGCTATTGTATTATCAGGGTTTTCTAACAGAACAGAATTTATAGGATGAATCTATAAAGATTAAAAGAGGACATAGAATGGTTTACAGGCTATGGTCTGGCTAGTCCAACAATGGTTGCCTCCTGACAGGAAAGGCTAGGAATCCAGCAGTTGTTCAGGATGTGAGGCTGAATGCCTCAGCTTGTCTTCAGTCTACTTGGCATTCCAGAGAAGCAGCTTCTAACACCAGCAAAAAAAAAATTCCTCAGTTGCAGAATAGATGAACTTGCCAGTGGGACCGAGTTAAAGCAAGGAAAAAGCAAAAGCTTCTTTCTCCCATGTCCTTTTATGTGGACCAGAAGGTGTGGCCCAGATTTATAGTGAGTCTTCTGACCCCAAATGATCCAGATGTAGGGAGGACCTTCCCACCTCAATTTAATCCAATTGACACTAATCCCTCACAAGTGTGTCTAGCTGCTTGGATTTTAGTTGATCAGATTTAGTCAGATTTGCAGCCACTATTAGCCATCACTGCCATTTTGACTATATACTTCTACAGTGTCAGTGATATTCATATTGCTGTGCAACTAATACCCAGAACTATTTTGCCTTGAGAAACAAAATGGTCACCAAGGCATGGTAGCTAGTGCTTGTAATCCAAACATTTGGAAGATGATGGCAAGAGGATCAGGAATTCAACACTAGCTTTGGTTGCATCTTGAGCTCAAGGTCAGTCTGAATTATACTTGAGATACAAATACACAAACAAAAATTTGGATACAAAACAAAATGGTAGTGCATAGCTATAACTAATATTTGGGCTTTAGCTATATTGGGAATTCAAGGCCAGCCTGGGCAACTTAGTAAAATCTTATCAGAGAAATAATGGAGGAGGGAAAAGCAGACTATCTATCTATTGTCTCTTGTCTCAAACCATTTCTACTACTATGACAAAATATCTCAGTATTTCCGTTCTTTTACAAGGAACTAGTCCTCCCATTTGCCCTCATGGCCTTATAATGATTGCTGGAAAGAACACACATTTAATGCATAGCATCTCTCCTTGCTTCACCACCATTTCAAGCCCCTCCGACATGCAAAGTGTATTCAGTTCATCTCAGTAGCTTCAAAGTTCTTGACTCCTTCTAGCATCAACTCTAAGGTCTAAATTCCAAAATCTAATGGAAATAGCATCTAAATCAGGCTTGGGCTAGACTCAAGATATGATTCATTCTGAGGGAAATTACTACATGGACCCTATTAAATAATAACAAGAATTTGTATGTGTCTAAACCACAATGGTTAAAAATGAATACACTGAGTGCTCATATCATAGTTTGTAATACTATTCTCTAAAAAGGGAACCAAGGATCCATAGCTACTTACATCTGGAGAAAGAAATAGTCAAGACATGCCTAGAGCTTTTTGTGATTTCAGGAACCAGGGAAACATTCAAATCAAAAGCAAGCAAACAAAAGAAGAGTCAGTGGCCAGATCTGGGAGTGTTTAACCAGCAAAATAAATAAAATTGTGTCAAGGTATAATCCAGGGGCTCCTACTGATATAAATGATAATGAAAGTAAAATTAATAGGGCTTTCAAGATTGCTCAGTGGGTAAAAGCAATTGTTGCCAAGCCCTACAACACGAACTGGAGTATCAGGAGCCACATAATGGAAGGAAAAAACTAACTACACCAAGTTCTTCTCTGACCTCTGCACATATATTATGGCATACATGCATACACACAGACACAGACACACAAGCACACACACACAAATAATAAAATAAATGTAATAAAAATTTAAAAAGTAGAAGAGATAGATCAAAACAATTGTAGTACATTAAAGCAGCCAAATTTTAAAGAATATATACTTTGTGAATCCATTAATATAAAACACTGTAAATTGAAACCAAATATGTAGTGAGTAAAAGCAGGTCAGTAGTTGTCTGGGAATGGATGTTGCGGAAAGGATGGATTATAAAGGTATGTAAATAATCCCTTTGGGCTGATTGAAATATTTGCCATCTTAACGTGGTGTACTTTTATGTCAAAAATAATTCAATTTAAGACTTCAGATGTGTTGTCTGTTTCAACTCAAATACACCTCAGTAATGTTTTCAAATATAATCTGCCTGACTTTATCTAGAGTTCTTGTCCTTACATCACAGTTGCCTCTCTGAGATAGGGATGGAACCTCGAAGGATGGTGAATAGAAAGAAATCACTATTTACAGGGTGACTCATTAGTTAGGATCTTCGGGGTCGTGAATCATAGTATCAGGTCAAACTTCAAACAATAGACAAAACATATAAAATTACTCTTTTTATAGGCCCTGACTAATTGAATATTGAAATTTCATATATGTCAATCCCTATTAATTTGAATTTTTCCAGAGGGGCTATGATTAAGAAGGGCATATAATACACATATTGTATTTAGAGATAGACATAAATCCTTAGAGCGATGAAAAATGACATCTGTGAGCTGATAGAAGGCAGGCTTCTCATATTAAATACAATTCACAAAGACTCAATCTAGCATATGATTTCTTTCTTAAAATGGAAATGACTTCACAATGCAGAAAATTTAAGAAATCACCTAAGAAAAATGATTAATTTTGTTCAAATTCATAAAGTTTTTTTTTCTAGTGGTCCAGTGAGATAGCTCAGAAGGTACTTGGCACCAAGACTGACAAGCTGAGTTTGATGCCTGGGAACCACATGATAGAAGGACAGAATCAGCTACCATAAGCTGTCCCCTGACTTCTACCCATCACCTCCCTGACACATACACATACAAGATAAGTAAATGTAATAATGTTTTCTACACATGCTTAAATTTCTATAGATTATAGTTTTCCTAAAAATATAAAATAGGATTGTGCCATTAATACTAATCCAAAATGTCTAACACATTTTTTATTTCATTTTTTCCCTTGGGCATCCTTCAAAGGCCATGAACAAAAGTCTTTCTTTTTATTTTTAGTTTATACATTAGTTTGTTTTTTATTGTCTAGAGGAACCCAAACTTCCATTAATTTTTATTTTATTAGACTAAGAACACTTGAAATGGTTCTTACCTCTAGACAGACTTTTACATGTTCAAATACCACATTATTGTATCTATTGGCACAATGTTATATAGCAGGTCTGTAGATATTACATTGGAAGTGTATGCCCATTGATTACCAGGCCTCCATTCTTCCCTTCCCCACAGCCCCTGACAATCTCATTGTATGACTCTTTTCAGCATTTACTCTTCTATGGCTAGTTTATTTCATGTAGTTCAATCTCAGGTTGATCATGATGTTCTATGTCATAGTATTTCCTCCTTTGTAAAGCCTGTGTAATAGTACGTGTTTTATTAATTATCTGTTGATGGACACATGCACAAACATATTCTCATATATATGGGGTATGGATCCTCACTATGCAACTTGTGGTATCAATTTTGGTCTTAGTTACTGTTCCATTGCTGGAGAAGAGAAACCATGACCAAAGCACCTCTTATGAAAGAAAGCATTTAACTTGGGGCTTGCTTATAGTTTCAGAGGATGAGTCTATGGTCATCATGGAAGGAAGCATAGCAGCAGGCAGGTGGGCATGGTTCTGGAGCAGTAGCTGAGAGCCTATATCTTATCCACAAGTTGGAGACAGGAGAGGGAGGGGGAGAAGGAGAGAGAAAGCTAGAGAGACTGAGACTGGGTCTTGGCATGGGCTTTTGAAAGCTCAAAGTCAACCCTCCATGGCATACCTCCTCAACAAGGCCACTTCTCCTATCCTTTTCAGAACAGTTTCAACAAGTGGGGCCCAAGGATTCAAATATATGAGCCTCTTGTGCAATTCTCCTTCAAACAAATACAAATAGTAACCAGCTTCAAAGGGTCTCCCATCATTGTCCCTCTAAAGCCTATTCCACAAAGTACAGAAGGAATGATCTCTTTTAAAATACACAAATAAAAATATGCTAATGTTCTATTTAAAGTCTTCCCATAACTTCCCAACACACACATGAGCTTTATAGTTTCCTGTTGCATACATATTGGAGTTATTGGCATCCCTTGATTGTCTTTGACAATTAGCATTGTTCTTCACTCAACTTTCTACTGAGCTACACCCTCATCAAGGAAAACCACCCCGAACATCCTATGTAAAGAATTGGTTCCTGCCTCTGTTGGTTCTGCTCTCGTTAATCTTTTTGTCATGCATTTTTTTGTTTTTGCTTTTTTGTTATGCTTTTTATGGTTTTGGGTTTTGTTATGTTTCAATGGAGCAATTCTACTTACACTGAATTTTGGGTTTCTTTGATCTTTTCATTATCAATTGAATAAAGAGGTCTATATATTAAAAATTAACCCAAATATTTGAAAACTTCTGCCTTAAGTATGAAGAGGCTCAACAGGCGTGTTCCAGAATTGTAAAATGAGTGAATTTAAATTGAATAGGTAGAGAAAAATTAAATGACAGTTCCTTATATTTATATAGCAGTTTGAAAATTATTTATTTTATTTTTTTAGATGACCTCATTTCCCTCATCCCTTTCCTATCTTCAAATCTCCCATATACTCCTTGTCCTCTTTCAAATTCATGGCCTCTTTTTTCACTAATTTTTGCTACACACACACACACACACACACACACACACACACACACGCCTA
>LZPO01087149.1:96070-117946 GCA_001675575.1 Neotoma lepida
GATTCCCAGAACTGCATTCATGAGTTCTAGGAGTAGAACCTGGACAACAAGTGCTTTGATCCACCGAGCTGTCCCTCCAGCCAGAATTTTGTCACTTACAAAAGGTAAATATCCTATCAAGTCAAATCTAATTTTGGAATGTCCAAGATTAAAAGGGATGACTTTAAGGTAGGTGAGGTGGTGCATGCTTTTAGTCCTAACTCTCAGGAAGAAGAGACAGGGAGATCTCTTTAAATCAATAGAAAGAGTTCCAGGACAGCTGGGGCTACATAGTGAGTCCCTGTCTTAAAATAATAAAATAAATGAAAAGGATTAACTTTTTACTTGTCTTATTAGATTTTGTTGTTGTTGTTAGTGGTGTTGTTTTTTGGTGAGGCTTTGTGTTTGTTTTGCTTTGTTTTTGGTTTTTGTTTTGAGACAAAGAGTCTCACTATGTAGACCAGGCTGGAGGACTTCAACTCACAGAGATCTACCTGTCTCTTCTTTTGAATACACATGCCACCATGTCTGGCTTATGTCTTTTTTTATCCTTTTAACAAGCTCATCTTTTGATGTGTAGAAGGCACACATAGATTAAATGAAGTAAAAATTTAAAAATTAGTATACATTCAAAATGTATTTCATATAAATTTTAAAATTTGTTTGGTTGGTTTTATTTTAGGCAGAATCTCCCTATGTAGCCCATGTTGATCTAGAATTCATGATCCTCCTACCTCACCATCCTGAGAGTTCTGAGATTTCAGGCATCATCATGCTCAACTCAATTTTAAAAATTAAGTAACACGATACTTGTAATATTTTCTCCGAGATAGGGTCTTTCTCTATTGTTCAGACCAAGCTTGCAACTTGCTGTGCAGCCCAGGAAAGGCCCTGGGCTCAGTAGCCTATCTCAGACTCCTGAAGTTTTGCAATTTTAATAAAAAAGCTACATTGCCTCTTGACAGAATGATGTAGAGCACATTATTTTCACTATCAGCTGCTCTTGTAAACAACACATTTTAAGTTCCTTTAGTGTGACTCATTCAAACAGACCATTAAGTCAATATTCTAACCTAACAGTTGAGTAGTCAAAACATTTTTCAGCATATTATGTATATTGTATTAGAATAAAACCTCTATTGACCTATACCTAACTAACCTGAATTCTCAATTAAAGATTTTTTTCCTTCCTCTGTTCAAATTTTAAAAAGAACAAGACAATTTTATAACCAGTGTAGTATATAGTAATCATAGGTTGTCCCAATGAACAGGCTTATTGGTTGGATCTTGAGGGAAAGTCTGTAGATCCCATAGCACCCAATTACTTGAAATTTTGCCTGCTATTA
Organism: Neotoma lepida; assembly: GCA_001675575.1. Lineage (NCBI taxonomy): Eukaryota > Metazoa > Chordata > Mammalia > Rodentia > Cricetidae > Neotoma > Neotoma lepida. Next base: position 97,396 of record LZPO01087149.1, read on the forward strand.
GTTTTTGTTTTAAAGATTATAAAAATATAACTATAGTTGTAAAGTTGAATTATATAATAATAAATAAGTTATACTTTACCAATAAAGAATTTACTAGGTATTTTTCAAAATAAAAGTTTACTGAGCAACCCATAAAAGGTCAATTTTAATGAGGCAGGAGTATATTGAAGACTGTGGTGGTTTGAAAGAAAATGGCCCCCAAAGGGAGTGGCACTATTTGGAGTTGTGGCCTTGTTGAAGTAGGTGTGGTTTTGTTGGAGGAAGTGTGTCACTGTGGGGGTGGACTTTGAGATCTCTTTTCTCAAGTTTCCCTCAGTGTGACAGTCAGTCAACTTCCTCTTGCCTGCCTATGAAGATGTAAGGACTGTCAGTTCCAGCACCATGTCTGCCTGCATGCTGCCATGCTCTCTTCCATGCTGATAATAGACTGAACCTCTGAAACTGTAAACAAGCCCCCTCAATTAAATGTTTTCCTTATAAGAGTTGTCATGGTCATGTACAACCAAGAGGAACACAGTGTACCTTTGTACACTTTCTAGCCTTCCCTTCATTGCCATATCAATTTTTTTACCACATGATGAGGATCTGCTATGTGGTACACAGACTGTTTATCACTACCACATAGCAGATCCTCATCAGGTGGTAAGGAAAAAAAATTGATATGGCAATGAAGGGAAGGCTAGAAAGTGTTTTAAAAAATGAGTTACACATAGTGGTACAATGTGTAATTCCAGGACAAGAGGTAAAGACAAGAGGATTGGTAGTTCTAGGTCAGCTAGTGCTACATAACAGACCTTGTCTCAGCAAACAGGCAAACAAACACAGAGGCAGGAAGATTGTCAGAAATTCAATGCCAGTCTTGTGTACATAGTGAGTTTCAAGCTAGCCAAAATTACATAAGACCTTATTTCAAAAATAACAACAAAAACAAACAGAAAAACTTTTCAACCAGTCAAACAAAGCCCAACATAATTCATTCCACGTTTTTTCTAATGTCAGTCTTAATTTACCATCAACATTTAGAGGTGGAAGACATGAGTTCTGGCTTATAGACTGGGCCTCAAGTCTACTCAGAAAGTGATTGGTTACTCCCACAACACTTGTGCTACTATATTACCAGTGGGCATATCTTTCCAGGCCAGTTGTTATTGTAGCTCTCAGGATCTACAGATGGGTAAGATTGCTGAGTATTTTACTCCCCTAATAGGGTGCATAGAACTTTCCAGCACTATGGTACGAGGTTGGTACCAGCTTGATTTCTCCATGTCCTATATTTCAAGTACGTATTATCTTCAGCAATAGAATCTTTCTATAAAGTTGTCGAGGGTAACCGAGAACAGTGACAATTGTCTGCTATGTTCATAGGTCTGTGGGACCCCATTGTTCAATACTTTGAAAAGAGGTAACCCATACCCACCCTGGGGTTTTTTATTGGCTAGTCTGTGCTGTCTGGGAGAGATTTGTTCCTCATTGTGGAATAACTTCATTCAGCCCCCTTTTCATATGTATGTGTACATATTTCAGGAAGCTTCTACAATAGTAGGTTTCCATATGGCATTTTCAAAAGATTTTAGTGTAAGTTGTCCCTCCTCACATTCCCTCCTCTTATCACCTATCCCACACAACTCTTCTCTCTCCGCTATTCCCTATTGTGATTTCTTAACAGCTTTATCCTATCTCCTCTCTCTTGAAATCCAGGCTTCTTACTACTTTCCTAAATTCTATGAGTACTCTAATTTAAACACACAAAAACATGGGAACATTTTATGAGTTCAATTTTCATGTAGTCATTGACAAGCTAATCTTGTCTTTTTCCAGTTTTAATGTATATGCTTATTTTTATATTTCCATGAGAATTGTAATTCCACATTTTCTTGAAAATAGTCTCTTTTTAAAGGAAAATATTAGTAACTATTTTTTGTTGCATTGGTATAGCATTATCTTAGTATATATTATTAAACTTGCATTTATAGATAAGGAAATGAATCATAAGAGACATGCTTAAATTGTCTTCATAATGGTGAATTTGTTTTCATGGAGTTTACATTCTAGTGCAGCAAACAGATAACAAAAGAAACAATAAAAACAGATGTATAGCAATGTTTATATTGATAAATACTATGGAACAAAATATACAAGGAAGTGTTACAGAAACTGAGGACGGCTAGGAGGAGGTGGAATTAATTACAGAGGGGTTTCATAGGAAGCTTGTGCTGAAAACCTTTGCTAAAACTAACATCATACAGCGTATCCTTATTTTGGTTAGTAACAAGGCCCTCAAAGTTATTGGAATGGATAATCCACATTAATTCTGTGAAAATTATTTGATAGATCATGTATTACTTGACTATTTTTATCAGTGGGAAGGACAGGCTGGTCATTTTATCTCATCTTGTACTTATTTCCCTGTGGGAAAATCTACCCCAACAGTATTCCCTGACTTCTGGCCAGTATCTTATCTTCATCTAATGCAAACTGGTGGTTTGCTTTCAACCAATCTTGTAGTGAAAAAAAAATCTTCTATCTTCGCTGGGTTCAAAGATAGGATTATAAACTTTTCGAAAAAGTTGAAGGTTAGGAAAGTTTTATTTCATACCAGAAATTTCTCTGAAGTATTGCGATCTCTTCCAGAACAAATGAATAAATGGAAAAGTATGTGCTAAACTTCATCTTCTAATGAAAGGCACTATATTCAATTCAGTGTCATCGTAGGAATATAAAAGAGGGAAGTAGTATAGAAAATATATTTAACTTAGACTGAATAGGATTGAAGTTATTTGAGAAAGAAAATTAGGATTTCAGTCCTTCCATGTTTCGAGGGATGTATGCAGCGTTTCCATTTTATGCCTTTTTAATTCAGAAAGATAAAGAAAAATTTAGCAAATAATTTTTTTGTGTGTCTTTTTTTAAAATAGTATCTACCCTCTTTTGGCCCTGATTGAGTGTCATTGCTTTCAGGAGTACTTTGGAGGCATCTTCTGAAACATTCTATTACTAAATCATGACTTCATAGCTGCAAAATAAGGAAATTGTTTGTATGTAGTTGTTGAACTTGCCGTATGAATATTAGATGAAGAATTAATGAATAAACCATCAATTTTTAGAAAACCAATCCAATGTATTTACAGAGAAATGAGGGACGTCAGTTTTTAAGAAGTGTTTGCAAAGCAATTCTTTATACAGGTCGTCTATCCAGATTGTGTCCTCAGCACGGGGACAATTTGCTACTCATGGAGACTTATGAGTGTATGGACCATGGCAATGGCTTTGCTGTGACAGTGCATCAGTGACACTGCCTCATTCATTAAGTAACCAATGCTGCTGTCACGTATATTAAAGATACTACTCTAAGTGTTTTCCTGAGTTCAGGTGTCTCTGATAAACAATGTCAAATCACTGGTTAGAGTTCTGCATAATTAATCCGGAAAGATAGCACTATACTTTTGTTCTTTAGTTTGGCTTCTTGTATGTTAGCTTTGTCTTTTCAGGTAAATAGTAAGCCCCTTCTAAATGGGAATTTTTACAGATAAGTTAATCTCTTATAGCTGTTGTTGTGTTGGCGAGGTTGTAAAAATGCCGTAACAGATTTCATGGATTCACAAGCCAAGGAAAGGAATGAAATAATTTAGGAGAAAAATTGTCTGAAGTTTTAGAAGTCCCACAGACATTCAAATATATAAATCATTACCAGTCATTAACATCTTTATTAGATTAATTGACCAAGAGAGTTTAATGAGAGTTCCTAGGTGAGAATAAGTTACAGGGAAGAGCAAGTCTTGACCTGCTTTAGGAGGATGCTGGGAAACACGAACTATGTTAAGGGAGTGCCAGAGAGGGTCTCCCAGGAGGAGGGTTGAGCATGCATTTATTCAGCAAATATTTATTAGCTCTGGGACAACTTAGCTTCCAAGAGTAGAATGAGGGATAAGTGCTGGATGAATGGAGACAGAAAACAATGTGAGATTAATTCTTTGGACAACCAAAGGTTGTGTTTTCTCCAAACATCTCTTCTTAGTTTGTTTTAGACACTCTGGGAAATTTCCTTATCCTTGTGTTTCCTATCTGTTCCTAGTTCCTTTGCTTGTTCATTGACAGCAGGAGAGAGAGCAGCCATCGAGAGCTCTGGCTTCCCCTATTCCTCTTTATATCTACAGAAGATATTTACTTTATCCTTTATGTTGCCTTGGCTGAGCTCATAAAGAGATGTGAAACAGTCATTTGTGATGCGTAATGGTCATTTCCTATAATGTGTTGAAAATAGAAACTGCTTTGTTACAAGGGAAAATTGCAATACATTCATTTAAAGGTTACAGTTAGCTCCATTTTGTAAGTGAAGAATTAAATGACACTTTCTTCTATAAAATAGAATAAATATCCCCATGGGCAGAGCAGAGTTGGTTTTATGGTCAGAGAAGAACTGAATGAGGAAGAAACAAAACAAAATCAGATTAGGTCATTGCAAAGTTCTTGTTCTTGTAAAGTCAAGATAGTGAGATAGAATAGTAGAAAAATAAATGATAGGCTAATATCATATTTCCTCAGATGAGAACACAGGGAATATCATCATACTAATGGAAAATAGCTGCTTAGGAGCTTGACAGTTATCATATTCCTGATTTCACAAAAGGCCAGCCTAACAAATTAGTCTTGGTTTGGTGCCATGGAATCTCAACACCAGTAACTCCATTTTGAATTTTGGTTTGGTTTGTTGGGGTCCAGTACATGATCCCAGCCCCAAATAATGGCCCACTGTGTTTTTTATTTAATAGCTAATTATTTTAAATTGATCTGTTCTAGGCTAGGGCTATGACTCTCTTGTTACAGTGCCTGAGTCACATGCATGAAGCTCTGTGTTTGATTTCCAGCACTGACTGAAGGAAAAAGAATTAATCAATTCTTCCCCTTGCTTCCATTGATGAAAGAAATAGTTTGCTAGAGACTGAAACTTCAACAATGGTATCAATTATCACACATTCTGAATTAAAAGGTTTCTAATACTCTCAGGTAAAGCTGTGTTTCCCCCTCATTTGTTATGCCGAGTCTTTGCAATCACCTATCATCCTTTTAAATTGAGGCAGTTTCTGTTTAAGCAAACAGCCCTGGGTACTATTTATTTAGGTTTGTTTTTTAATTGTACATGCAGCTTCGATATGAAAACATTTGGCAATTCTATTGGCATTTAACATCAGCTGGTAGCATGGATTGATCCAAATAAAAATCTAGGCAACTCATTTTGTTTATTTATTTATTTTTAGAAACAGTCTCACTAAATAGCCCTGGCTGGCCTGCAACACGCTTAAGTAGACCAGACTGGCCTCGAACTCATAGAGATCCCCCCTACCTCTGCTTCCTGAGTGCTGAGATTAAAAGTGTAACACCACACACAGCCAACTCATTTTTTTCTTTTAAGAATAAACCCCAAGTCACACAAAAATTTGGAAAATCAGATTTAGTAACTATGATTGTGTTGCCTTTCTGGAAATTTGACTACTCAGAATAGTTTGTATAGGTGGAATCAGACAGTGTTAGTCCATTTGTTTACTATGCTTACTTTAATCATGACTCATGCATGATATAACATGTATTAGACTTATATTCCTTTTACAGTTCAATATTATTTCATTCTATATATACAGAACATTTTATTTATCCATACATCTGCTGATGGAAGCCTGGGTTCTGCTACCTTTAGATTATTTTGAATAATGCTGCTATGAATGTGCATGTATAATTATTTATGTGAGTCTCCGATTTCAATATTTTCTATAAATCTAGAAGTAGAAGATTCATATGCTGATTCTATATTTAAGTTTTTGAGGAATCAGCAGCTGCAGTATTTTACACTGTTACCATGGATGTTCAAGGATTCCAGTTTTTCTTATCCTTGACAACACATTTTTTACATTTTAAAGATTTTATCTGTCCCAATAGATTTGAAGGACTTGTACTTGTGATTTGCATTTCCCCATGGCAAATAATTGGAGCATTTTTTCTGTGTGCTTATCAGCTGTTTGTGTATTTCTTTGGGAAAGCCAAGTATTTTGCTCGTTAAATTTTTTTTTTTTGAGATAAGGTTTCACTATGTATCCCTGGCTGCTTTAGATTTATGATGTAGACTAGGCTGGGCTAAACCTAAGACACTTTCTCAGTCTCTGCCACATTAGTGCTAGGATTATAGTTGTGAGCTACCATTATTTGTTAATTCTCTTTTAAAGGGATAATGTTTATGTTTGTTTGTTTGGTTTGAGACACAGTCTTTCTATGTAGTCCTGGCTGTCCTGGACCTCGCTATGTAGACCAGGCTGGCCTTGAACTTACAGAGATCTTCCTGGTTCTGTCCACATCCAGCCCTTTTGCTCATTTAAAATTCAATTTGGGTAAAAATAAAACTAGTTAAAGATCCAAGGGATGGTGCTGGAGAGATAGCTCAGCCACTAAAGGCTAGGCTCACAACCAAAAGAAAAGAATTCCAGTGACAAAGTAGAAGAATGGCTTTGTAGTAATTGTGGAAAATTAGTTACATTCCCAAGTGAAGGGGAAGAAAGGAAAAACACACAATAAGCAGAGTGCTGCAGGGAGATGAAGAGACCTAAGAAAGTCCTTCAATTTAGTTAGCTAGGCAGGGAGTCTAGGTTTTGCTTAACTAAGTCAAATATGTAGGGCTTTGTATGCTTAATAAGATTATCCACTGATGTTAGGAAATCCAAGAGCAGTTAATTCCAAAGAAATATATATGTGAAGTTTTACATTCCGCTAAAACACTGGTATATTGTTGAGGAAAGATATGTTCTATTATAACTTTACAGAAATGATTAGCAAAACTCTAGACATCATTTTTCTGATGTTTGTTGTAAAGCACCTTCACAGTGAGTTATTATTCAAGTTTATAATATGCTTTGATAAGAGCAACATGAAAAAGAATTTCTCATGTCAGTTAAACATGTCTTAGATATGCCTGTTTGCTTTTTACCCTGGGGCTCATGGCTTGCAACTGCCATCTGGTGGTGGTATCTTGGCATAGCAGGGTTAGGTATTTTCAAGCAAACAGGCAGGCAGGCAGGCAGGCAGACAGACAGACAATACTTGGGAGCCACACTTGCAAAATAAGAAAGATAAAATGATACCAATGCCTCTGGAACCTAAATTAATAAAGGCATTAGCAAATTCCAGTACAGCCAAGACTGCATAGTGAGACCCTGTCTGAAAAAATAAAATGCATGTATTTTTCATTTATTATTGGCAATATAAAGACTAAAGGGTCCAAACTGTCGGTGGCTGTGAATAGTTTAATTGTCCTGGTGATATGCTTAAAATTTAACGAAGCTGAGGAAATTATTAAATAAACACAAGTACATGTAAAAGGATATATTTTGTAAGCTCAAAATCATTTACTTTTTATTTTTCACATTCTTTTTGTTTCAGTTTTCTTTATTTTTCATTTTACATACCAATCACAATTCTCCCTCCCATCCCTCCTCCCGCTCCCCCCCACACCTGTCTCTTATACACATCTAGATGTGTATAAGAATAAAGCCTGATACATTCAATTGAGGACCAAGCCCCTCCCCCCCTGCATCAAGGCTGAGCAAGGCATTCCACTATAGGGAATGAGCTCCAAAAAGCCAGATCATGCACCAGGGATAGATCCTGATCCTACTGCCAGGGGCCCCTCAAACAGACCCATAACTGTCTCCTATATGCAGAGGGCCTAATTCAGTCCTATGTAGGTTACACAGCTGTCAGTCAAGAGTTCATGAGTTCCTATGAGCTTGAGCTTGGTTCAGTTGTCTCTGTAGATTTCCCCATCATGATCTTGACCCTCATTGCTCATATAATCCCTCCTCCCTCTGGTACTCGGCTGTGGATCTCTGCATCTGCTTCAAAATGTGGTACATTTACACAATGGAGTATTACTCAGCTGTGAAAAACAATGGCATCATGAAACTTGCAGGCGAATGAATGGAACTAGAAAATATCATGCTGAGTGAGGTAACCCAGACTCAGAAAGACAAACATGGTGTGTACTCACTCATAGGTGGATACTAGATGTAAAGCAAAGGACAATCAGACTACAACCCACAGCTCCAGAGAAGCTAGGAAACAAGGAGGACCCTAAGAGGGAAGCATGGATTGCTCTGAGAAGGGGAAATAGATGAGATGTCCTGGGGGGCAGTAGTGAGGAGGGGATGAAGGATAAGAACATAAGGGAACTGGATGGTCCAACTGGGGGAGGAAAGGAGTGGGTGAGCAACGAAAGAGATATCTTGATAGGGGAAGCCATTATGGGGTAAGGGAGATACCTGGTGCTAGGGAAATTCCCAGGAATCCACAAGGACGACCCCAGCTAAGACTACTAACAACAGTGGAGAGGGTGCCTGAACTGGCCTTCCTCTGGAATCAGATTAGTGAATACCATAACTGTCATCATAGAACCTTCATCCAGTAACTGATAGAAGCAGATTTTTAACATTCTTTCAAGACACAGTCTCATGAGCGCTGGACAGCTGTGTGCCACCACACCCAGAAAAATCATTTATTTTAAAGTTTATGAATGATTTAATTAAAATGAAACATTGTTTCTATACTGTTTACTTGAGTCTCTTTTGTGTTATGCAGGAGAGCTTGGAGGTTGTAGCTTAACAGTAGATTGTCTGCTTGGCATGTACAAGGCCTGTGTTGTATTGCTAACACCACCGCTAAAAACAGAAGTATATTAGTATATGCTGGAAAAATAAACTGAAAAAATAAATTGGTAACTGAAGCTCCATGATGATTTTAGAATTAAAGGACCTCCTTTTGAGTTTTTTTTTAGATTTATTTGATTTATTTCATGTGTTTGAATGTTTTACCTGCCTGTATGTATGTACGCCTTCCATGCACATCTAGTGCTCACCTATGTCAGAAGAGAGTATCAAATCCCCTGTAACTACTGTCACAGATGGTTGTGAACCACCATGTGGTGCTGGGAACCAAACCCGGGTCTTCTGTAGAAGCAACAAGTGCCCTTAACCACTGAGTCATCTCTCTAGCCCTAAGACCTTCTTTTGAAATTAGACATAGTGATACTTGGGTATAACTCCTCGGTAGTATCCTTGCTTATTATGCCCCAAACCCCAAGATAGAAGGTCAGCATCATACACATTCATTACACACACACACACACACACACACACACACACACACACGATGTAAGTGACAAATGTAAAGTTGACAAAGATGGATGCAACAGTCTTTAGCTGTCTTCTCTTGGAAGTCCAGATGATGATAGCATGCCTTTTTCTAGTGTCTTCTTAATTAGTTGCTCAGGACTTGCGATGATGAAGTGGTCTGAGGGATACCTATAGGCTACCCACTGAATATCACAAGACTGGCAAGACAGGCTTTCTAGGATAAGAAAACCTTAAGTATCACTGTGGTAATATTTTATCTGTGTCCCCCAATAAAATTTATCTGAGGATCAGAGGAAACAAGGGTCAGCCACTATTAGTAAAAACAGATGTCAGGCAATGTTAGTACATGCTCTTAATCTGTCTGGATCTCTGTGAGTTCAAGGTCACACTAAGGAACAGAGGCAAGCGTGGTAACACATGCCTTTAATCCCAGCATCAACCATAGAGTTGTAGAGGTCTGTGCAGACAGACAGGAAGTGATGTAGCTTGGTGGAGAGAGGAAATAAGTTAGTAGAATAGAAAGATATGTAAGTCTGTTTACACAGGAAGTGGCTCTCTCTTTGGAAGCAGCGGAGTTGGTGAGTTGAGGTTAGCTGGTGGCTGTTGCTATCCTTTTGATCTCTGTCAGATTTTCACCCCTATTTCTGATTCCATGTTTTTATTTAATAAGACTGATTAGAAATTCGTTTACATATCACTTAGGTTTAAGGTGAAAAAATCACGGAGTTAGTTAGCAAGTAATGAAGGCCTTAAGTGGATTTGTTATTGCTGTGGTCCAAAAACATTTTCCTAAGAAATTCTAATTATATAAAGAATATAACTTCCCTCAGGAAAACAGTCACATGCTCTTTAACTTAATAATGTGATTATTTCCCAACAAACCTATTGTAATCCTAACACTTTGGAAATAGAAATAGGTTTTGTGGGATATTTGTACACTGTATGAAGATATATTGTTGTGATTGGTTTAATAAAGAGTTGAGAGGCCAATAGCTAGGCAGGATATATAGGCAGGACTTCCAGGCAGAGAGAGAGGAAGCAGGAGATGTAGGGAGGTGTGCAGGGTGCCATCAGATGCAGACTTAATGGGACACACAAAATGGGAGAAAGGTAAAAGCCTCATGGTAGAACATAGATTAATAAAAATATGGGTTATTAAAATTATAAGAGCTAGTTAGGGACAAGCCTAAACTATAGGCCAAACTTTCATAATTAATAAGAAGTCTCTGTGTCATTTGGGAGTGGGCTGGGAGGACAGAAAACAAAAACTTGCTACAGATAAGAGGATAATAAATTCGAGGCTAATTTGGCCCAAGAACTCCAAGCCTGTCTGGACTATATAGCCACACCCTGTCTCAAAAAAGGCATTGACTACACATAATATACTAAATATGAAGAAGCTGGTCTCCTGTAGATCATCAATTGTTTCCCATTAGAGACTGAGTGCTGGGGCCCACTGATACGATACTAGATACTATCTAGCATCACAAGAGAGTATCAGGCTGCATATCTCTAGGTTGGGAAAAGATCCAAACTCAGACTTGAAGTACAGTTTATCCTGAATGCATATCTTTTGTACAAGCACACAGTAAAAAAACCCAAAATCAAGTGATCATCTTATGTCAGACTACATTTTGTTGAATAACATTGGTTGAATTTGCAACTTTCATTTCCTTGCAGGCCCCTTTGTGAGCAATTAGATTTCTACATCTTTGTTTCAGAGTCAGGAGCTCCAGACAAAGAAAGAAGCTGAGAGTGATGGGGAAATTTTGTTCAGTGGTCAAAAAAATTTACATTGGTCGTTTTCTTGACCCTTGCTATCTTAAGCAATCACATCTTCTTATAAATCTCAATTGATATTTTACACATTCATTCAATAGTACATTAAGACTCTACCATCTTTAGTGTTAGCCCCCAAAAGGGAGTAAATAGATAGGCATCTTTAAAAATAAAAGTTTTTCTCTCACTTTTATATCCATCTCTATCTTTTCAGAGATACTGGGGAATTAAGTACTCCAGGCAAAGACCTCTACCACTGAGCTGTACTCCTCGCTCCTTCATCTCTTCTCTAAGGTATTTATCCATTTGAGGTGAGTAATTTCAACAGTGTTCCCTGATAATCAGTAGTCAGAGTCAAATGACACCTTGCTACCCACAACTTTAGTACCCTAAATATTTTAAATTTAAGGTTTATTTTATGTGTATGAGTGTTTGCCTACATGTATGTATGTGTACCAAGTGCATGCCTAGTGCCTGCAGAGGCTGGAAGAAGGTGCCAGATTCCCTGGAACTGGAGTTACATGTTCTGAGCTGTGGGTGGTGGGAACTAAACCTAGATCTTCTGCAAGAGCAGTCAGAGGTCTTAACCACTGAGCCATTCCTCCGACCCTCTAGACACCTAGTATTGAACTCTCTATGTGCCTGAAGATAAATATAAATGCTGATCTTCCTGCCTCTATCTCTTAAACACTCAAGATTACAGGCATTATCAACTGAAGAATGGATTAAGAAAATGTGGTGCATATACACAATGGAGTACTACTCAGCAGAGAAAAACAATGACATCATGAAATTTGCAGGCAAATGGATGGAACTAGAAAATATCATCCTGAGTGAGGTAACCCAGACTCAGAAGGACAAACATGGTATGTACTCACTCATAAGTGGATACTAGATNTAAAGCAAAGGACAATCAGATCCAGGGAGGCTACCTAGCAGGGAGGACTCTAGGATGACTGTGGCTAATAATAAGTTTTGGTTTTGCCCAATTACTGGGCATGCTTCAGTGAAACATTTTACTATTAGGGTAAGAATTTGTACTGTATCAAGCTGATGAAAGGATATGCTGGCTGTACTTTCAGAAGAGGAGACTAAAATCTTTTTAGATTATGGATTAACCTATGGAAAAATGTCTGCCGTAAATCAAACAGTGAGGGGGAAGATGAATAGGAATCTCACTTACACAACTCAAGTAAAACAATAGCTCTCTGAACAGGTGAAGATAGTTTTCTTCTGTATCCAGATCTAATCAATATTTATATGTATAATTCAGCTATTATTTGGCTTAAAAGGGCTTATTGGGAAATGTTATCATTTTTACTATTTTCTACAAAGAAAATATTTTCCAGTTTCAAATAACTCTGGACATTTGAATCATAACCTGTTTTTGTGTTCAAGCTATCTGTGTATTATTTCTCCTGCAGTTGTAAATAAAATGTTTTTACATTTAAAAATAAAAAATAAAAAAGATTACACATGACCATCACATAATAATAAGTGTCTATTCATTTCTTAAAATTTATTCTTCTCTCATATAACACATCCAGACCAAAATTTCCCTCCCTCCATTCTTCCTAGCTCCAATCTCTCCTAAATCCACTACCCTGTTTCCCTTTAGATAACAGCAGGACTCCTAGGGATATCAACCAAACAAGGAATAACAAGATACAATAAGACTAGGCACAAACCCTTGTATTAAGGCTGAGTAAGGCAACACAGTAGGAAGAAAAGGGTCCCATGAGCAGGCAAAAGAGTCAGAGACACCCCCACTCCCACTGTTAGGAGTCCTGCAAGAACAGCAAGCTACACAACCATAATATAATATATATGCACAGAGGACCTAGCACAGACCCACATAGGGTCTGTGATTGTTGCTTCAGTGTCTGTGATCCCCTATAAGCCATACTTAGTTGATTCTGTGAGCTGTGTTCTCACGGTGTCCTTGGCCCCTCTGGCTCCTACAATCCTTCTTCCACCTCTTCTGTGGGATTCACAGAGCTCCAAAGGGAGGGACCTAATGGAGATCTCCAATTTGGGTTCTCTTTCTGTCTAGTGTTTGGCTCTGGGTCTCTGCATCTGTTCCCATCAGCTGCTGGAGGAAGCCTCTCTGATGACAATTGGGCTAAGCACTGATCAATGAATATAGCAAAATACCATTAGCAATCATTTTATTGTTTTTCTTTCTATCCTAGGCCTCTGGGATATCCAGCCTCCAGTTCCTGGTCATCCAGGCAGTGTCAGGCATGGGCTCCCCCTCAAGGCATGGTCATCAAATTAGATCAGTCATTGGTTGACCACTCCTACATGTTCTGTGTCTCCATTGCCCCAGAACATCTTACAGGCAGGATAGGTAGGTTGAAGGTTTTGTGGCTGGACTGATGTCCCATTCCCAACATTAGAAACCTTGTCTGGTTACAGAAGATGGCCTGTTTGGGTTCCATATCCTCCATTACTAGGAGTCTTTGCTAGGATCACCTTCATAGAATTCTGTGAGTTTCTATTGCACTAGGTTTCTACATCACCCCCCAAATGCCCTCCAGTTCCAGTTGTCTTTCCCCATACTCTCTCCCTCCACCCCTCCACCTGATCTCTCCTTTTCCTGTTCTCAATCTGTAAAATCTATTATATTTCCTCTTCCTGTGAGTCCACATTAGTGCCTACCTTGTTACTTAGCCAACTTTTCTGGGCCTGTGGATTGTAGCATGATTATCATTTACTTAACAGCTACATTTATACAATAGAGTATTACCCAGCTGTTAAAAAACGACATCATGAAATGTGCAGACAAGTGTATGGAACTAGAAAAAATCATCCTGAGTGAGGTAACCCAGACCCAGAAAGATAAACATGGTGTGTACTCACTCATACATGAATATTAGCTATTAAGTGTCTATTCTTTATGTAACTTTTCAATGGATATTACTTACCACTAGGCATTAGTATGAAGACTGTAATAACTAAGTGGTCTGTTTGCTTCCTATTTTGATCCCATCTGACCCATATTACATGGAGAAAATTTACATCAATTTTAGTGAGCATCATATTCTCATAGTAAAGATTTTAGAAAGTTTATAAATCATGGGATACAGCTAATTCAAATTTCATGACTTAATCTTCAAAATTCTCCATATGGCTCCCATTCCTAATTTACACAGTAACACTTGTTCTAATTTTCAGTTATTTAATTATATATATAATTTATATATTTAATTATATATATATTATATATATATGCATATACATGTGCATAGATTTGTGTATGTGGGTGCAGTGCCTTCAGAGGCCAGAAGTGGATGTTGAATACCCTGGAACTGTAGTTACAGGTAGTTGTGAGCCACCTAATATATTTGATGAAAATTGAACTCAATTCTTCTGGAAAAGCAACTGTTGTGGAATATTATTTTAACTATGTAAAGATGTGCTATATTTGTTTATGCTGCATTTGTTTAATGATGTAAGGATGTGTGTTTAATTATGTAAAGATGTGTTGCATCTGTTTCACTTTGCCTGGCTATGGCACCTGATTGGTCTAACAAAAACTTGAATGGCCAATAGATAGGCAGGAGAGGGATAGGCTGGGCTGTTGGGCAGACAGAATGCATAGGAAAAAGAATGAGAGAAGAAGAGAAGGAGGAGGAGAGAACAAGGGAGAAAGAGAGGGACATGCTCAGGGTAAGAAGCCAGGCAGGCACCAGCCAGCCAAACATGAGAAGGAGTGAAAGAAAGACATCAGAAAGAAAGAAAAGTAAAAAGCTCTGAGACAAAAGGTAGATGAAGAGAAATAGGTTAAGTTAAAAGAGCTAGCCAGAAAGGAGCCTAAGGTACACTGAGCATTCATAACTAATAAGAAGTCTCCTGTGTCATGATTTGGGAGCTGGTTGGTGGCCCAAAAGAAAAAGCCTGGTACAAGCAACATATGCTCTTAACTGCTGATTCATCTCTCCAACCCAAGTATATTCTGTTTTGAGTTCTCAGTGTGTTCTTCTCTTCCAAAGTTCAACATGTCATAGATAATGCATTATCTCATTCCATGTGCATAATGACTTTATGATGTAAGTATTTTTATTTTTTTGTTGTTATTGTTTGTGAGAGGTTTCCCTGTGTGATCTGGGCTGGCCTCAAGTTGGCAATTCTTTCTCTCTCAGCCTTCTTATTATAAGCCTAAGCCATCAAGCCAGACTATGCTTTGAGTACTGATTCTGTTTCTCTCTGTCTCTGTCTCTCTTTCCTCTTTCTCCTCTCTCGCTCCTCCGTCTCTCTCTTAGTCTCTCTCTCAGTGTGTGTGTGTGTGTGTGTGTGTGTGTGTGTAGTAATATACATATTGTAGAGGCAAAAGGACAACCTTGGGTGTTGTTCCTCAGGTGTTGTCCACCTTGTTTTTTGAGATAGTGTCTCTCACTGGCCTGGAGGTCACCAAGTAAGCTAGGCTACCCAGAATGCCCCAGAGATCTGCCTCTTTTTACTTCCTTAGCACTAGGATTAAGAGAATGTACCATCATGCTTGTCTTTTTTTTTTTACTGTAGGTTTTGAGAACTAAATTCTCGGGTCTTTGTACTTGCACAGAAAGTATTTTATCAACTGTTCCATGTCCCCAACCCTACTGTTGTTCATTATTTTCTTTTTTATAGTAATGAAGATTGAACTTAGGCTCATGCAAGTGCTCTTCCACTGAGTTATAACCCCAGTTCATCCTTCACTGTTATTTATTCTTACTCTCATTTTATAGGTGAATTAAAGACTTTTTCCTAAGGCAATGAAACTTGTTAGTGGTACACCTAGGACTAGAATAATTGTTGGAATATCCAGTGGCTGACTGTCAATTTTTTTTTGTTTCTGAAAAATGGGTTTAAAAAGTCAGTATTTGGATTAATGGGAAGGGAAAACTATGGGGAATAAAATAAGAGCTTTCCAAATCTTTATTACATTGTTTTTATTTTCCCCAGTTGATATTATTGAACTGCATTGTTTTTAATAGAAGGGATTACTAAGAAAAATGATAAGTGAATTAAAATGTATCTTTTATAAGTTTGTGTTACTGAGAATTTAGAATGTAAAAAAAATTTGCGATTTTATCTCACTCTATTCAGAATGGCTAAGATCAACTGTACAACAGACAACAAATGCTGGTGATGTTGTAGGGAAAGGAGAACCCTTATTCACTGCTGGTGGGAATGCAAACTGGTGCAGTCACTCTGGAGATCAGTGTGGACAAACCTCAAAAAACAGCAATAAATCTATCATATGATGCAGCTATATCACTCTTCGGCATGTTCAGCATCCTACTCCACAGACACTTGCTCAGCCATGTTCATTGCCACCCTATCCACAATAGCTAGGAAATGGAAACAACCTAAATATCCTTCAGATATAAACGATAGACTTGTCCATACATCCACAGGGTCAGAAAAACATTGGCTATGTTCTGGAATTCTGGAACACAAAGTCATTGCCTGAGGTAGTCTGGATGTGGAGCAAGTAAGGGACTGTCACAGTAAAAAGAGGTGTGAAATTTTATATTATTATTATCAGAAGAGTAATTACCAGTGAACTGAAACATTTATAAAGATAGCAACAGATGTGTGACAGCTGGGTTAATTGAATGTCTGATAAATCTTTTTCTATATAACACAATTCCTTGGGCATACTTTGAGGAAGAAAGTAAATGTGACCAGTCAATTGTCAAATGAAGTGAATAAACATCACCCAGGGGATGCTCTGATCTACTAAACTTAATGCTTTGTTTTCCTTAGCTTCTAAGATAACCTAGCAATTAAGTTCTGATGGTGGAAAAACAATTACACCATGAAAGCCCATGCTATTATAAAACTATATGACAGAGTTTTCTGTATTGTGTCCTAACTTTAGCTTTTATGTGAAGATTTTGTAAAAGGTGAAATTCTGAAGACCACCCCTTTCCTCAACAACAGCATGTGTAAATATGAATGGCACTGATGTCATTTACTTTGATAGATACACTGACTTAGAATGTTAGAAGATTAGCTGTGTCTGTGTGGCTTACCCAGAGTACCTTATCTAAGAGGCTTAATTTGAATTCTTCCTTATTTATATTCTCTTATCCTCTTTTAAATTATTTAGTTTTCTCATTTGTGTGCACTAATACTGATATATAATCTAATATACAAAATTCAGGCTATCCTGTATCTCCATTCCAGTGGTCTCAATTTGCCCTGTCATGAGCATGCAGTATGTGCTTGTGTTCTCTCTGATGTATAATGGAGTCAGGAAATCAAACGAGATCTCTCAGTCTAATTTGTACTTGGGATGAACTTGGAAGAATAAGACGGGGCTGACGAGAAATGTGTTGACTGTAAGAAACCCTCAACGATAGACTCAGACAAAAAGTAAAGAGGTAAAGATGAATAAAGCAGGTTTACATAATAAAAAGAAAGCTAGAGGAATGAAGCTGCTATTATATATTATATCCACACCTCAAAACAAGGAAAAGATTCAGGGATGAAGAACAAGAGTAATAAAAATAGAATTGAACTGTCCAAGAAGACATAATAGACTTGAATGTGTATATGCCTAGCAATGATTTGTTAACAGGACAGGCAAAGCATAATATAGCAAAAATAGAGAGAAATGCTCCATTATAACTCAGACATTGCCACCCCTCTATCAGCTATTGATAAGTCCAGCTACTAGAAAAACAGTGAAGGACATGGGTAAACTGGATCTAAGTGACATTTACAGAATATTTTATCTAACAGTAGTAGATGGCATATTCTTCTCAAGTTCACAATAAGTATCCACCATATAAAAATATATGAATCCTCTTCAAATAATAATTTTAAAAGACTAGCAATCACATAAATTTGTTTTAAGATGATGTATTAGTCAGGGTTCTCTAGAGTCCCAGAACTTATGGAAAGAATCACTCCCTCAACTTGTACTCTCAACAAGGGGATTTACTGGAATGAATTACAGGCTGCAGTCCAGCTAATTTAACAATGGCTAGCTGTGAATGGAAAGTCTATGAATCCAGTAGTTACTCAGTCCTGCAAGGCTGAATGTCTCAGCTGGTCTTCAGAATATGTTGGAATCCTGAAGAAATAAGCTGCAATGCCAGTGAGGGAATGGATGTGCTAACAACACAAGGACAAGCAGGCAAAGAGCAAATCTTCTGTCTTCTTTCCTTATATAGGCTTCCAACAGAAGGTGTGGCTCATCATGTCTTCCTGTTTCAAGATTTGGATTAAAGGTGTGTGTCTTCCCAACTCAAGATCCAAATTAAAGGCTGTGTCTTTCTGCCTCAAGATTCAGATCAAAGGTATGTGTCTTCCTATCTCAAAGGTCTAAACTGGGAGTGGATGAATCCACTTCAAACCAAGCAGAAAATCTCTCACAGGTGTACTCTCCATTTCTTGATTGTATTTTATTCCAGATATAGTCAAGTTGACAACCAAGGATAGACACTACAGATGAAAATGGATTAAAGACGAAATCAGTAAGAGAATAATCTATGGAATATCCTAAACCTGGATATTAAACAATATAAATCTATGTAGGACATGGGTCAAACAAGAAATCTCAAGGGGAATTTCAAAAGTACTTGGAGCTTAGAGCTTAGAGTATAGCTCAGGGTAGAGGAGGAGCTAATTGTGCATGAGACCTTGTGTTGATACTCACCACCAAACATAAATAAATAAACCCTGGTATTTTGAGGAAAAGTGAAAAGACAATTTATCAAATTTCTGAAATATAATAAAAGCAATACTTAGGGGAAATGCTGTGGCATTGAATTTATGTCTATAAAAATCACAAGATTTAAAATCAATAACACAAACTTCCATTTTAGAAAGTTTCCTAAATAAAAATAAGAAAAGCAAGACTTAAAATCACAACAGAATTTTTCTTCAGAAGATAAAATCAGAGAAAAGGCTCCATAACTCATTTTATGAGGCTAGAGTTATAAGAATACCAAACTAAAGATAAAACCAAGAGGAAACTTTTACACCAGTATCTTTCATAAAGATAGATGCAAAATTCCTCAGTAAAATATGGGTTTATCAGACCCAATGACATATAAAAAGGATTATACCCCACAACTATGTAAGATTTATTAAAAATATGTAAGGGCAGCTCAACATTTGAAAATTAATTAATGTAATCCATCATATTGACAGGCTCAAGAAGAAAGGTCATGTGATTATATTAATAGATGCTAAAATACATTTTATAAAATACAAACATGAGGCTAATAGATTATACTCAACTGCTTTCCTATATAGCAAGGATGGATTAGAATTTAAAATGAAAAACATGGGGCAGGGAGATGGCAGAGTAGTGAGCCCTCTTGCCATCAAGCCTGAAGACTTGAGTTTGATCTTCTGAACCTGTGTAGTGGAAGGAGAGAACTGACTCCCAAAAGTTGTCCTCTGACCTTGATATACAAGCCATTGCACACACACCCTGTCAACTCTCTCTCTCTTTCTCTCTCTCTCTCTCTCTCTCTCTCTCTCTCTCACACACACACACACACACACACACACAGTGTAAAAAGAAATAACCCCTAAAATTTGTATTCTAAATCTTGACTTTACTGTAATTTTGTTGAGGCTTATGTATATATTTTTCTCTCCATGTTTTGACAGAAATCTATCACCCTGTACTCTCAACAAGCAACAATAACTCCTTCAAATTGATAACAGATGACTACAGAAAACCTATATTAAATTTTGGTAAGGGAGATTAAGCTCAAGACCTGGATTCTAGACAAACAATGTACTACTACATCTTCAACCCCATATACAATTTCCTTTTTGTTCGTAATATTTTTAATAATTTGAGAGTTGTATGCAATGCATCTTGATCATATTCGCCTCCAATTCTCCCACACATTTCTTCAAAGTCCACCCTTCCTCCTTACCCTTGTACTTCATGTCCTTTTGTTTTCTTTTTTAAATTTTTAGAAGAGACTATCTTGCAACAGATGTCCTGATCTTCTGGCATTTACAATCTTTCTGTCCTCTCTTCTACCATGTTCCCCTAGTCTTAATTGAAGGGCTTGTGTTGTAAAATATATTAATTGAGGACAAGTACTCTGTAGTCAGTTGGTCTCCACATTTTGAGCAGTGTAGCCTTCTTTTATGATCTCCATCTGCTTCAAAAAGAAGCTCCTTTGATGAGAGGTGGAGAAATGGATCTGAAGCTGACCTGGAAGTCTCCTCCCTGCGGAGACTCTCATAGTATTAGAAGGAGCCATGCAAGCTGCCAAGGAAAAAAAGCAATAAATGGTTCTACCTAGCTGGAATGCCTATGAACCACAGCAATGACACTATATAATCCTCAATGGTCAGAAACTAGATGGTTTTCTGCCAAAAAGTGCTTTTTGCAGGAAATGCTTCCCATCTCCTGGAATTCATCTTCCAAATTGTGCTGGAAGCCATTATGAATGTAGTAAGACAATAAAATAAAATGTATATGTATTATGAAGAATAAAAGAATCCCCATATTTTGGGGATCAGATTACTTGACTATCTGTGTAGAAAATAGGAAGGAACCAACAAAGCTCTCTTACAACTAATAAGGAATTACAGCCAAATTATAGAAATGATGAAAATTAGAACTTAAACTGAAA
>LZPO01087149.1:118179-162819 GCA_001675575.1 Neotoma lepida
GGAATATCTCGTCATGGAAACTGCAGTGTGACACAGTGAGTCATGCAGTAAACACTTTTATCTATATATCTTTACATGGAGGCATTCATTACAAAGTATCATTGGTTTGGTTTGAGGCCCCTGTCTTTGCTACACTACTGACACTGGACCCTCACTAGGACTCTTCCTGGACATCCCATTGCTACCCTGTGCTGTGGAGATCCTGTAGCCCTGGGTCCACAGGACCACCCCTACACTCCCACTTGTGTTCCATCAAATCACAGATAGTGTGGATTTTGGGGTGGGTCAACACTTAACCCTGGTTCTGAGCCTGGGTAGTTGTAGGGTAGGTCAGCCTGCCAGCTTTTCCCCATCTTCACTACTAGGGTGAGTTTGTTTTGTTTTTGACGTTGTCAAAATGAGTGATGTTAGTCAGTTTTGTTGACAGGACGTTGGCTAGTTTTGATATTAATTAGATTATTTGGTTTGTTGATGTCTAATTTTTTATTTCTTTATATATTTTAGATATCAAACTTCTGTCAGATGTGGGGTTGGTAAAGATCTTTTTCCATTCTATAGGCTGCCATTTTGTTCTTTTGATGGTGTCTTTTCCTTACAAAAACTTTTCAGTTTCATGAAACCACAGTTCCCCCTCTCTCCCCTCTTCCTACTCATTCCCCACCTTCCCCTCACTCCACTACCCATCCATTCTTCAGAAAGGGTAAGGGCTCCCATGGGAGTCAACAAAGCATGGCATATCAAGCTGAGGCAGGACCAAGATCCTACCCTCTGCATCAAAGCTGCAAGAGGCATCCCACCATAGGGAATAGGTTCTAAAAAGCCAGCTCATACACCAGGGACAGATCCTGGTCCCACTGCTAAGACCTCACAAACTAACAAAGCTACACAACTGTCACCCACATGCAGAGGGCCTAGGTCAGTCCCATGTAGGCTCCCTAGCTGTCAGTCTACAGTTGGTGAGCTCTCATGAGCTCCTGTCAGCTGTCTCTGTGGCTTTCCCCATCATGGTCTTGATCCCCCTGGCTCCTACAATCCTTCCTCTCTCTCTTCAACAAAACTCCCAGAGCTCAGCCCAGTGCTTGGATGTGAAGAATTTCTGCATCTGCTTCCATAAGTTACTGGATGAATGCTCTCTGATGACAATTAGGGTAGTCACCAATCTGATTACAGGAGGACAGTTCAGGTACCTTCTCCACTATTGCTAGGAGTCTTAGCTGGGGTCATCCTTGTGGATTCCTGGGGATTTCCATAGCACCAGGTTTATCCCTAATCCCATAATGGTCCCCTCTATCAAGATATCTCTTTCATTACTCTCCCTCTCTGTCCCTCCCCCAAACTGGCCATTTCCATCCCTCATGTTCTGATCCCCCATCTCCTCTTCTCTACCCTCCCCCTGGCCCCAGTTTACCCAGGAGCTCTTTTCTATTTCCCCTTCCCCGGGCGATTCATGCATCTCTCTTAGGGTCCTTCTTGTTACCTTGCTTCTCTAGGGCTGTGGATTGTAGTCTGGTTATCCTTTCTTTTACTTCTAATACCACTTATGAGTAAGTACATACTGTGTTTGTCTTTCTGGGTCTAGGTTACCTCACTCAGGATGATTTTTTTTTTCTAGTTCCATCCATTTGCCTGCAAATTTCATGATGTCATTGTTTTTTTACAGCTGAGTAACACTCTATTGTGCAAATGTACCACATTTTCTTTATCCAGGCTTCAGTTAAGGGGCATCTAGGTTGTTTCCAGGTTCTGACTATTATGAATAAAGCTGCTATGAACATAGTTGAGCAAGTGTCCTTGGAGTATGATTGGGCATCCTTTGGGTATATGCCCAAGAGTGGTAGAGCTGAGTCTTGAGGTAGATTGACCCCTGATTTTCTGAGAAACTGACATACTAATTTCCAAAGGGCCTGTACAAGTTTGCACTCCTACCAGCAGTGGAGGAGTGTTCCCCTTACTTCATATTCTCTCCAACATAAGCTATCAGCAGTGTTTTTGATCTTAGCCATTCTAACAGGTGTAAGATGGTATCTCAGAGTCATTTTGATTTGCACTTTCCTGATGGCTAAGGATGTTGAAAATTTCTTTGTTTCTCTGCCATTTGAGATTCTTCTGGTGAGAATTCTCTGTTTAGATCTGTACCCCATATTTTATTTAGATTATTTGTATTTTGATGTCTAGTTTCTTGAATTCTTTATATTTTGGATATCAACCCTCTGTCAGACGTAGGATTGGTCAAGATCTTTTCCAATTCTGTAGCTGCATTTTATCTTATTTACCATTTCCTGTGCTTTACAGAAGCTTTTCAGTTTCAGGAGGTCCCATTTATTAATTCTCAATCTCATTGTCTGTGCTACTGGTGTTATAGGAAGTGATCTCCTGTGCCAATGTGTTCAAGGCTACTTCCCACTTTGTCTTCTAACAAGTGCAGTGTAAATTGATTAATGTTGAGGTCTTTGATTTTGTGCATAGTGATAGATCTGGATCTATTTGCATTCTTCTACATGTTGACATGCAGTTATGCCAGCACCATTTGTTGAAGATGCTTTCTTTTTTCCATTGTACAATTTTGGCTTTTTTTGGCAAAAATCAGGTGTTGATAGGTGTGTGGATTTATGTCAAAGTCTTCACTGATCCACATGTCTGTTTTTATGAGAGTACTGAGCTGTTTTTATTACTATAGCTCTATAGTAGAGCTTGAAGTTAGGGATGGTGATGCCTCTGGAAGTTCCTTTATTGTACAGGATTGTTTTAGCTATCATGGATTTTTTTTCCCTATATGAAGTTAAGTATTGTTCTTCTGAGATCTGTCAAGAATTGTGTTGGGATTTTGATGAGGATTGGATTGAATCTGCAGATTGCTTTTGGTAAGATTGCCATTTTTACTATGTTAATCCTACTTATCCAAGAGCATGGGAGATCTTTCCATTTTCTAAAGTCTTCTTCAATTTCTTTCTTCAAAGACTTAAAGTCCTTGTCATACAGGTCTTTCACTTGTTTGGTTAGAGTTACCTCAAGATATTTTATATTATTTGTGGCTATTTTAAAGGGTGTTGTTTCCCTGATTTCTTTCTCAGCCCATTTATCATTTGTATATAGGAGGGCTACTGATTTTTTTGCATTAATCTTGTATCCTGCCACATAACTGAAGGTGTTTATCAGCTGTAGGAGTTACCTGGTAGAATTTTTGGGGTCACTTATGTATACTATCATATCGTCTGCAAATAGTGAAAGTTTGACTTCTTCATTTCCAATTTGTATCCCCTTAATCTCCTTTTGTTTTCTTATTGCTCTAGCTAGAACTTTGAGTACTATATTGCATAGATATGGAGAGAATGGGCAGCCTTGTCTTGTTCCTGATTTTAGTGGAATCTCTTTGAGTGTCCCTCCGTCTAATTTGATGTTGGCTGTCGGCTTGCTGTATATTACCATTATTACGTTTAGGTATGTTCCTTGTATCCCTCATCTCCCCAAGACCTTTACCACGAAGAGGTGTTGGATTTTGTCAAAGGCTTTTTCAGCATCTAATGAGATGACCATGTGGATTTTTTTTTCTTTCAGTTTGTTTGTATGGTGTATTACAGTGACAGATTTTTGTATCTTTAACCACCCCTGAATGTCTGGGATGAAGCCTACTTGATCATGGTAGATGAGTTTTTTGAAATGTTCTTGGATTTGGTTTTCCAATATTTTATTGAGTATTTTTGCATCAATGTTCATGAGGGAGATTGGTCTGTAATGCTCTTTGTTGCATCTTTGTGTGGTTTGAGTATCAGTGTAACTGTAGCCTCATAGGAAGAGTTTGACAATGTTCCTTGTGTTTCTATTGTGTGGAACAATTTGAGAAATATTGTTATTAGCTCTTCTTTGAAATTCTGGTAGAATTCTGCACTGAAACCGTCTGACCTTGGGCTTTTTTTTTGGTTGGGAAACTTTTAATAACTGTTTCTATTTCCTTAGTGGTTATAGGTCTATTTAAACTGTTTATCTGTTCTTGATTTAACTTTGGTATGTGGTACCTATCCTGAAAATTGTCCATTTCTGATTTTCCAATTTTGTGGAGTACAGGTTTTTCAAGTATGGCCTAATGATTCTCTGAATTTCCTCAATGTCTGTTGTTATGTTCCCCTTTTCATTTCTGATTTGTTAATTTGGATATTCTCTCTGCCTTTTGGTTAGTTTGGATAATGGTTTGTCTATCTTGTTGAGTTTCTCAAAGAACTAATTCTTTGTTTCATTAATTCCTTGTATTGTTCTTTTTGTTTCTATTTTATTGATTTCAGCCTGAGTTTGATTATTTCCTGTCATCTACTCATCCTGGGTGAGTTTACTTCTTTTTGTTCTAGAGCTTTCAGATGTGCTGTTAAGTCAAAAGTGTGAGATTTCTCCAACTTCTTTATGTGGGCCCTTAGTGCTATTAACTTTCCTCTAGCACTACTTTCATAGTGTCCCATAAGTTTGGGTATGTTGTACTTTCATTTTCATTGAATTCTAGGAAGTCTTTAATTTCTATTTCTTCTTTGACCCAGTGGTGATTCAGTTGAGTGTTCTTCAGTTTCCATTAGTTTGTAGGCTTTCTGTAATTTGTGTTGTTGTTGAATTCTAACTTTAAGCCATGGTGGTCTGATAAGATACAGGGGGTTATTCCATTTTTTTTAATCTGTTGAGATTTGCTATTTAACTGAGTATGTGGTCAATTTTAGAGAAGGTTCCATGAGGTGCTGAGAAGAAGGTATATTATTTTGTGTTTGGGTGAAATGTTCCATAGTTATCTGTTAAGATTATTTGAGGCATATAGTATAGTATTTATACTATAATTTAGAATACTTTCACTGTTAATCCCATAAAACTATGAAAATTAACTTTCAATAAACATTTATGAGTACAAATCTTTGTATGGATATGTTTTCTGTTTATTTGAGCTAATATGAAGAAATAAAAAATGCAAGGTCATATGATCAGACTATGTTTAGCTTTATAAGATGCTGTCAAATGGCTGTACCATTTTCTTGTACCCACAAGAAATGAATAGAAGTTCCATTTCCTTGTTAGGATTTGGTTGCCGACTGATATGTTTTTACCATTCTAATGGGTATATATTAATGTTTGACTATTTTTTAAGACAGCATCTCACTCTGTAGCCCTGGCTGACTTGGAATTCTCTATGTAGACAAGGCTAGCCTCCAACTATCAGAGATTAGTTGCCTCCCAAGTGCTGGGATTAAAGGCATGAGCCACCAAATCTGGCTTTGCTATTTGTTGTTACATATGTCTTTGTTAGTCACTACATTTTTTTATTTGGTAACTCGTCTAGCCAGAAGCAGGAGACAAAAGAAAACTTCGATAAGGTTTTATTTTATTTACAAAGGCAGAGGGCTCTGAGAGCATGCACATTCATTGGATAACATGCATGCTGGATGGAAAATACAGTCTGCATAAAAAATATGTGATTAAGGAGAATGTATTCTGCTAGCAAAAATGCCACTAACTTTAAAAAGTTTATTACTATATATTTTATGTCTATGGGTGCTTTACTTGCCTGTATGCTTGTATCATGTTCAGACATGGAGCCCACAGAGGCCAGAAGAAGGTACCAAATCCCTTGGAACTGGAGTTACAAATGGTTATGAGCTGGCATGTAGATTCTGGAAATAGAACTCAGGTCCTCAAAGAGAAGCCAGTGCTCTTACCCATTTAGCCATTTCTCTAGACCACAATTAGCATTTTCAAATTATGGTCATTTATTTAAACAAGTTTATTTGAGTAAGTCCTCTGGTTCTCTTAATCTCCTAGTAAGATACCCAAACTATTAACTCAATATATGGCATCATGGTCTTAATTTTCTTTCATCCTTTATATATACATATAAACATACACACACACACACACACACACACACACACACACACATATATATATATATATGCAAGCAGAGGAATACAGGTTTTTGGTTAGTTTGATCATTTTTCAAGACAGGGTTTCTCTGTGTAACAGCCCTAGCTGTCTTGGAACTAGCTCTCTGTAGATCAGGCTGGCCTCAAACTCAGATCCTTCTGACTCTGTCTCCTGAGTACTGGAATTAAAGGCAGGGCCATCACCACTCAGCTGAGGAACACAGTTTTATATCATACCAAATGTTCTATAATGACGTAAACAATAGATATGATTAATTTTAATAAATATGACAGCTTTTAATATTTTTATTAAGAAAATTTGCCAACTTTACATAATCAGCCCTGAGCAAGAAAGTC
Source organism: Neotoma lepida (assembly GCA_001675575.1). Taxonomy (NCBI): domain Eukaryota; kingdom Metazoa; phylum Chordata; class Mammalia; order Rodentia; family Cricetidae; genus Neotoma; species Neotoma lepida. The sequence continues at coordinate 124,425 of LZPO01087149.1, forward strand.
TAAATGCAGGTAGGATTTAAATGCGCTCACTCTACAGTTGTCAGTGTCTCATTAGGCTCAATCAGTAGAAATAGAATGCAGTATTTTCATTAGTTCTTCTCTTTCTCTGCATACCACTGCCCAAGATTCCATTTCCTGAATCTCCCTGTTTTCTTTCTAATATGAAATGCTCCTCATGAATATTTCCTTGCACAAAGAGAACTATAAAAATGCACCACAGTGTTAATTGGCAGCTCCTTGAAAACCGTTGCTTTATACAAAGGACCAGTATTTTCCTGAAAGCTGTAAATGTTCTATAGACAATCCAACCTGTATTTTCCTGCAGGATTGCCTTTGAATAATTCCTCCCCTAGTGGCTCTAAATCATTACCCATCATGTTTTATAGAACTCTAGAGATGACTTTTGGAACAACTTTGCACTGTTAATGTTTAATGTTCCATAAACTATTGTCAGGAGAAAATTCTCTTTTCTATCTTACCTACCACTTCAGTGTGTTGCCATTACATTTTCTCAAAAGGTGGCTCCTCCTTTTCTGAAGAATGTTATCAAAAAACAGGGCACGAGGAAGATGCTTGTGTTTTTAACTCCAGTGATCAATTTTCAGCTATCATTTCCTTGATCTCTTGGCATTACTGGCTCCTGGGGCCACACATCTGATATCCTTTCTTCATTTGTTTTCCACTACACAGAACTATCCTGTTTTTATTTGTTTTAGCTTTCAAAGGGGATGTTACTTTATTCTATTTATAGCTGGCATGTAAAGATTGTACACACTTGTGATTTAATGTGGTGTTCTGATAATGCACATAGTATGTGAGATCATACCTGGGTGCCTATCATTCATGTAGAATGTAGAATCTTTCTAAAAGTTAACATGAGATTTCTAATTGCAGTCTCCCTACTGTGTAATATAGCACCAGAATTTATTCTTCTAATGTAACTTTAATGCTGGCAAAGTTCATTTGTCTTTTGCTCACTATTGCAATCTTGTACTTGACAGGTGTTTGATAATTTGTTTAAAAAAATAAAGTGAATTAATTTTAACTCATAATCATGGATCCACATCTGCCTCTTTTGTTTAGTTCTGAAATTTACAACAACAAAAAAAGACATGTTGACCTGGAATGACTTACAAAAGGTAAGGGCATGGAAATGAATGGGATTGAGATGCATTACATGAAAGACATAAGAAATAAATGAAAAGAAAGTTCAAAAAGGCAAGCAGGACAAATATATTTAGAAATCCACAGTTTGTATTATAGAATATAATTTAGAAAACTTCAATGCTTCCTTATAGAAATAGCCACTCTGTGTTTTACCCTAATGAAGTATATTCTCATGGTTAGATAGTCTTCAAGATTTAAGATGCAGTATCTATCTGATATCTGTGAAGCAAATCCATGAGAGTCTGTTAGAGTATCAAGGATTTATTAAGATATAAAATGGGGAGAAATATACTCACGGATACAGAACAAAGTAAACAGCCATTGTCATCATCCTCCGTTCTGCAGGGGTGAATGCAACCAGCCATCTGGTCTCTGACTACAATAGCACTCGCCCCCTCCTCAGTTTTAAGCAGTCACATACCCAGAAAAAAACACACCTCTATTGGGCCAGATACCCCAAGGTCATTGGCGGAGCGAATTCTCACGACAGATACCTTCAAAAGTGAATTGGGATCATATTTACCTTTCTATTTATGTTTGTGCTATGATTCCTTCATGTAACAAATATTAGATATTTAGAGAAAGACATATGGTAGGAAACACAACTAACCTAGGCATACATTTTGCCATTAAAGAATTAACAGAATAACAGTATTTTTTTAAAAAATTGTCATAACTTGCAGGTACATAAAACAATAACTTCAATATGATGTGATCAGTGCTAGGGTAGAATTCAAGATATAGTGTGAGCGCCTAAAGGACAGAAATATTTATAGCTGTTTAGATATATAAGGAAATACTGCATAGAAGAGGTGGCACTTGTATTAAGAGATAGGATGGAAACAGCATATTGAGAGGCTAAACATGCAGAGAAGTTTTCCCGAAGGATGTGGCAAATGCACAATGCCACCCCCATAGTGCCCCCGCAAACAGCAGCAAGATGGCAGAAAAATGAAACAGTGAAGGACAAAATAGCATGGAGAAAGAGGCACAGATCCATGATTTAAAAAAAATGTATGGTTTGTATGATTGCAAATAATGTAAGTGCACTGAGAGATTTGGAAAGTGAGGCTAATAGAGCAAACCGGAGATTTTCTGAGGAGCTTATTAAAAGAATACATCATTATAAATTATATTCCCATGATGGATAACTATCAGTTAAAAGGGAAATTTAATATATCAATCCAAACTACATTACTCTTTTGTTACTGCTCCTAGGGACATTTAAATTTTACAGCATGATGCTAGAGAGGAATTAGTTAGTACAAGTTTTGACATTGGCAGGAATATTGGACTTAAACTAAGGAGTTTCCAGATACTTATCCTACTCTTTAAAAGAAAATCATACCATCTTTGTCTCTGTCTGCCATGCTAATTTATTTTTCCTTAAAATACTCTGTCTGAAAGGAACAAGAAAACAAAAGTAGTGTTATTTTTTGCTTTTGTTTTTAAATTTTGTTGTATGTGTACTGGCCTTTTGACTGCATGAATGTCAGTGCTTGAAGAGGATAGTAGAGAGCATCAGATTCCCTGGAACTGGAGTTACAGATGGTTGTGAGCTGGTATGTTGGTACTGGGAAACAAATGCAGATCCTCTGGAGGAGTAGCCAGTGCTATTTAACTGCTAAGCCATTGCTACAGCACTCCATGAAGGTAGTTTTAAAGAATGAAAGAGTTTTAAAAAACTCAAAGAGGAGGGCAGGCTGGATATAAAGCAATCATTTTCCCCGACTGGAATTTCAAATACCCAGCAGGGCTAAAAGAGAAACTGCAGTTTTGAAAATACCTGACTAAAAAGCAATTAAAACAGTTTTTCTTTACCTGTCAAAGTAAAGAGTAATACATGAAGGGAAAAAAGCCCATTTGTTTAGAGTCATAAAGTCATCCTGCAGATGCCATAGAGATATTATATCAAAGAGGGAGAGAAAGTGACTCTTGACTGTGAAACTCAATTCTTAAGAACAGAATTTTCATGCTGCCCAGGTGAGGTGCAGGGCCTGTGCAAGGTCAGCTCTCCCTCTCCTATGACTTCAGGGCCAGTCTCCCATCTGTCTCAGGTGTTGATGTGGGGAGAGGCCATTTCTCCTCAGCCCATGCTGCCATATGGCAGATGAGGGGCAGGACCAGGTCTCCCTTGCTCACATTCCCAGGGCCTGCTCACCTGTGCCCTATCAAAAGGGTCAGATCCACTGTGCTGCCCAGACGAGGTACAGGGCCCACATTCATGAGTGCTGCGGCTGGTAAGTAGCCAGCTCCCTTGCCAGCTGAAGGCAGCAGTGGCAAGGGGTAGGGCATCTTTCCCTCCTCCCCACCACCACACTGCATATGAGGGAGTCAGTACTAGCTATGTCCCTCTCATGCCCTCAGAGCTGGCTTGTCCATGTCCCTGTCTACAGGGTCAACTATTGTGCTTCCTGGCGAGGTGAAAGTTCCATTCTATTGAGTGCAGCTGGTGAGTTGTTGGATCCAGAGAGCTGGCCCTGAGGTCATAAGAGCAGGAGAGCTACCTCTGTCCCCCACCAGCTGCAATGCTCAGGAGAGCAGGGCCTGCACATCACCAGGGCAGCACAATAGAGCTGTTGGCAGAGGTGTAGATAAGCCAGAAGCTGAGAGCATGGGAGAGCTGTCCACATTACTTATCTGTCATGTGGTGGCATGGGTGGGGGAGAGGTGCCCTCCCCCACCCCACCCCACCCATCAATGCCTGAGGCAGGTGGGAGAGCTGGCCCTGAGGTCATAAGAGCAGGAGTGCTATCCCTGCCCATCATCAGCTGCAGCACTTGTGAGAGTGGCCCCTATACCACACCAGTAGATCTGGTCCTGAAGGTGTAGGTGTGGGATAACCGACCCTGAGGACATGAAACTGGGAGAACTGGCCCCCTCCCTTGCTCATCCTGGCAAAGGGTGAACTCGACAGGACAATGCAGGAAAGCTCACCCTGGTGGTGAGGAAAAAGGAGAGCTGGCAGGTTGACCAACCTGGCCCACCCCAACATCCACCTCATCTGTGATCTGCTGGAGTATGTGAAGTGACCAGTCCTGCAGACCCAAAGCTTCAGGATCTCCATGACACAGGACAACAGTAGGATAAGCAAGAGGAGCCCCAGTGAGGACCCAGTATTGATAGTGTAGCAGAAACCATACGCCTCCAACCAGACCAATGACTCTTTGCAATGAACACTTGCAAGTAAAGATATTTTGATGAAAGGGTTTATTATGTGACTCACTGTGTCATACTACAACTTTCATGACAAGATCAATTTTTCTTTTTTCTTCTTTTCTTTTCTCTTAAATTTTAGTTTGAGGAGGAGGTTGCAAGGACAGAGGGTGGATATGAAGGGACAGGGAAATAAATGGGATGGAGATGCATGATGTGAAAGACACAAAGAGAAAGTTAAAATAAAGAATAGAATTTTTTCTCCCGGTCTCCTGGTGGGCTACATCTTCCCCATTCCTCATTCTAAGTTACTGAGCTACAAATATGAGTAAAAGCTAAATTGCAATACTTCAATTGTAACATTTAAGGCTGTTGATTGTACATACCCTCAGCAACAAACTGAAAGCAGACTTTAGAACAGAATATGATGAACGGGTTTCTTTTTAAAAGGAAAGTAGAACAAGCATGAATTTGATGTAGAAAGCTGAGGCAAGTAAAGGATTTGGATTTTTAACAATGGAAATCTAACTAGGAAGAGAAGGGAAAGTTTTAACACACCTGCATTTCCATGTCATATTAATTTACATTGTCTTTAAGTCTTAACAGGATTCTAGTCATAGATTATTAATATTCACATAAACATTTATGTTTCTTATTACTACAGCAAATATCTTTAAAGAGATGATTGACTCAAAAGCACTGTCCTTGGTGAAACTAATAATGAGAAAATGATTCTCTGTCCTTGGCTTAGACTAAAACTATGGAAGCAACTCTTATACTTGAAGACATTTAAGATACTGACAGAAGTCACTTGGCACAGACATACATATTCAAGATGTAGGTATTTCAAGAAAGGGAATGGATTCTGAAGAAAGGGGTTAGGCTGGGCAACTTTTAAGGAGAAGAGTGATTTTTATGATTTTGTTTTGCTTTTATTATCAAGCATTAATTGGGCAAGTTAATGGGCTTCACTGAAATTTCTTTATATGTGAATATTATGCTCTGATCATGCCCAACTTCCTTTTTATTCTTTTTCTCTGTCCTTACCCATCCTCCTTCTGTTCCTTTCTCCCTTCCCAGTCCCCAACTACCTATTTCTACTTTTAAGTCAAGAAGATGTATCTTAAGATTAGAATTCAAAGATAATGATTTGGGAAAGGTTTGGTGCATTGAGAGGGAGAAAAGAAAACATTTTAGATACAGAGAAGAGGACAGAGTGAAGGGATGGAAGCAGGAATGTGGCATGTGACTCTGAGGAGATGAATGTGATAGAACTGTGGTCAACGGTCATGCTGGGGATTAGTGGGATATAGGATAAATAGGTTGGGTGGAGACAATTGATAGAAGACCTGGAATTCCAGTTGATTAGTTTTGACTTGATCCTACAGGCATGGCCCTGTAGGAGAGTGACATGCTCAAAGCGGTATCTTAAGAAGATTAGTCTAGCATGGGTTTTTAGGAAGGATTTGTGTGTCTGTGTGTGGTAAGAGCTGGATGATATAGGATCACTGAAAGAGTTAACTCTGTGCATTTAAGCTTATCAGAAGCAAATCTTTCAGTTCTTTCCTCAGTGATTGGTAAAGACCACAAAACCATGCAGGATTCTTGTTTCTTTTTTGTTTTCATTTCCTCTGCCAACATTGTCCTAATTTATTTGAACTCCCTTTTTACCCTAATTAGACATGATCTTCCAGGAAAGCACATAATGGGGAGGAGGGACTTCCAGACTGTGTGTGCTGCCTTCCAAACCTCTAGTCTTCTGGTCCTGGGATGTCCTTGCTCAATAGTCCGGAAAGATCTCTTTCAACAGATTTGTGATTGATTTTTCTAGTCCCTGATGTGTTATTCACTATGTAATTGTTGGAAGCCCCTAAGTCTGGGTTTAGTGCCTTTTTTCAAGTCTCAGCATGAGTATATACTGAGTTACTTTCTAAGTTTTTTTTTAATCGCCTTTTCACAGTGTGACTTCATTATCTGAAATTATGCAAAGTCCTAATGTCCCAGACGAATCTCTATTAAAATGGAAATATAAACATACATCAAAATGCCAAATAATGATGAATCGGGGATTACTTACTTTATTGTTTCCCTTCCATTCAGTTCAGGTCACTTCACTAATTATCTATGGAACACCCTCAGCAAGGATTTACACATTCCATAGGCACAATGCCTTACCGATATACCATACACATACTAGCATCCAACAAAATAAAGGGCCACAGACCATTGCAAGAAAGGCTTGCAAGTTATTTAAAATAAAAACACATGAAAAGGAAAATCTCAGACTCCTAATTGTGTGTGAATTATGGATGTCAAATTACTTTGGATATGTCATCATCAAATCTCCCTAATCCAGCTTGATAGGAACAGAAAAAAACCAATGGCTAATCGTCCCATTATTGTAATGTAATTTGCTCCAATCCATCATTTATTCCTGTTTTTGAACTCTGCTTTTACAGTACTCTTTCTGAGTACTTGAGTCAGCCTTTACTGAAGTGATTCTCCACCTGTCTAATGCTGTGACCCTTTAATACAGTTCCTCACATTGTGGTGACCCCTAAACCATAAAATTATCTTTGTTGCTACTTTATAACTGTAATTTTGCTACTGTTATGAATTGTAATGTAAATGTCTGTGTTTTTTGATGATCTTAGGCGACCCCTGTGAAAGGGTCATTCAAACCCCAAAGGGGTCACAACGCACAGGTTGAGAGCTACCATTTTCTCTCTGCCATTTCCCCTTTTGCAAGTACAGAGACCAATTTCTCACTAAAGAAATGTTATATGGTATACAGCAGCTGTATCTTGGTTTGAAGAGTAGATGATAGGCTTATTCAGGAAGACAATGTACCCACTCTATCTGCAGATTAATGAGGCCAAGCTGGGATCTCCCATGCTGCTACACTCCTATCTGATGGTAGATTTTGTTTTTGTGCCAGTAACTATGTGCCTGTTCTCACAGAAATATCTTGAGGATGCTGATAATTCATTGGCAGATTTGAAACTGGGAAGATAAATGGGACCAACTTACTAAAAATTGCCTTGGAATCTTTCTGACAAGGAAGGGTTGAGCTGGTTCTTCAGCAGTGTTAAAAATGCATTAGGCTGCCTGGTCTAACACTGTCTAATAGGTATTCATTAGGATTAACTCTAATCCATACATATTGTGGGGATTTCCTCGTTAAAAGAAATGGCCAAATGGGAAGAAGATATAGGAAATAATGATAATAATAGGAGAAGGGTGTAGAAGGAAGGAAAGGAGGTAGAAAGGAAGGGAAGATGGATAGAGGCATTACTGATTTATCAAAAAAGAAATAGTTTTTAAGTTTCTTGATATTCCAAAGAAATGTTTGTTCAAACGACACACTGTGTGAGCAGAAGATATGGATGAAAAACAAAATTTGTTAATTTAGACATATCTGATTCTCCAAAAATCTTGTCTTCCATTTCCATTGCAGGCATATAAAATCATAGGAAAGGAGCTTGCTCCTTGCTGGATTTGCTGTGCTTGTTATAAAGTCGGTGTGCCTGAAGGAATTCAAGGTGTCAAAGCAGCAATCCAAGTAGAATGGAGGTCAGATGTGCTGTCCCGGGGCCTACAATCCCTGCTGTTTGAAATGCTGAGACAGGAAGATCACACATTCAACTTCTACTTGTGCTAGTGAGTTGAAGGTTAATTTGAGTAACTCAATGTTAGGTTTTTTTTTTTTTCAAAAGAATGCCAATATCTGATATGGGATGAGGCCTCCAAATAAAGGAATTAACCATATTTAAACATTTATTGCACAGTAATATCACTGTATGTGATAATGTAGGCAATCATTATACCTTCCTCTTAGCAAGACTTGTATAACTTGGAAATTTGCTATACAAAATCCATTCATATAGAATTTTGTTAGTGTTCACTAGTACTTTGAAAGTAGTCTAGTTCTTTGTACTGATAGTGGGCTAGCTGGGGGCCCCTAACATACTAAGCAAGCACCCTCTCACTGAGCTCTATCCTTAGCCTGAATAGAGTCTAGTTTTGAATGAATCTTCTAACTCTTCTGACCTCTTCTAGTATTCCAAGGCTAGCCCCTTTCTTTACCCCACCTGGGAGTTCTCCTAAATGTTTTTTCCAAAAATAAACTCTGTTTGATATCACTTTTATGTATTAATGCAGGGATGGAGATGGAGGCAGAGGAGAAAGCAGGACAACTTAAGCTAGTCTGAATTTTTCTGGCCCCTGGTCCTAGGAAATTCTTACTAGAAAGATTCTGGCTAATTTGAATGGAGTTTTAGAAACACAACACAAAAGCCTACATAAAATAATAGTTTCTTGGTTGGCATAAATAATTATTTTTACTAATTCTGTCTGATTCATAGTAATGTTGAAATAAGGTGATTCAATTTTCAAATATTAGCTGTATATCATTAGGCTTGCCATCTTGGGTACCTGACAGCACAGTACAGTTGTATCATCTCAAGTCATTATTGGAACGTCTCCAGTTAAATCCCTTAGAGTTGTACCACTATGGGATGAGACCTTGAAGGTCGTTCAAGGAACACACACGATAGGCTGTTAACAGTGAAGCACATTCACTTGTGTGAAGGTAGTAAATCTAATACATTTTAAAGTCAGCATTAAAAATGTTCCCTTTCAGAGGTTGAAATCCTAGACATGAGCTCTCTGCATCTCCATGTTCTTTCCCTTGTTGTTTTTTTATAGCTCTACTAGTGTTACCAGGATTCATACCAACGTCTGCTACCCCTGGGGACTCAAGAGGGCAACCTGGCTTTCTAGTTCTCTGCTTTCACAAGACATTTTCTACACAGCGCTGAATATAATGCTTTTTATTATTTCCAAGATGGTTTTTGGCCAAGGATTTAATGAGACAGATGGAAAAAATAACTTTTCAGAATAGCAGGGCAAGGGTCTATTTCCTGCATAACTGTCTCAACAAATTCAAAGTGAAAGAAAAAAAAATCTCATCTAACTCGAGAAGGAAGAAGAACTTCTGCGTCATTTGGTCAAGGTTTATCACCTGTAATGCTTTGTTTCTCAGTCAAAACACCATTTGATAAGGGAGTATACTAGGTGCTTTTCCTTGTGGCTGTGGAGCTAATGTGAGTTTCTGTTTTGATAACACCAGTGTTCCCAAAGATTCAAAGGATAAAATTCATTCATCTCAGATGTCCAGGAAAAACTTGCCTTCATTTGTCATGAAAACTCTGTAAGAAACATTATAAAAAATTCCTAAAGATGCTGCATGAATTACTCTGCTGGCTATGAGGAATGACCTTTCACAAATGCTCAGTAGAATAACCTTGAACTAGATCTTCTGTTAATGGGAAATTTCTTTGAAAAGCTAAAAGACCTAAAAAAGTAAAACACATTTTTATTATTCACCATCACTTGCAGAACAATTGATTTAATCCTTTCTTTTTAATGTGCTGTAGCTCTGTGTTATTATGTTCTACCAAATTGTAGGTTATTGACATGAAAATGTCAATCCAATTTAAGATTAATATTCCTCAAGATTAATATTCCTCAGTCAAGGCACCTTTACCTTCTTTTCCAGCACTTTGTAATTCCTGTGTGATAATTTTGTAGGTTACAATGAATATGATAACACATATTTAAAATTGGTTTTAACTGCACAACTTCATAAATTTTGGTAGTTTTATGCAATTTTATAAATATCACTACTTTCCATAAATTGAAAAGGCAGAAAATGGTCCTATCAGCCTAAAATGTTTCCTCATGTCCCTTTAACTTGGTTGTTTTTTTCTCCCATTTGTAGACCCAGGCTACCATTCCTGTTTAGTGACATTTGGTTTCATCTTCTCTCCAATTTTATGTAAAATCAATCTTATTGCATGTAGTAGTTTTTGTTGAACATTTCCATTTAGGATAATTTTTCTCCACCTTAACACCATTGGCATTGCTTTGTTGTGTATATGGATTATTCTAGGTTTTGTAGGATGTTGAGCAGCAATGCTGACCTTTACTATCAGGAGCCTCATTCAGTTGTAACAGTCAGAAATGGATGACTGTTACAAAAAGCTGTTGCCGGATAGCGGAGACATAGCTCAGGGGTAGAACAACACTCTGCTAGAACTCAAACAAAACAAAACAAAACAAAACAAAAACCAAACAAACCTTGTGTGTATACTCAGGTATGTGTATGGGCTTGCATGTGCTACAGAGGCGAAAGGAAAAGTTGAGAGCATTCCTTCCCCCTTTCACTGAGTCGGGATAGTTGAGCTCAGATCATGAAACTTGGTGGCAAGTGCCTTTACTTGCTGGGCCATCTTACAGGCCTCAGGAGCCACATTTTAAAGCATATTCTTATCCTTAGTGCTTTGAAGTCTGCCAGGTAGTTCAGTCTAAGGAATATTCAATAAATGATCATTGTTTTCATATAAATTCAGGATCCCACTCTAAGTCTCTATGGACATAAATAGCAATTTACATATTATATATTTATGCTAGAAGATTTAAGAAATGAACTTTGAGGATTGAAATAATCAAGGCTACTTTCTTAGGGGCTAAGTTTTAAATTAGAATTCAGAAGATGAGAAAGATTTGAGCAAAGGCGACACTTTCAGTAAAGACAGAGGCAGGACAGACCCTAACATGTTAGTCAAATAGAGAAAATAGTGGATTCTGAGATCAGATAGCCAGAGTAGTGTCAAAGTCTAAAAGCTTTTAACGACAAGTACAAAAGTTGTGAAGATTGCCAATAGAATCAGAAGAAAAGCAATTTCAGCAGAAATTACACAAACAAGCATACAGAGTTTTAATTTTGGTCGTTTACCACTATTAAACCAGTCAACGCCGTTGGTAGGTGTGATTCACATTTAGAGTAATAAGGCTCAAGTTTAAGTTATGGAGATTATATATTTCTTAGTAGAAACAGTGATTTTAGAAAAAGCATTATCACAGAAACAGAATCTTCTTTCCTTTCATAATTTTTTTCTGATAAAATGTTTCTCCACAGAACTACAAACACAGTCCTTGTTCTTTCAAGTGCCAGCAGTGGCCCCTGCTCCTGGGCATTAATCCAAGTTCTCTGGTTCATAGATCATAACATTTAGATTGAGCCCTTTGAACTCACTGGAGCAAATGGTATTCCTCAACAGAGAAGTGAAACTTACTTCTTAAGTTGGCACTCATCTTTCTTTAGCTCCAACTCATTAAAATACTGTGAAATTAGTTTGTAGGCCATCATATTGAGTTTTTAATACATCTATTGTTGAAGATGTTTTTTTCCTCTTAGTGAGGTTGGATGTTCCAAGAGAGTATTTCAAGTCTAATAATTGAATTCTGAATTGCCTTATTCCAGGAATGTATTTTCTGAGTTTGTCTGAGTTCAATTAAATGGAACTTCTTAAATAGTTCAATCTAAGTTCTACTCTTTTGGAATTGATAAATTCAAACTTTCCTGCGTATTTTTAAATCAAACCTCTGCTTTTGACACATCTATTCTATGCCATAAATGATCAAAAAGGTAACAGAAAACAACTTTCAAGAGTACATTAGGTACCTTTAAATTATGATATGCAATTTAAGTTACTTTGGTAGTTATAATGCCTTTTTATTATTATGCTGTTGGCTTATTCAAGATAACATTGATAGGTAAGTATATTTTGCATCACGGTAGGAATTCTCTTCAATACTGGAGGCAAAATTATGCAAGCTGCTTGTATTCATAAGAGAATAGCAATACATCCTTAAAATATCACTTTTCTAAGTAACTCAGTTTTTCTTTTCAAAAATGTTTTCATTTTAGCTGGCACATAGTAAATGTATTTATAGATAGCCTACAGTGTGACATTTCAATACAGGTACTCAATGTAATTGATACATCCTTCACCTGGAATACTTATCATTTCTTTGTATTTGGAATATTTAAAATCCTTTCTCCAAGTTATTTTAAAACATATAATGAAATCTTGTAAACTATACTTATCCTACTGTGCTACAGAACATTAGAAGTCATTTCTCCTATCCAACTGCATTCCTGTATGTCTTAATCATCCACTCTTTAAGCCCTCTCCCACATACTATTTCTAGGCTCTGGTAACACTGCTGTTCTATTCCTCATCTTCTTTGAGGTTAACTTTTTACTTCCATATATAAGTGAGACAAAAAACACTTCTCCAAAGTAATTTTTAAAAATTAATTTACTGTATTGAAGATCAATAAGTGATAAATTACAAGCCTCTGGCCAGGCCTTGCTAAATGTATATAAATATTAATTTAAGTGGCCATAGATTTCTCCTTCATTGTGACCTTTATGTTGTCAATAACAGAAATATATTACTGAACACATCACAGCTCATAGGCAATGAATGGGAAGCACATCATAATCACTGTAATCATTTTTGAATTTATGTTAATTGAACTCATAACGGTGAGAATGAAGTATATTAATATATTAAGTACATTTTCTTAAGTAAACTCTTAATTAAGAACTTAGGAGCTCTAGGGCTGGAAAGGTGGCATAGTGGTTAAGAGCCCATACTGTTCTTGTAGAGGACCCATCTTTGATCCCAGTACCCACATTGGGCTCCAAGCGGGATCTGTAGCCAATTGTCTTTGGCCTCCATAGACAATTATATTCACCTGCACATACCTGACCACAGACAACATACATACAGCATATAGACTTAATTAAACATAAAGGTAGTCTTCAAAATGAGAATTTATGAGCTCTGTTAAAGCACAATATACACATTTTTTTTAATACAATGGACATAGTCAACATCAGTGTTGCTGAAATGGCCTGTCTGGCCTAGAAAACAATGATTCCTTTTCAGCAATTATGAATTCAGGACAAAATTACTATTTTGAAATTTTCTAAGAAATTATTTTTGTAATTATAATTTTTATGTTCTGACAATGGATAATCTTAAGATGTCTTGATTTTCAAAAAAAGTTTTCATATACAAATATTCCTTTTTTTCTGTACCCAAGGCTTCATTGCTCTGCTAACTTTATACAGAAGAAAATAAACTATCTACAGCTACTTAGAAATAACTTCAGTCTATCAGGAATCTGGCATGAACCTGACTTGGAAGACTTCTGGACAGTCATGTTGAAATGATTACATTAGGAAACAAAAGGTGGAAAAAGTTCCCAACTCACTTGTTAAACTTTACTCACAATAGATTAATTTATTCATTTTGTTTGCCAAACTCTTTTTTAAAGTACTGAGAAAATTCTTTTGACAATGGCAAATAGGAAACTAAGTTTGCTCATTTAGTCAAATAATGAATAATCAGAGGCCAGTTGAGGGTGTCGGAACCTGTGAGACTTGAGTTACAGATGGTTGTAAGCCACCATATTGGTGCTGGGAATCAAAACAAGGTCCTCTGGAAGAAGAGCCAGTTATCTTATCTACTAACCCATCTCTCCAACCCCTTGAAATCATCATTTAATTTGAAATGACAAATGTGGTATTGATTTCCTATATAATCATTCTTAGACAGAAGGACCATAGGAGATAAGTTGTTATTAAGCAGACATAGTGCTTGGCATGATATTATAACTGCAGTTAAAGATTCTCCTAAGGTTGAAGCAGGACATTGAGATCAGCCTGGATAGTAAAGTAAGGTCTGGTAGTAAACATGAATAAATTAAAAGAAATACATGACAAGTCAACAAATTCAGTTATTTATAGATATTAATCTCATTTATAGTATAAAGGGGTGTGAAGTTTAATTACAGAAAATATAATAGTCAACAATGTCATAAATCCTTCTTTTGTTTCCATTATTACAAAATACATTTAGCCTGAAAATTATTTTTTAAAAGAAGACCTTTTTGTTGGAGACATGATCTTATCATGTACTTTAAGCTTGCCTCAGACTGCAGGGAATCCTCCTGTTGCATACTCTCCAGTGCTGTGATTTATAGGCACGTGGTACTACATGTGCCTTAACAACCAACTGGTAATAACGTATCTGTTTGAAAAACATGTCAGCTTCGATTAAGTTTGAAAACACAGAATGAAAGGCATTAAAATTGTAAAGGAAGAAGCAAAACTGTATTTATTCACACATCACCTAAGTGTATACAGAGAAAATTCCACGTAAATATACACAGAGAAAATTCTTAAAAGTCCTATGAACATTAATAGCAAAGTTAGCGGATACAAGATCAATGTACAAATATTGGTTATATTTGTATCCATGAGCAATGAAAAATAAAAACAATAGTAAGGAAGTAATTGTAGTAATAATATCAAAAGCAATAAAATGTTTAGAAATTCATTTAAGCAAGGAAGTTTGAGATATATACACTGAAAATGAAAAAAATATTATTCATGCAGTTAGATAACACCTAAATAAATGAGACAGAATTCGATGTTATTGATTTTTTAAAAAATCAAATTACTTAAAAGAAAATGAGAAACAGTCACTAGGAAGGAAACCAGGTCATGACCTGTGTATGATGTTCCACTGGTGGCACTCAGCTTGCAAAAGGCAAATTTGAAAGGAAATTGGTCCCATATCATGTATTTGATAGCTGAAAATCAATAATATCTAGGTATAGTTATGTAAAACATTATGTAACTTTATTGCAAATATTGTAACTATTCCAGTGATCCCCACAAAACACTTCCCTCTCACCAACATCATTGAGACAGTTACAAACAACACAAAACCAATCTTAGTGCAGTCCTCACTGCTCAGATTGGCCACATTGGTCCTCAGAGTGTCGAATTTTGTCTTCTCAAATTCTTCTATTTCTTCTTCTTCAAATTACTTATTCGTATTTTAATTTGTATGTATGGGTACTTTTCTACATCTATGTCTATGTATGCCTGGTGCCTGAGAATGTCAAAAGTCATCAGACACCCTGGAACTGGAATCACAGATGGCTTTGAGCCATTGTGATAGTTCCAGGAATTAAAACTGGATCTCCTGGAAGAGCAGCTAATGCTATTAACTATGATGCATCTCTCCAGTACCATTTTTCTTCTTCCTTAGGAAAGGTCTTGCTTTGTAGCCCAGGCTACTGGCATTGAATAAGACATGTATACTTTTCCCTTTCAGGCTCAGGCAACATCTCAGAAGAGGAAGCATGGAAGATTTGGAAGATAGAAGATATAGGACTGTCAGCTACTTCTCCAGTACCATGTCTGCCTGCATATGGACATGCTCCTGCCATGATGATAATGGACTGAACCTCTGAAGCTGTTAGTAAGCCACAGCAATTACATGTTTTCCTTTATAAGAGTTGCTGTGGTTGTGCTGTCTCTTGACAACAATAGAAACTCCAACTAAAACAGAAATTGGTACTAGGGACTGGGGTATTGCTGTGATAGGCTGGACCATTTTTGTTTGGAGAAATATGGACTTTGCGAGTTTTGGCTAGGAAATCAGTGGAATGTTTTAATTGGTCATACTAGTAGGAGCATGGAAGACAGTGGTGTTAAGAGTTAAGTGAACTGGGGAGTACTCACTCAAGAGCTTTCAGAGGAGAACAATTTTAGTATGTTGCCTAGAGATCATTTTGTAATATTTTAGTGAAGAAAGTGGCTGCTTTTTGCCCTTGTCTGAAAAGTGTGCCTGAGGCTAAAATGAAGAGTTTTGGATTAATTCCATTGGCAGTGGAAATGTCAATACAGCCTAGTGTAGACTCTGTCATGTAGTTATTAGTGGTAACTCTAATGAAGATTTATAATAAAAAGGAAAAAGCTGAGCAAATAAAATTAAAAATGTAAATTTTGAGGAGAAAAAGAGCACCATGAAGTAAAATGGAGCTAAATCTTGTGTTCTAGGAGATAAATAGATTAAGAAATGGAATAAAGGGAGTGGTGACCTCGGGGTAAGATCCTACCCAGCTAAGTTTCCAACTTGTGAAAAGGAACTAAAGAAAAGCATAGAAGCAAAATGTGGTGGTACATACCTTTAATTCCAGTACTCAGAAAGCAGAAGCTGGCAGATCTCTGAGTTTGAGGCCAGCCTGGTCTACAGAGCAAGTTTCAGGACAACCAAGCTTAGACAATGAAAGGCAGAAAGCTGGTGAAGGTGTAATTGAACAAGGGGGCTATGTTCCAGCCCCAGCAAGCAGCAGAAGTTGGCAGCTCTGGCCACATGGTTCTGGCTTTAGAGTTAAAGATAGAAGAAACAAGTTATGGAATTTGCCTCTGTGCCTAGGAAAGCTGCTGAGGCCAGGCATGTGCCAAGGTTTCCCCAATGGAGGCCTAGAGAGGCCATTTCATTCCTGCCCTGTGTGCATTCTGTCTCTGACTTCTTTTGATGATGAACTGTGATGTGAAAGCATATGCTGAATAAACCCTTTCTTCCTCAACTTACTTTGGTCACGGTGTTTCATCACAGCAATAGTAACCTTGAATAAGACAAACTGATAAATTAAATCCAGTATATCACCTAATAGGATATTATTCATCCATAAGAGGAATTGATCAATCTGCTAAACCACTGATATGAGTTTAACATTATGTTAAGTGAAAAGAAGTGAGGCATACTGACTATACTTAAACAAGGTCTAATATACCTAAAATTTAGCTTCTTGATTTCTGTACTCTGGATAGCACACAAAACAGTGCGATGTACTACTCAAGAGTCTTGGCAGTATTTGTGGCAATGTAGTAAGTGAGAGGCCTAAAGAACAAATGAAAACAATACCCAGAAAAACTCCCAGCTTAAATTATATTGCTTTAAAGGAGACTGAAATATCACAAAGTCAAAGTATAAATACCTGATGTATAAAACACATAACAGGGAAAATTATTGTCTTTCAAAATAAAAGGTCTTTTATTTTCTCTTGGTGAATAATTTTCAAGGATCTACTGTCACATTTGCTGTGTGTAAATTACTGGCTTAGGCACCGTAGGAAAAAAAAACTTTACATGTTAATAGTTGAAATAGTTTAAAATCTGGAAGAGAAAATAAGGCATTGCTCTAAACTATTATAGGATTTTAACTAGGCAGTGTAAGTAGTATGGGAGCCAGCATTTCAGACACATGGAACTACAGAGGAAAAAGGGTACATACCCAATTGTGAAGACATATTTGCACTGGAACTAGAAGGATAAATAGGATCAGACTGAAAAATGAGATGGGGGAATTTCATGGAGTTTATAAACTGTGAGCAACGTTTTGAAATGAGAATGCTCTTTGAACCTTTTCCAGTTTGTTTAATCAGAATTGGGTAATGCTACATCTAGTAATTGGAAGACAAATACTTGACATGAATATATATATATGTATATGTATTGGCATGAATATATATATATATATATATATATATGCCCATAGCTGAAAAAATGAAGTAAATCATTTCATTAAAAAAGAGCCAATAAATTCTTAGGAGTTATCTATTTAAATCTCCTTTAAAGCCAAGTGGGCTGACTTTAATCTGTGATTCCAGCATTTGTGGCCTGAGCAAGAAAAATATTCTATGTTCAAGGCCAGACTTGTCTACAGAATGAGACTCTGTCTTCCGAAACAACAAATAATCTATAATCAATGCAATAATAATGTGTGATTGTAGAGCATTCAGCTGTAAGTGATAGCTGTGAATTTAGAAAAATAAAATGGCTCATTTCATATCATATCTGATCATGTGTGCTGACAAATAACTGATGGCCCTTTACAGTCAGTTGATGGCTTGTCATTGTGTATGTAGATCATCTGGGCCCAAGCAAACTCATATCTGAAATACATCTTTTAAGCTTTATAGTGACTCCACATTGCTGGTTTTATGACGGCCTCCTTTAGGCACGAAACAGAATATACTTGTGTGCACGCACCAGCTCTCTGAATAGAATATATGCTATATTTATTAAAATAATCAAGGGACTTAGCAGTAACTGAATTCATTTTATTATGAACTGATTTTCCCTTTCCAGACCAAGCCTCCACTCATGAAAAGCTGTTAGAACTCTGATAAAGACCAAGATTTTATTAAATACTTATGGTTGACTTTTAAGTACATAGAGTATGCACTACACGCAAAAATTAAGCATCTGTGACATATAGGTGCTCACTTAAATAGTTAATTTTAATATGATTTCAAATGCAAATACATATTCACAGAATTTTAATAGGATCACATTTATAATTGTGAATAAACCAGTTTGATGGAGACTTTCAAATGATCTATTAATGTAAATGTAAAATTGCAGTTTAAAATTTGGCCTGATTTCTTCTTTCTCATGTAATGGTTTTATCTATTTTAGTACAATACAATATCCTTAAATATAGGGCTATATAAAATAATACTCGTATATATGAGGAAACAGAGGCAAGAGGAATAAAGTAAATTTATCCAAAAGTACCATCCACATTCAGAAGAAGAAGCTAAAAGTGTGAAACAGGATTTGACTGATTCGAAGTCTGTACACTATAACTCTGATCCAACTATGAAAATACACAGTGTGTCCTCTTTTTAGCTTTTATTTTTGAGACAAGGTGTCATGTAACCCACATTGCCCTCAATTTTCTAGTCCTCCTGCCTCAGTCTCCCAAGACCTTGCTTTACAGGTTGGTGCTACCACAACTGCTAGATCTTAATGTCCTTACATTTTTTTCTCCTTTCTGAAGACTTCCTTCGTTTCACATAGAACACTGGTATGTGCCACTCCTTATTTTTACCAGAAAATCAGCCGCTTGTGTTGATGCACAATGTATATGTGTATATGCATTCATATGTGTTATTGTAGGGATCATGTGATTAGGTTTTGAGATGGGGGGGTCACACCTTTAGCCTTTGCTGTGTATGCAAGACTAGCTGTCCCATGAACTTCAGGAGATCCTGTGTCTCTTCCTCCCATATCCTCTTTGGATTGTTGGGATTATAGACACTCATACTCAGTTTTTATTTGGGTTCTGAATATCCAAACTCAGGTCCTTTCCTTGCCTGGCAAATGCTTTGAACCACTGAGCCATCCCTCCAGCACCAACACCAGCTGCTTTGAATTTCAATTCCTTTTGTAGCAAGTGTGGACACTTCTGTGGGCATTTTGAACCCCATGGTCCCTTGCTACTTTCCTCAGCTCTCCCTCACATTCTCATTCTGTTTTCATTTCCTCATCTTCATTTGGCTATCCCTGTTGGTCAGCCATTCTTGGATTGCTTCTGGTGATTCTCTCTCCAGTCTTTTCTCACTGCTCTGACCTCAATGCTTTGAAAATATTTTAACTCTTGTGTCATAGAAGAAAAGGGCCCTCCATGGTAGTTCCTCTCATATTTATCCATGTTTATATAAAGTTCTTCCCATTTTTACTTGTTTCTATTCCAAGGTTGGTCTATGCCCTCGACCTCATGTCCTATCTGCCACCAATCACTCTATTGTTCCTTCAAGGTCTATTTTTTTCTTTTCCATGAATTACCTTAATCAGTGTACCAGACAGTGGGTTTTATCATTTGATGCCTCTTACCTCCCCACTACTCTCTCCCATCCCTGCTCTCCCTTTCTCGCCAATCCTTCTTTCTCTTCAAATAGTTCCCATTCTACTCTCATCCCACATATATTTATGCATGTATTTATATATAGACATAATTTCTACATATGAAAAATTTTGGGTATTTATCATCCATTACCCACTTTATTCTTTCATCCTTTCTCAGAGTCCTACTTTCATGTGATGTATGGTCCCATTCATTCTTGTCCAATTGACATAATTTTGTTCTTACAACTGAAAACAAAACCCTTCATTTTTTTTTTTTTTGGTTTTTTGAGACAGGGTTTCTCTGTGTAGCTTTGGTGCCTTTCCTGGAACTCACTCGGTAGCCCAGGCTGGCCTCGAACTCACGAGATCCTCCTGCCTCTGCCTCCCGAGTGCTGGGATTAAAGGCGTGCGCCACAACCGCCCGGCTCAAAACCCTTCATTTTGTGTATATACCACATTGTCTCTATTCATTCCTGGGTGACTCTAGTTCCTGCCAGATTGACAATGTTAATCATTATAGGTGGATTTTATGGTAACTCTATTTTCAGAAATCTCTATGCTAATTTCCATAGTGGTTGCATCAGTTTACATTCTCACCAGAAGTGTATAAGAATTCCGCTTTGTCCATATCCTTTTCAGTACTCATTGTCATTTGTTTTCTTAATAATAGCCATTTCGATTTTGATACATGAATTTTTTGTAACAGTCCTACTCTTTTGTATCTCTTGAATGTTTATTTCAAGACAGCAAAAGAAGTCAAATTGGCTCGCTCTCTAGGTACCAATAAATAAAACAAAAGCAACACTGAAAATTTTCGTTTGACCCAGCTTGTCCCTCAGGAAATAGCTCTCATGTTTTTGGAAGAATATTCTATACTCCATCCTTTATATTAACTTTGACTCCTTCTCCTTAAACTTGACGAAATATCCTCATTTTTATCACATATTCTGCAATCATACCAACTAGAGATTTAACTAATTTGTAAATGCAAATACTCCTGAAGAGACTAGGGAAGAAGGGCAAGTATCATATTATTCATTCCTACCCTATTGTGATTAATTTATATTGGATTAATTTTATAATAATAGTGAGCAGCTGTTTTGAGATGAGTATATTATTTGATTAGAGGGCACTGGTGATTTGGGTAATCAGGTTGACAGAAAAGATTAGAAAAACCTAAGTGAAGTTCTGTACTTCCTGGAGCACTTAGAGTATGATATAAGAGCAAGGAATCCCTGGTGCTGACTCCACAAGGGTCATCAAGAAACTGGAGAGGGGCAAATGAAAGCAGA
The DNA here is from genome assembly GCA_001675575.1 of Neotoma lepida. Taxonomy (NCBI): domain Eukaryota; kingdom Metazoa; phylum Chordata; class Mammalia; order Rodentia; family Cricetidae; genus Neotoma; species Neotoma lepida. The sequence goes on from LZPO01087149.1 coordinate 145,452, forward strand.
TAGGAAGCTATAAAGAAAAGTTGTTCTTATTTGACAATTTGTCTCAATCCAACCCAATCACATTTGATAGTTAAACCAGTATAGTGAAATGGAATCAAATTATTAGGATTTTGTAGAGTTCGTGACATAGATCCCTCTTGATTTCTGGTACATTGGTTACATCAGAGAGACAAATAACCTTGGAGATAAAGGAATACTTGTCTTGATGCTCCATTTCTTCTCAAAGGTTATACCTGTTGAATATTTTCTCCTCAAGGAGATTATGTAGCACTAGAGATTTATATTAAAAATTTTTAGTGACTCTAAGTAGAATAAGTATTTCAAACACTTGATTTATAGTATTAGCACTTTGTATGAATAAATAGCAATTGAATTAGTGATGTTTACAAGAAAAATGCTTTCTTTTTATCATTTTAGGTTCAATATTTGAGGGTCTAAGTATTAAGATAACAATGAATTGATAAGAGAACATATATACAATTTTCATTGATATTCATATTCATAGAATTTTACTGAAAATAAATGAAACTCAAGGGAGTGTTAGAGGTGATAAACTCCTCTAATTCCATGGTGGGTAGAAGGAAGAGAATTATGAGGAGTAATTAATTGTTAAGCAACCCACATTACAGCCTTCATAAGTCAGAAAAGGTTAGATTTCCAGACATGCCTGGGAAAGTGAAGAATGGTGAGGCTTGGTGAGCTGTCTCCCACTCTATGATAGAATGTTGACATGCTCAATGTGATTTCTAGAGTGAAATGGCTATAACATGTCCAGAAGATAGTGTTCCACAATACTCCACCTCTCTCCCCTGCTCTTTCATTCTTTTCACTTCGTTCTTGATTTTCTCTTGAGCCTTGGGGAATTGATACAGATATTCCATTTAAATCTACATGTTCAATAGTCACTTATTCACAGTATTTTGACCAACTATGATATTTTGTAGTAATTAACAAAGCTGACATAAGCACTATTTTATGGGCACACAAATATTTAGAAGACATTTGGATATATTATGTTCACTTAGCAAAACAATACCTTCCCTTTCCCTAGTAAGGCCTATGACCTCCCCAGCCATGGGTTTTTGATCAAGTTTACAATACCAGATGTCAGTTTCCTTCTGTGGAGTGGAACTCAAATTTAATCAGGAAGCAGTTGGTTACCCCATACCAGTCAGATCATTATTAGACCAGTGGGCAAATCTTGACTTAAAAGTGGGTAGAGTGGCATGCAAAGTCCACAGATGCGTAAGACTATTTGTGATTCTATCCCTACCCCAAGCAGCCTCAATTATCCAGCACTAAGAAATATAGCCAGTAGGGCGAGGTTTTCAACTCTGTTGAAGTTTGATTTCTCTATGTCCTCCAACCAAAGTGTGTGGTGTCTTCAGCAATAGGGTACTATCACCTAGTAACTAGTACTATCATTACCATATACTACTATTGAAGATCACCAACAGCCACGCCAGTAGCTGGTATTGTTTTGTTACCTCAATGGTCTCACTGGTCAACATTTCATAGAAAGATATTCTAGCCCAGGCTCTGGGATTTTTTTTTTAAATAATCTTGTGGCTTCTGGGAATGGGTTTATCCACCAAGGTAGGATACTGTCATTCAAATTTGTTCAAAACTTTATTTTTAATTAGTTTATTAAGTACCAGTTTTCTTTATGTCTTTTTCATGCATACTTAGTTTTAGTTGACCCCTTTTCACCATCTTCCATCCCCTAATCTCCGTTTTACTTTCATATTACATGCATTCTACTATTCTCCTCAGTTCTCTTGAAGTCTCTTTACCCCTTTTTATGGGCTCTTTTCTGGTTTATTGGACTCTGCATACGCTCATTTCCACATAAATACACATATGTAAAACCAGAAAGGAAGATAGTATAAGAAAGAACATGGGGTATTTGTCTTTCTGAGTCTAGGTTATTTTTTTAACAATAAAACATCTTTTAGATGAACTTATTTCCAAGAAATTTCATGATTTCCTTTCTTTAAATTATGGTTGGATAAAATTCCACTGTGCATATTTTCATTATTCATTCATCTGTTGTTACACATCCAGGTTGATTCCATTTCTTGCATATTATGAACTGAGTAGCAATGAACATGAATGTACAAATATCTCTGTGATTGTATATAGAGGATTTTGGCTATATGTTCAGGGTTGGTGTAACTAGGTCATAATGTGGATCTATTTTTTTCACTTTTTGAGAAGTTGTCACATTGATATGTATAGTGGCCTTAGGGGTACTAGAGCCAAAATATTTTTATTGAAGGCATCCATTTTCTCATTTTTTTACTCATTTTCTTTCTCTTTTTTCCTCTATTGATATGCCTTGCCACTGTTTCCATTTTATATGTTACAACCTAAATTATAGGTAATATAGTTAATATATAATCATAATAATATAGGCAAAGAAAGCTTTATTTGACAAACAAAGAGCATTGGTGAAAATATTTCTCCCTGTTTCTAGTGTTCTTACACTGAAGAAAAAAAGAACTTCTTAATTAGATTATCTTGGTCTAATTTGGCCATTTTTTATTTTATTATCCTTTTTTGCTTTTGAAAGTGTGATTCTGCGATGACACACATCATTTGCTATTGTTTAGCACTGTTTTAAAAGAAATGATGAAGCACTTCATCATCAAGTGCTTATATAATGAACTAAATTCACATCTGTCTTTGTTCTTTGATCACAGTAGTAGTAATGACTAATTTGACTACTCTATTCATGTAAAAAAGATAGCCAAGTAAATTTCCTTAGTTTTAAAAATGTCTTAATTATGACATTTCTCCCTTCCCTTTCCTCCTCCAAACCCCTCCCATAAACTCCCCAAACTCCTTCAAATCCACAGCCTCTTTTGAAATTGCTATTACATGTATATATGTACGCATATAAATATATGTTCTTAATTATAACCTGTCAAGTCTGTATGCTACCTGTATGTATGTTTTCAGGGCTGACCGTTCGGCGTTGGACAACCAATTGATGTCCTCTTCCCTGGGGAAAGCCATCTACCTTGGTCCCAGCTTACCTCAGTTGCCTATAGTTCTTTTTGTAGGGTGGAGGCCTCGTGGGCTTTTCCCTGTCCCCTTTGGCATGTCTATTGGTGTTTTCCTTGCTCAACTCCTTAGTTTTTCTCTTTTGCAGAAGATGACTCAAGTCAATCATGTTTTGAGTCCTAGATGGTTTTATTTAATCAGCACAGTTTTCTCTCCCTCTCATGTTTTGCTTTGAGCAGGCAGCAGATGAGGTTCTCTAGGTCGAAGTTCTCCATTATCTGTGCACCACCTGCGTGCCTGGTGCTCTCAGAAGTCGGAAGAGGGGGATCCCCTAGAACTTGAGTTACAGTCGGTTATGAGCCACCATGTGGGTGCTGGGAACCAAAGTCAGGTCCTCTGCAAGAGCATCTAGTGCTCTTAATTGCTGAGCCATCTCTCTAGCTGCTAAAAACAGTTTTCTCTTTCATGTTTTCTTTTATAATAAATTTCAGGTACTTTTGCAGTCTCACTTTTGATAAATTATAACAGCTTATGTTAATTATAAGATTAATTTAAATAATTGTTTAGCTGAATGATGATTTTCAGAACATTTAATCTTAGGAAGTTTTTTTTTGGGGGGGGTTCACAAGACAGGATTTCTTAGTGTAACAGTCCTGGCTGTCCTGTAACTGGCTTTGTAGACCAGGCTGGCCTCAAACTAACAGAGTGCTGAAATTAAAGTTGTGCATTACCACTGCCCGGCAATCTTAGGAGTTTTTTAAAACTCTTAAAATTCTTGAGGACTGGACTTCTGGTTAGGTATGTCTGTCAGTCCTTCCACAATTTAGCTTAAAACTGATAAACCAATACAATATGTATTTATATAAACATTTGGTTAAATAAAAATGTGTATATTAATATACGTGGAGAATGACCATCTTTCTTGAAGCAAAAAATTAATTTTGGGAAAATGAGGCAAGATAGAAAGACAAGGAAAATCAAGAGAACATGAGACAGGAAAAGAGCCTTTCACTCCCCCAGATCTGGTTTAAGTCTTTTCCTGGCTGAGAGTCAAGAATTTCAATACAGCTGACCAAACCACCTGGGAAGAACTGTATTTGCTTTTCTGAGAAAAACCTCAGAGTCAAATTTATGAGCTGTGTTTACAGTTAAAACATATAATTTGAACTACGTGTAATCTATGTGTAGTGAGAATTTCTTTGACTTCTTAAAAAATATGTTTTTATCCTCTCAACACTTTTCTTATCTGTAAACTCATACTTAAGTTCTTCATAAACTATCATATTATCTCACTTATAAAAGGAAAATTCTTTAGATAAAATGAAGTATTCCAAAACATTTTACTTAATCCTTTAAACCTAGATATAAGTTGTATCTTTTCAACAATTTGACTTTGATATATATTTATTTGTATGTATATATACATATATTTGTTTATGTAAATCATATATAGCACTTAGACACATGCCTATCTTAATACCCACTTTTTTATCTCTGAGTGTATACTTTGCTTAATAAACCTTGACATCACTCCATACTGACATGTCCTACAGTTCTTTTATGTGGCATAAGTTAAGATTCCAGCTGCATCATGTAGGGATCTATGAGAAAACTTTCAGTCTGCACAGCTAGCAATGTTTAGTTGTATCTTCCTTTGCTGTTGACAAGAAAAATATTAAGAATTTTGCTATTTTATACTTTTAAAAATTCTCTATAATATTGCTTTTTAATTTTTTCTTTTTTCTTTTTTTTGAAAATGGATTATTTCCTCATACAGTACATCCTGATTACAGTTTCCCCTCCCTCTACTCCTCCCACTTCTTCCCCACCTCCCCTCCTATCCAGATCCACTCCCTTTCTGTCTCTCAATATAAAAGAACAGGATGCTAAGGGATAACAACCAAACATGACCATAAAATATAATAACATAAAGCAAAAAACATCTCATTGATGCTGGACAAGGCAACCCAATAGAAGGAAAAGAGCCCTAGGAGCTGGCACAACTTCTTAATAGACTGAAAATTGTGTAGCCTTTGAAAGTTCCATCATAATTATATAACATAATAATAATAAAAATGATAAATAATGTCATAAGTTATGAAATTTTTTGAAACAAGGTCTCACTGTATAGCTCTAGCTGGTCAGAAACTCACTAGGTAGAACACTATGCAGTTTTGAACTCACAGAGATTCACCTGCCTCTGCCTTCCGATATTAAAGACATGTACCACTGTCGCTGCTTAATTTTATTTACCTCAGAGATACCCCAGCAAGATCTCTGTGGTGGTTTGAATAAGAATGGCACCCATAGGCTCCTATGCTTGAATATGTAGTCTTCAGTTGGTGGAACAGTTTAGGAAGGATTAGGACGTGTGGCCTTGTTGGAAGAGGTATGCCACTGGGGCCCAAATATAAGGTTTGAAAAGCCCATGGTATTCCCAATTAGCACTCTCTGCCTTGTGCTTGTGTCTCAAAATCTGAGCTCTCAGTTACTGCTCCAGTGTCATGCCTGCCTGCATGCCAAGATGGTCATGAGCTCACTCTCTGAAACTGTAAGCTCCAAGTAAAATATTACCTTGTATAAGTTACCTTGTTATGGTGTCTTATCCTAGCAATAGACAAGTAGTTAAGACAGTTTCAATATTGTCTGGTGTTAAAGATGGAACAAAGATCAGTTTCAGATATGTTGTATGTAAAGAGTAAATCTATAATTTCTCAGAGAAAAAATTTGGAAAATAACTTTGTTATACTGGAGTAGGCAAAATGTCATTTTCTCCCTTTCTGTTTAATTTTATTTTTTAATTTTTTTGAGGCCAAATTTTCACTCCATAGCCTATACCGTCCTCAACCTTGTTGCAATCCTTCTGCATCAGCTTCCAAAGTACCAGGAAGATACGCAAATAAAACAGATGAATGTAAAAGAAAAATATAACAAATTGTAATATCTTAAAATTTATGATGTGTTTTAATGAAAATATTCTACTAAGAGCATTAAGACATAATTCACTGAGTATATAGTAAGGTTTATGAAACATAAAATTAACAAAAATATTTGTTTGATTTTAAAAAACCTCACAGAACAATGAAATAACAAAATAGAAAAATGCAAACAAAATACATAAAAAGATAACTTACAAAATAAATTACAAAATGAGCAAAAAGTATAAGGAAAATTGGCTGTGCCTAACAGTATGTGCTTTCATTCCAGCTAATCAACAATTTAAGACAGTAGGATTATAAGGTCGAGATCTGACTGACTTAATAATAAGGACTTCAAGGCTGCTCTGAATCACTGAATGAGACCTGGTCTCAAAATAAAATCTAAAATTAAGCAAAACCAAAATACCCCCCTCCCCCAACTTCCCAAAGAAAAACCAAGGCTGGGGAAATGCAGCTCACTTCTTCCCTGTTGTATAAGAGGCCCTAGATTCAATTCCAAGTGTTGCCAAAACAAGAAAGCAAAATGAGTCAACTTCACTAACCACCAAAGAATGCAAATGAAACTCACAATACAGTAAACAGTGTATATTCAGTAGACTTATCTAAACTGAACAGAAAGAAAAAGAATATGATGTGATTACTGAGAATGCAGAACACTTCCAAGCTCTGATAGCAAGGCTGTTATTTGTTATAACACATTGGAAAAATTGTTTGGTAGCATTGATGGACTTGAATAACTTGATATTTGAACACTAAGTAATTCTATCATTATATAAATAACAATAGGAATGCATGCAAATATTCAGCAAGAAAGAAATTCTAAAATGTTCATATCAAGCTAAAGTACCCCAAATACTGGAAATTTCCCACATGCTCATCAACAGTTAAAATGAATAAATTAATTATAGAATACAAAGCAACGTAATACCAAAGAGCAATAATGAATAATAGCATATATGATTTTATGGTGTTAATCAAAACCTCAAATATAAATTATCTTCTCTGTAAGTTCATTGATACAAAGAACAAAACCATGTAGAATCTATATATGCTTTTAAATATCAATATGGTATTTATTCTTTGGAATGAGAAGCCAGTTCAATCTTTTTTTTTCTCTCACCCTCTCTCTTTCTTCTCTCTCTTTCCTTTCTAATCTTCTTTTCTCCTTCATTTCCTTCCTCCCATCCTTCCTCCCTTCCTTTCTTTCTCCACTATGCTTTCTTCCCTGCCTTTGTAAAAGGCAGGGTCTGTCTGTATAACACAGATGTCCTGATCCTCATGCTTTGGCCTCTATAATGCTGAGATTATAGGCATGCCCAAGCATTCCTGGCTGGAACTTTCTGTTGCCATTGTTAATGGTTATGGGGTATATTAATGTTTGCGAAAATTGAGTACTTACCATGTTTGCACTTTGGTTCATGTGTATACTGCTGTAATATTTAAAAAAATATTTATCTGCAATTCTGGTGAATTCCTGATAACATTATGTTGTGAACCAAACAACGTGGGCACTAGAAACACTATCAGATGCCTTAGAAGTACAGGAAATACTGTTAATCTTCTACCCATCTCTCCAGTCCCTAAACCGAACACTTAAGGCCATATGATTGACTGTTTTCCTTCCTTTGCATTCTAAATCAAGTCTTTCAGCTGTTCCTCCTGAGATGACTTTCCTTACTTCCAGTGTTAAAAATATTACTACAAATACTATTATCTCACCAGACTATAGCCCTTTAACTAGTTTTCCTGCCTTATAACTGAAGAATAGTCAATCATAAACACATTATATCATCTCTTAATCACCATATTTAGGATATGAAAATAACTGCATTTCATTCTCTTCAGGAGACTTTCAGGTAATGAATGGGGAAGAAATAAACTGTAAAATTACTACTATGTACTACTTAATGAGATCACTGATTTGGGAAATACAGTCATCATGATTGAAAGCACTGAGTAAGGAATTATGGGGGGCTACTATAGAAGGGACAGGCTGCCACCACGTGACACATTGATCTATCATGGTACCCCAAAATACAGTGTCTCCTCAAGATAAAACAGTTCAACCTATAAAGTTTAACCTTAACCTAATCAATGCCAGGACTAGCTTACATTTAAAAATATCATGTGAGTTAGAGGAACAAATTGAATGGCATTATAAGGAAATAAATCTGGTAAATCTAGACATTTTCTAGGGAAATGGACTTTTGCCCTTCTACCAGGTAGTGACAAGGAAAAAGGAAGGAGCTACTGTGGTATAATGAAAAAGAATAAATTTCAAATGAGTTTGATGGACCTTCTTTGGACTATGCTTTCAACATAGCAGTGATGAAAAGACGCTGTTGACATAATTGGATAAGTGAATACATTTGCTTATTTATTTATAATTAGATGATAGGAAAGACTCATTGTTCTCTGTATTAGGTATGATAATAGCATTGTGCCTGTGTAAGAAAACATACATTTCAGAGATGCCCTCTGAATTATGTATATAGATCAAAGTACCAGAAACCTAGTTGATTACTCAGGGCTAGTGAAGTCATGGATCTTGGTGAAAAACTTACAACTACCTCTTTACTAAGTCAGTATAATCCACAACTGCATTCTGCATTTTTGTCCTTATATCCACAGATAAGTGTGGTCTTGACTACCATCAAGGAAACTTCTTTTTTCAACAGACAGAGCCCATTGCAGAAAACCACAACTGATCTGAATGCAGAGTTGTAGAGTCAGTCTTAATGGATATATCCACAATGCAACTACTGCACCAAAGGCTCAGGACTCATTTCAGAAGAGGAGAAGAAAGATTGTAGGAGCCAGAGGGCTGAGCGGTGGTGGCGCACGCCTTTAATCCCAGCACTCAGGAGGCAGAGGCAGGTGGATCTCTGTGAGTTTGAGGACAGTGTGGTTTACAGAGCTAGTTCCAGGACAGTCAGAACTGTTACACAGAGAAACCCTATCTCAAAGAAAAAATTTAAAACGAGCCAGAGGAATAGGATGTTTTCTATGAGGTTGTGTCTCTTAGAAATGTCAGAAGCTATACCCATAAAAACTCATCAACATGACTGCCTAAACATGAGCTGAATAACGATAACAACAGTAGACATGCTAAAGTGGACAGGGAAAAGCCATGAAGCCTCAACCCTACACAAAGAACTACAGGCAACTAAGGAATGCTGAGAGAGGAAGAAAAAGTATCCTAAAGGGGAGAGCACACCAATTGGTTACCTAATACCAAAAAGTCAGCCCTGAAAACGTACATACAAGTAACGTCATACAGACTGAGCAAGTTACATTTAGGAATATATATGTACATACATATACATAAATGCATTCAACAATAATTAATGAAAAAAGAGGGCATGGGTTTGAATCAGAGCAAGAAGCAATATATGGGGGCTTTGGAGGGAGGAAAGGGAAGGGGTAAAATGATGTAATTATATTATAATCTCAAAAACTAAAATAAATATTAAAATAATATGAAGTTTATGTTATGCTCTATATACTTAGGCAAAAGGAAAATCAAGGACAAATAACATAAATATCATAAAACACTGACAATTATGAAATCTAGGTGATGACCCTGTGAATTTATTTCATTCTCTGTATTATATTTAGGGTTAGAATTTTATTTCATTTTCTGTTTTGTATTTAGGCTTAGAAGTTTACATTAAGAATTCACAGTGGTTCCCATACCACTAACTGTAAAAGCCTAGTCCCTTATCTTGTAAACGTCACAGGATATGCTATTTTGACCTTTACTTTCTCAGAGCCTGTGAGGTTGTTTTTTCCTTTGCTTGGAGAAGCCTTTCTCCAGAGAGTCCCACGCTTCTCCTCTTCTCACTACTGTGCATTAAACTCAACTGTTGCCTCTTTGGAAAGGTTGCCCTCAACACTGATTGCTAAAAAGTATCTCTACTTATGGTCTACTGTAATATTCAGTAGGGAAGATCTGGAAGAGAATATTTTCTCTCTCCAATATTGGTAAACTGGGCTAAGGGAGTTGTTTGGGCCAATTTGAGCCACTGAGTACAAGTAGGCTTAAAATGCACTTCTTCCCGTTCCCGACAGAGTCACAGAAAGCTGGTACTCATGTATTATATTATTAATCCTTTTATCAAGAGATTGAAAATAATATCCAGATATTTATTATAATTGTCCACATCCAGCTGGGTGCCTATCAATGCATAGTTACTCAATAACATTTTATTGACTAAATGAATGAGTCAGCCCACAAAAGTTATGAAAGAGCTTGACTTACAGTCCTTTGACCACTGCCTTGGGTTTGCAGCATTAACACAGAATCCTGTGTGCTGGGAAATAGGGGAAAGCAACCTTGTTCAACAAGGGCAAAGTTAAATTTCCTGGCTTTAATAACTCCTATTAAGGACTTTGTCAGCCCTCTAAGAACCCTTTTAAATCCTTGCTGGAGAAATAGGGTCTTTTCCAGCCAGTAGTACTTCTGATCCTGTGAGAAAATAGTGGAGAAGAGGAGATAGACTAGATAACAGCCATCTCTTTCATGGTGGTTTCTTGGATGGTTTGTTTATGTCTATTTTATCTCTTGCCTTACAGTTTAGACAGCTCTCACATACTTTCAACTTCTCTTACTCTTTGAAACTGAGATGGTAGAACGTCATAGATTACAGCTTCCTGAAGTTTACTGCTATTTCCCATCATTAAGAAACTTGTATTCAGGAACCAAGTAGTGATTCTTTCCCATGAGTAAAGTATGGGAAGTTTCCTACCCTTCCCATGGCTATTTGGCTTCCCTATCTTGCAAAAGAAGTGTACCATGATCAAGACAAAAAAAGGTACATACTGAGACATAATTGCTCCACTCTAGTTCTTCTTAAAGCTAACAAATTGGAGATAGGAATGTACTCAGTGGTAGAGAGCATTTCCAGAGCATAAAAGGCTTTGGGTTCTAACCCAGCACTTCCTCCAAAAACTATGAGTGAATATGATGGATAAAGGTTATATTTTGAGTGAGCTAAAATCATGATAGCAGCTGATGATTCACATATATGTAGGTAGTTAAGATTATTTTAAAATATAATAATTAACCATGCTTTACTATGAAGATGATATAACTGTAACTTGTAACTGTTATAATGGATGATCTAACTGATTCAAACAGTTATTGGTATTATTTTTATACATTCATATCATCACACATTCAATTTATGCTCTATATCCAAAAATATATGAAGTACTACTATGCAGCAGGATTCTGAGGTTTCTCTTAAGATCATATGAATCTCTTGCCTTTCACTAACATCCAACACATATATGAAAAAATACTCAATATCACTAATCACAAGGACAATAAAACCCAAAATTCACATCTGTAAGTAACATTATAAAACTTAATAAAGCAAGTTGCCATAGTGGTTTATATCTGTAATAACACAATTTGGAGATGAAGGCAGGAAGATCATGGCATGAAGTCAGCCTGATTGCAAGAACAATGAAACTTAAAGAGAAAGTTGTGTGACTACAAAGCTCAGCAGGTAAAGGTTTTTACAACTTCAAGATGTCAGCTTAATCTGAGTTCAGTCCACAGGGGAAAGAGCACTGACTTCACAATGATGTCCCCTGACCTCAACTTGCAGACATTGGCACCCTTTCTCACATATACATCACACACACAATATAATAATGATAATGATAATAATAATAATAATAATAATAATAATAATGATGATAATAATAATATTAAAACTCTCAGAGAAGACATGGAGAAATTACAACCCATGAACACTATTTATGGGTATATAAGAGTGTGGCTGCTATAGAAATTAGTCCTTAAAATGATTATAAACACAAGTACCACATGATCTAGCAGTCTTGCTTTTGGATACGTAACCAAAAGAAATGAAGTATGCTCAAGAGTTATCTGAAGTCTTATGTTCATTGAAGTACTATGCACAAAGATATGTAAACCGCCTGAGCAGTTCTCTCCTTTATTCTGTTTATGTACCTGTTGTATCTACCACCTAAATATTACCATATTATTTACTTTGGAAAACACAGATTCTGCACTTTAATATATACTTTTACATTTCAGGGTTTATGACTGTGTTTCCTCTGCTCGTTTTCAATTGCTTCAATAACATGCTTCTCTTTTTTAGCTTCCTGTGTTTCCTTACAGCATCTAACATATGACTGCTCACATATAAGGTACTTAATTAAATGATTGATTAATCAATGTGTTTTGATGAAAAATGATTTGGAATGACAGGAACTATGTGCAAATTTGGGAAAACAAATGTGACATTTGGATGTCCTCAAGGATGTGTCATTTGGTTGTCTGATTAATGGGGAATCTTTAATTCATCATCTTCTCATCATTGACCAGCAGGCATACAGAATGAAAAGTGCTCCAGAAAATTTCGTCTTAGAAGTGTAATACTGTCAGTAATATTATAAAAATATGATCAAAATTTACCAAACTGTGTTTTTTTTGTTTGTTATGACAAGTTCTATTCACTTTTAGTCTTACAAAATTTCAAGTTTTTGTGTAGTCTTAGGTTCAATCCGAGTTCATTTGGGATGTTTTATGACCGTGTGAATATGACAGAACTATCTTCTTTCAGCTATTATCTTAACTAATTCTGATAGAATTTGTGATGGTTAATTTTGCATGTCAACCCGGAATAATACAGTCTCAGGTGTACTTACCCTTGTAAAGAAGATGCACTCCTCCTTCACAACCATCTTGCTTTAGACTGCCTTAGTACAATGTCACATGCAAAGCAGATGACCCTGCTAGAGCTAATTAGTTTCATAAACCAGCTCTCATACCCCAACTTTTCTTTGTGTTACTGAGTCTGACACAGAACTATGACTGCTTTAATTGTAAAGACTATTATTTGCATTAAAATGCCAGGATGTGGAGGAAAGCCATCTGGAAAAGGACTGTATTGTCTAAAAGAATGAGAGTCTTAAAATAATTTTCACAAGGGCATTGTATAGGCTAACAGTGGTCCTGGCTTGACTATGGCGTTTTTCAACTTCAGTTTAATTTTAGCCTTAATTGTGATATATGAATTAAAAATTCCCTGTTTCACTCTAGACTGACACCTAGGGAGCCTGCATGGGACCAACCTAGGCCCTCTGCCTGTGGATGACAGTTGTGTAGCTTTGTCTGTTTGTGGGGCCCCTGGCAGTAGGACCAGGATCTGTCCCTGGCACATGAGCTGACTTTTTGAAACCTACTCCCTATGGTGAAATGCCTTGCTCAGCCTTGATGCAGGGGGGAGGAGCTTAGTCTTGCCTCAACTTGATATGTCATGCATTGTTGACTCCCATGGGAGGCCTTACCCTTTCTGAGGAGTGGAAGGGGGGTTAGAAAGAAGGTGTGTGTGGGGGCCAGGGAATGGAAAGAGAGGAGGGAGGGGAAACTGTGGTTGGTATGTAAAAAAAAAATCCCCTGTCTCTTTTCTAGTTGGGTTCGCTGCATAGTCTGTAACTGCCTCACTTACAGTGTTCATTTAGGTAAACCCTACAAACCACCATTTTTGGCACACTACTGTAAGTGGCAGTATAACATATTCTCAGCTCTGCGAAGAAACAACTTTCATTGTTCCTCTTTGGTCTACTTGCTCCCATCACACCAGTTTGGATGTGAGTGCTGGACATATTACATATTACACACTAGATCTCAATGTCTTCAGTTTTTGCTACAGTGGTCATACTCTTCCTCCCAAGTTTGCGTTTGGGCCTAGTTCATCAATATTACTGTGCTATAATCAGTGGCTTCACTGAAAATAAAGATAATGACTCTGTATTTAAAGTATTACGGACAGACTTTTTACATTCATTGTATGTCTAAGGTATATCTTTTCAATAGACATGCTTCTGTAAATATTAAACAGATGTTGAAACCCTCATTATTTAAATATTTACTAAAACCAGTTAAATCCACATATTTAAAAAGAAAAAATAGATTTTCCAAGTATAACTCCCACAGATTATTTTTCGTAATTGTTAGTGTTCATTCTCATGAATTTCAACACAAATATAATACATGTTTTTTTGAAATAATCTTCAAACCATACACGGGTATAGAAAATAAAGCTAAAACTTGTAATATCCCATCCATTTAAACAGTCTAAGTTTACAGGTAGTAGATATTGTTCTTTTACAGAATATTGTTCTGTACACATTCATATACTTAGACAATGATCTATCTACATAGTATATCCTGTCACTAATATAATAACATTCTATTAGTCACTTAGTAATAGAGGATATGGTCTAGATGTGATAGTGCTTGTGTTTAAGTAAGCCTTACATAGTTGTTTAATGACATATCTCATTACCTACATTACTGTCCTTCCTTCAGCTCATTGCATACTCTATAGATATATGGCTATATAGAGATATGCATTTTAAGAGTTCTTTTTGCTTTTTTATTAAAAATGATTTGTATTACAGGTATTTTTCTGACAATGTCTTTTTAGATAACACACTACCAAAGATACTTCTACCAAAGATACTTTCACATTAGTAGGTAAAGAGCTTACATTTTCAATGGCATCATGGTATTCTTTTTGAAAATATACTTTGATTTATTTAACACAATTTTAGACTTTATTCTTTGTTTTTGGAGACAAGGTCTCACTCCATAGCTCAGATTATCCTGGAACTAACTATTTATTTCAAGATGGATTTGAACTCAAAATCCTCCTATCTCAGCCTCCCAAATACTGGGATTTATAAGTGAGTACCAACAACCCTAGCTTTTAGACAGTATTTCTTATATTTCACTGTCATTAACATTACCATATAAAAATGTTACATGGCATTTCTACTGTTGAGAAACAAAATACAGCAAGCTTGTTAGCTGAAAATGAGACAAATTAATTAATTGTACAATTTCAAAGCACCCACAACTAGGGAAAGATCTACTTCTACACATCCTGAGGTTAGTAGTAATTTTCTTTGTTGTTGTAAGGCTGAGTTTCTGGTTTACTTACTAACTACAAGTACTCCTAGATAATCACTCTTAGGTCCTTGCTATGTATTGTCTTTCATAAGGTGACTCCCTCACACTCAGAATGTCTTTGAAGTTAAGAAGGGCTGAATCTCATTTAATAAAGCTAATCTCATTTGGATAATCTTCATTTAAATTAATTACAGAGTCAACTGGTTAGTAGTATTATAATGGATATGTTTTCTTTTACAGTAGTTCACTTTTATGTATGGTTTTAATTTCCATGGTTTCATTTATCTGTGTTCAATTGTGGTCCAAAAATATTGGATAAAAAACTCCAGAAATAAACAATTCTTATATTTTGTACCAGGCACTATTCTGAATGATGCGATGAAATCTCATGTTGTCTTACTCCACCTTGACCGAGATGTTAATCATCCCTCTCTATCAGTGATCCATACTCTGTCCATCAGTCACTAAATGATTTACCAGACCAACTGTCTAGGAATCACAGTGCTCCTGTTTAAGTAAGCCTTGTATAATATTCCAATATTATATCACATTGCCTACTTCATTTCAGCTCATCACATAATATTCTATCATTCCGTATAATCACATGAATAAGAAATGTGAGTGTAGTACAATAACATATTTTAAAAGAGATAATTTTCCTATAACTTGTATTGTAGTACATTTTTTATACTTGTTATGGCTTATTATTGTTATCTATTTATTTGCCTAATTTATAGATTGAACTTTTATTATAAATAAATAAATATATATGTATATGTAGTATATATATATAGAAAATATAGTATATATAGAGAGTGATACTTTCTACAACTGAGAATCTTGGAATGTATCCCCCTTGATAAATGACTCTGACATTTGTTCATGAAGTATTTTAAGCTCATGGAATTGTTCTTGGCATATATCAGGCACTTGATAAATATGAATAGGATAAGCATGTAGAAAAACTCTGTTTAGAACGATAATACTCTTAGTCCCACAGAAGTAACTCAGTAGTAGAGAATTTGCTTAACATACAAAGGCCCTGGGTTTGATCCCCAGTATTACAAAACAACAAAATAACAAAAATCACACACAAAACAGTTTTATAACCCTGCTACTCATGTGACACTTGTCCCCTACCTGCCTTTGTGGACATTAAGATTCCATCTTTTGTATCTTTTGAAGAATACCATTCAGGCCTGTTTCATCACAATCTTTGGTATTGTAGAGTAACTTCATTTGCCCATAAAGCATTTTTTTTTCTGAACTTAAAAGCTGCCTTTCTATATACTCTTCAGAGGAAGACTATGAAGATTTATTTGGGAAATACTAAAGTGTTACAGTAAGCCCTTTCTACCCAGATGTTCCCCCCCTCTGTATTCCAACAACTACTGATCAAAAACAGTTTTAAAAATGTCTATGCTTACACCTAAGGGTTTTTTTCCTTGTCTTCATGCTCTAAGCAGCACAGGATATTAGTTACTTATATGTCATTTACTTTGTAATACTTATGATAAGCAACATAGAGATGATTTATAGTATACAAAAGAATTGCATAGTTTATTTACAAATACTATGCCATTTGTAGATGAAGCTTATTTTAACTTTCTCCTTCTCTGTATGTATGTGTATACCAGAGGATAAATTGCAGGAGTTGGCTCTCCTTCCACCATATGAGTTGTGGGAAGTCAAATAATCGAAAGAACTCACGCTGTCAGGACACCCTGAGAGTCCATCAACAAAACTTGAACCGAAACATTAAATGGCAGTTGCTGATGTAGGTCAATTGGTAGAGCGATTGCCTAGTATTTAAGAAGTGCTGGGCTTGAGTTCCAACACCCCAAACTAAACAACAGAAAACAAACTCCAAACAAAAATAACCTGTAACACCTCCCAAAAATCACCCCTCAAATCTCAAACTTGTGCAGAAATTCTTTATTTCCTAATTTAACAAAACAAGAAGACTATCAGAAATAAACAAGAGTTATCTCAGACAGGATAAATGATGTAAAGAACATTTTGATATAGGAGAACCCAAACGTGTGTTAGAGGATAGAAGTCAGTTTATTTGGTAAAGCAGCACATGTAATTCAATAGAATTTTCAATAAAAGATGGGTGGGCTTGGAAAATCACATTGTATTTAGTAAGTGACAGATTCCTTGATTAACAACTTAGAATACTAAAATTGTATTTTCTTAATAGTCCATTTCCCATTATTCAAAAGCTTATACTTATAGTAGTTATCACAACATGCCCGACAACAATGCCGTTTCATCTGGATCCTGCAGGAATAAAATTAAGATGACATTCATGAAGTCCTATGTGACCCTTATTGTAGAGATTTCAGATAAATATCTGTTGCACTTAGAAGTTAAGGGAACCTCTTTTACAACGGGAATCTTTTTTTTTATTATTAAAAAGATTTTCCACTCCTTTTACATACCAACCTCAGATCCCCCTCTCCTCCCT
>LZPO01087149.1:162978-175219 GCA_001675575.1 Neotoma lepida
TTTGAAAGCCCCCAGGCAGTGGGATCAAGATCCTTCCCTAGTGCAGGGGCTGTCTTTTTGGCTTCCAGAGGGCCCAGTCCAGCACCATGGGGGCTCCACAGTTATTGGTCCACAGTTCATTACGAGAATCTTGAAGGGCTTTTATTTTGTTTGTTTCTAATTTTATACCTAAATGTAAGAGACAAAAGATGCATGCACACCACAGCACACATGTGGAGGTCATAGGACCACATGTGGAGTTGGATCTAGCCTTTTACCTTGGATGGAACTCAGGTCCTAAGGCTTAACAGCAAGTTCCTTCCAATGTTGAGTCATCTCACTGGCCCCAAAACCATGGTTTTAAGAATGTATTCACCTAAAGAGATTGCCTTGGAAGATCACAACATTCCTACAACCCTGATATTTAGGCTTCCGACCTCTTCCAGAGCCTTAAACTTACAGGATCAAAGAGAATGAGGAAATTCCCAGCAGTTCAGGACAAAGTTGAAAAAGCTGAAACTTTTCCCAGGGACAACCTTATGCAGAGATGTGCTGCGACCTAGTGGTCCTTTCCTTGCCTAGCAAGTTGGAACAAGTCTCAAGTGGCATTTCTCCCCTCTGGAAATCACTGTCACATTTACAGCCCTCTCTTCATTATTTTTCAAAACACTGTAAGTTTTGTGGGTGTTCCCATAGTTAAACTTCACCCTGTCATCATCATTTAACACACTCACAATGCTGGCTGGGGAACCAGGGCTGAAAATACATGTTCACTTTGTTGAAGGCCTAAGGAAGACTGTCAGTTCGCTTCAGCTCACCATGTAGCTCAGTGGCTCTTTGTGGGCAGTATCCTGGGGTTGCTTCTCCTTACCATAAGAAAGCAGCTGCTGGAGAGCCACTTCCATCTGCTTCATGACTACTTTGTAATCATTCTATAGGCAGAGGATACTGTGCCTTGCCGTACAGACCTAGTATGGGTCCGTGGATGTCTAGGTGTATCCCTCACAGGGCACCAGTGGCCCACTCATCCACTTTTCTGGTTCATCAAGACATTATACTTAGTTTGTATCTGTATCTTTATATTCTTCTTGGGTGTCATGAGCTTCTAGGTGTCCCTCACAGTGGCTCTGTGGGCCTCCTAGGAGACTTTGCTTTGTCTGATTTTTCTTATCTGACATGGTGGTCCTCAGCCTAAAGTCTGGATATTCAATTTCCTGGCTAAGTGATGCCAGAGGAGACTGGCTACAGCACCACCCACGGACCACAGTCTGGTTTGGAATTTTGAGACAATGTCTCAGCTATGAATTGGAGATCCTCTTGAGCAGCCTCCTGAATGCCATGCCTTCCAACTTTATTGATTTTAACACACATATTCATAGGTGAAAATCACAACAACAATTAGTTTACACAATTGTTTAAAACCCAAATATTCTCTTTACAGGCTTGACTTTATATCCTCTTTATTCCATGGAAATGACTGGTCTTTCTCTCCTTTCATTGACACTATAGTATTTCCCATTCAAGAATGTTAAATACATGACATCATACCCGCTGTGCCTTTTGCCATTGTCGTTCCTCATGAACATGCTCTTGAGAGTCACTCAAGTTGCTGGGTATAATTTTCTTTTTTACTGCTGAGTCACGTTTCTTGGTAAGAACAGATAATTTTGTTAAGAGTTCACTTATAAGAACATATTTGGAATGTTTTCTGTTTGGAGAGGGTATGAAAAAAAAAGTCACTCTAAACATCAATTCGTGTGCTTTTGTTTCTCTAGACATGTTTTCATTCTCTTGGTTATATACCCAGGAGTGAAACTGCTAGTTTGGGGCCATTTCCACATTGAATCACTGGAATAACTTGACAGACTTATTTTTCAAGGCAAGGAAATCATTTTATCCCTCTATCAGCAGTATGATAGATGAAGCTTCCAATTTCTCTTCATCTTTGTCAGCACTTAATATGATCTGTTATCATCATCATCATCATTGTCATCATTATCTTAGTAGATTTAATGTAGTATATAACTACAGTAATGATTTGAATTTCTTTGCTTAGTAGTGATGATGAGTACTTATTGTGCATTTGGCCATTTATATAACTTCTTGGATAGAGCCAGTGGTTGCTCAGGGATGAAGAATCAGTTTTCTTCAGGAATGAGCACTATAATAGGTGATCTGAGACAATGCACTCAGCCTTAAACTCATGTATATATGGGCAAAACTAACTAGACTCAGTATAGTGTGTGTGTGTGTGTATGTGTGTGTATGTAAAACAATAATATTTATAGAGGAACAGGACAGGAATTTGACAGGGGTTGTTGCGAGGGTGGACCACACAGGAGGAGGTGGAGGCAGGAGAGGTAGAGATAAAAATGATGTAAATACAGGACTTAAGTATAAAATTCTGAAAAATAGCATGAGTAAAAAAATCAAAGGAAAACAGAACAACTTATAAGCAGAACTAATTTATTAGTTCAAAACCATAAATTGCTTCAGAGACATATTTACAACAAGATAGATTTTACACTAAAGTAATTTATTTATTCATTCATTGTAAAATTTCATTCTAGAGCTTAGGATGGACATGAACTGTGGTCTTCTGGGTTTAGTTTGCCAAGTGCTGAAATTTTGGGCATGTGCTCTCACATCTTATAGCTAAATGTTAAAAATTATAAGCATTTTCTTAAATTATATAACCCCTGGAAATAACTGCATTCTCAGTGTAATATTTAAAGATAGAATATTGATTTTCCAATTTAATTTTGGTTATTTGTTCTCATTAACATTATCTGACTGCAGAACTTCACTTTTTATATTGTGATTAAAATCCTTTTTGCATTATTTTAATGTATTGTTTGTTGCTATCAAAGTTTTGGCATTAAAAATATTGACGTTTCACATTTTGCTTGCATCATCTTTGAAAAGGCTTATGCTAATCAAAAATCTTCATTGATTTTTACTTTTGCAATCTTAACCCCTATGTGATTGCATACCCAGGAGAAGAAACCTCTCTTCCTTTTACTGTTAGAATACAAACAAATATATCTAGAGGAATATCTTTCTGTCTAAAGGGACAAATATTAAGTAGAAAGAATGGAGGTATATTTAAATATATACTTTGAAATAAAGATAGCATTCTTAGGTTGTCCAAGATTTTTTTCTAATAGGAACACGTGATATATTAAATAAATTGTAATTAGGCACCATTAACAAAATTGCTGATGCCTCAAATTTGTGTCAATATTGATTGAAATATTCACAGTACTCAAAGAGTAATTATTAGTTATGTCTGGAAAATTTCATATTTGCCTTAAAATTTTATCTCAAGTGCATGAAGCTTCAGTAAATAGTGTTGATGGTCAGTTTCAAAATGATCCCACCACAGATACTCCTGCCTGTGCTAAGAGTAAGGATCAGATGAGATACATGCAGAGGTCCTGAGACCTTATAGAATGTTAGTAATACTGTGTGAGCTGCCTCTCAGACTGTAAAACTTAGCACCTCTCTTCTGTAGGAGCCAGTCCTGGAATGCTTCCAGCATAGTGTCCTTCCTGCTGAAGCTTAATTCCTAATAAAGACTCACTTGAGTTGGAATTGCTTGCTTCTTTCTGGCTTCTATATCAAAGTGAGTGAAAGAGCCAAGCTCACAACATTATGATCTGCTGTAGGCCCCAGAAACATGAAATAGGAATTTGGCTGGCTATGACAAAGCTATACCTGGAAGAAGCCAAGAGCCTTTCCAGAGGATAAAGCCAAAGCTTAAGGAGTCATGGTGATATTGGCTTTTGATTATTAGCTCTTTCCTGGTATGAATTTCTCATGTGCTATTATAGCTTTTCCATCATTCATTGGACACAATTTCCTCTATACAATTAAAGTATTTGTATAACTTTCTCCAACTGTGTTAACAACAGACACAGTCAATAATACTTTACTTAACCACTTCTAAGAATATAGTTTGAGCACATATATCCCCTTATTCAGATCTATTAACCAAATTTAGCCTTCAGTTGATTCATTTCCCATTAGCCACTTCCCTTTTGGGTTGCAGATGATGGCTGACAATTACCGCTCTTTTTTGTGAATCTTATTGCCCCTCTTTTTGACCCTGATGGAATTCAAGCCTGGTGATCTTGCCTTAGGCAGAGCACTGCTATTGCATGGATATATAACTGCAAACCTCAGAGAGTTGGAGAGGACTAGATTGGAGGGCTAGAAGAGAGAACTAGAAGAATGAGATGGAAGATGAGGAAGAGCCAGATGGAGAAGAACAAGATAAGGAAGAACAAGATGAGAAAGAAGGGTATGGGAGAGTAGCTAAGATGGGAAAGAACTAGATGGATGAGAACCTAGATGGGGCAGAACTAGATGAAGGAACTAAGATAGCACTTGGAGGCAACAGCAGAAAAATGTAGAGAGAAATCAGGCAAGAAAGGAGCTAGGCATGAGAGCAAAAAAGAAGCTGTGTAGACAGAGAACTGACTCAGAAGAATAAAGTTAATGGACTAAAGAGTTTTGTGTATGTAGATTCATTTCATATCATCTAAGATTAGAATATCAGCTGGTTGTAGATTCTTCCAGGGACCCTGGGAGAAGGCTATCGAGGGGCTGGGCCTTCAATAGTCTTCATTAGTGATCATCACTGACTACTCACAATCATTATGATGAAGCATTTTCCCCCTATGTCACACATGACTTTCATATATCTGCCTCAGGAGAAAAATCTAAAATAGAGTGAAAAATCATAAAATTATCTGGGCCCCGAATATAACACCAATTTCATATGTAGGGAAAGTGTTTTTATATGATTTTAACCTTTCAGAAATTCTGCTACTTTGTAAAACAAGGGAAGATTTTTACTTTCTTTACTTTTGAACTTAGTCTATGCTTACATACCATTTCTGAGCATTGTGTCATCACTTCCTTTGCCCATCTGTGACATGTGAGCTGTTGATAAAATCTGCACTTGTTGTTTTCACATATATGGTGATTTTTTTCATTTTCATGATGATTCTGTGGCTATGTTTCTTTAGAACTTTTGATGTTTTAAATCTAAATGCAAGTAGTGATACAGTTAACTTAATATTTATTTATCTTAAATCCACACATCTTCATTTTAAGTACGAGCACCTGACTAATCCATTAAGCCTTCTATTATACATATGCCCTGATGCTTGACTTTATGAAACTGTATGTAGACAGATTATAGTTTTATAATTTTTCATTTTAGAATCAAACAGAAGAAATTATAAAAATACTAAGAGAAAGAAGTATATTGATCTGATAGAGTACTCTACAGCTGTGCAATAGAGTTGCTTGACCAGCAATTTCTTTTTTTGTTTTGTTTTGTTTTTGTTTTTTTGAGACAGGGTTTCTCTGTGTAGCTTTGTTGCCTTTCCTGGAACTCACTCGGTAGCCCAGGCTGGCCTCAAACTCACAGAGATCCGCCTGTCTCTGCCTCCTGAGTGCTGGGATTAAAGGCATGCGCCACCACCGCCTGGCTGTTGGCCAGCAATTGCAATGTATGCATTTGTGGATCACAACCATAGACT
Source organism: Neotoma lepida (assembly GCA_001675575.1). Classification (NCBI taxonomy): domain Eukaryota; kingdom Metazoa; phylum Chordata; class Mammalia; order Rodentia; family Cricetidae; genus Neotoma; species Neotoma lepida. The sequence continues at coordinate 168,510 of LZPO01087149.1, forward strand.
ATTAAATATGAACCTGTAAGAGATGAGCCCAGAAATTTATCTCAGTAACCTCTTTGACTTTAGGCGTTCCTCATATATGGTGGAAATGAGCACTGTAGATATATGGTTTGTAATATTTTTTCCCATTCCCTATATTGTTGCTTCTTTGCTGTGCAGCAGCTTCTTACTTTGATGAAATTCTGCTCTTCTATTTTTGCTTTTGTGGCCTGTGCTTTTGGTGTTATTTGCAAATAGTCACTCTCAAGACATGTGGCAGGAAAGCGTTCCCACTATGTTCTCATGCAGTAAAATTACAGTCCAAAAACAAAAGAAACAAAGCCAAAAAAAAACAAGCAAACATTCGAAGGTGATGGATATATTTATTTCTTAGATCATGGTAATAACTCATGTGCATATATATGTGCAAACTCATGTAACAATAACATGCCACTAAAGCTGGAGGGGGGCAAATGTTAAGATAATTTTTATACAGTCCTTCTAGAAACAGTTCAAGAGCTGGTATTTAGGAAACATGAATCCTCATGTCATCACCTTCTGCTTTTATATTCATGTGGTATCTTCCTCAGAAAATAAATTAGGCCTTCAATCTTTTATTTTTTAATACCTTCCTCTGAGTCATTTATCTCTGTCTACAGTTATGCTAAAGGAGTCCGTGGCTTAAAGAAGTCCTTATTCAACCTTGTTTTCTTTAGAAAACTGCACTTCATCACTCACATCGTCTTCCTTCCTGAATGTCTGAAAGGGCTGTGTATCATCTCTTATCACTGCTAACATTTCTCTGTTCTCAGTGACTTGTAATACATCTTCTGCCCTCACCATTTTAATGAAAATGCTTTTTCCAACTGTTCTGACAGTGCAACAGCATCTTCTCAGCTCTTGTCCTGCTAACTTCCTTTGTAGTCTCATATGCTTTTATGTTTCTATTAGAATTTATTAATTATACAAAACAAATGGGTTTCATTACTACATCTTTGTACATGTACACCATATACCTTTGAGTATCTCTTATCACTGGAACTTTTTTCTTTTGCTTGCTCTCTATAAGATCGAGCTCTCCTGGTTCTCACCTTTCTCATTATCTCTGACTCATTTCTTCTATTTCATCATAGAAAATTTAAAAAAGAAGTTTTTCCCTATATGTATTGTGTCATTAGATTTTTCATAGGATTCAGTCCTATATTCTTATATATCCTGGGTACTTACTTATATATAACATTATCCTTGTGGAATTTCTTGTGTTTTGTGTCTAAATTGAACTCATCTTTCCTCAAGCCAGCTACTATTCCTTTTTCCTAGGTTGGTGCTATAGTTTGAATATGAAACGTCCTTCACAGGTTCATACTTTGAAAGACTGTCTCCAGGATGGTGTTTTGGGAAACTTCAGAACCTTACATAGATGTGGCCTAGTTGGCAAATTAAGTGACTAGGGGTTGGACTTAGAAGGTTATACTCACTCTGGGTAACTGCTTCATCTTCATCTTTCTGGTCTGCCAGAGTACAATGACTCTCTGTCATATTTCCATCACCATGGCTGAGCTCCTCCTCCATGATTTCCCTACTAGGAGGGTCTGAAAAGCTCTGAACCAGTGAATCAAAACAGATCTCTTCTTCCTTAACTTACCTAGATCAGGAATTATGGTCACAGTGATGCTAATATAGTTATCTCATGCTCACTAAACTACTGAAAGTGAAAAAAGGCACAACTCTCATCTTTCATACACAATCAATTATAAAACCCACTCATTCTTTTTTTTTTTACAAAATCTCATAAATAATTCAAGTTCTCACTGTAACCATCAGTATTTCAGACACCCATTCTTGCCTACGTAGCCTTTGCATCTAACTGGTCTTCTGTTAAGCTCAGATGTGGAAACCACAGTTTACAGTCAGTGTTTGACTTTATCACTTACTCCACAGGCTTGTCTAAGCTATGTAGTCTAATCTTTCTTTGTGCTTTAATTTTCTCTTGTACAGAATAAGGGGATCAAGTAGGTCCAGCATATAGATTGTCTTGATGAAAAGAAAACCATTAGATCGTGCCTCAAAATGCCTCATATGGGCTAAGTACTTGATGGCTGTGAACATTATTAATTTATAGATATACCAGAAGTTTTAGCAATGTTTATTTTTTAACTTAAAATTCTCTAATGTTCTCTGCTTTTAGAAAAATTAACAAGTAGGCTATTTAGGTCCGTTTGATGTGACATTTTTGCATAAATTAAGTGTGGGAAATGGATTGACTTTTACTTTGCTCCTTTTGGAGTATTTGGATAAACTATGTCATAATAATGATTATGCTCTCTCTGTGTCAGAATATATATTAAACATTTGTATCTTACAATATAATTTGCACTTATTGGATAACTTATATTTTGTCTCTGAAATCTGACTGATGTGACCTCACATTTCTGGGTAAGATACAGTATTTCATGACTATAATTGCCATTTCTTTGATGTATATACCCACTTATGTCTTAGATTATATATATATATATATATATATATATATATATATTTGCTATCAGTTAATTAAATTGCTCCATAGGAGACAAAGAAATATATCTTAACTATCATTCTAAAATGAAGTATCACTTTTGAGAATATTTCTTAGAATAGATCTGTTTGCAGCAGAATAAGAAAATCTTTTTCTTTGAAATTACATAGTTATTTTTGCTATTTGCAGTAATATTCTTACTTTTATATTTTTCCATTTATGTGTATTTTACAAGCATTTACTGAGTTATTCAAAGATAAATGATCTCTTCTTTTTGATTAGTTGCAAATTGAATATTCAAGATGGAGAGATGTCCACCACTATTCTTACTACCCTTGTGCTGGACAAATCCTGTGTATTTTAAGTGGTTGTAAGCTAGTCAAGGGTTATGTACATCTTCAAACTTGTTCAGTGCTCAAATTCAGTAAATGGTCATGGCTAATAAGAAGAATGCAACATTGTCATCCATGCCAGTTTTCAGAGCATTTTTGCAGACAGATCAGTATCAAAGTAGAAAAACTCAGAACTGGAGAGAAAAATGGGTTGGGGGAGCAGTGAAGAGAGATTGTCAGGTGGAGAAGAGGGCAGTGGTGGGCTGGAGAAGCAACTTCTCTGGATCCTCATTTGTCTTCTGCTATTTTACCTCTCTATGTGTAAGAGGATGTCATCAGATCCTGACAGGCACTCCATTTAACCCATAAGAAGAAGCTCTAAACAAGCCAGCAAGGACCAGCTGAATACAGTGCAATCAGGAAGAGCTCTATGCTCTTACTTCAATCTGTAACACAGTTACTTGACACCCTATCATGCTTTCCAGGCTTCTCACCTTGACTTTACCTTCTATCCTCTTTCCCAGATTACATTCCTTACACTTTGCTCCATCTCTCAGTCCCTCCTGTTCTTGTTCTTTTGTTTTCTTTGACCTGCTGTTAAAAAAAGATCTGTGATCCCTGCTGATTAACAGCAGCCGAAGCAGCAGGTGGCGAAGCAGCAGGGTGCAGGCCTACCTATAATGGTGCATGGAGGTCAAAGGATGAATTTTCATAAAGAAAGATTGCAGATAGACTAGTAATGAACATGACATGCTGTCATTTGTTTATTAGACCTGAAAAAATAAGAAGTCCTTCAAATTCCCCTCTAGAGCATACCTCCTTTCTCACTGCTCTCCAGCAATTCCTCACTAGGCACACTATACTTGGCTTTTCCTGTGCATTGTCACAGAATTCAAAGTATACCTTTACATCAATAAAGCTGCTCCAAAAGAATAATGATCTCATTAGTTTTGATAGATGAGTCTATCATATCAGTTAAATCAAACCTGTATGCTGACAGAATGCTATAGTATTGCTTTAACCACCTGCTATAGAATACTTGCTGTTTTCAGTATGCTTATGGAATGTCTGCAGAAACTGATGAGAATGGGTTCAACCTTCAAAACGCTGACTGTGTACTTGTTTTAACTGAGCACACAATGGGAGTGGTTTAATAAGTAAAATTATCAACAAATGTAGGTTGATTTTATAACAATTTGGGCCCCTACTAAAGGCTGAACTCACTAGTGGTGGCAATGAACATGAGCTCTGATGGGTATCACACTTTGCAAAGTTATGTCATGAAACCATGTAAGTAATTAATTTTATAAGAGGGAAAAAGTCAAGGATTAATACTGATACTGAACCATGGTGCTCTCTAAAAGCCAAGGGGGGTAAATTCCAACTTGCAATCAACACCACTTTGTGATTAGGCAGGGTGTCCTAGGCTTAGCATTTTTGCATGTGTTCTTACATGTGGTTATCCTAAGAGCTTTGTGACGATACTAATGTTCAGAAGGATTATATAAGTAGATCAAAGTTACTCAGCTGGAAATTGATTGCCTTGGTTCTAACACTTTGTTTCTGACTCTGAATCCAGTTCTTACTTTGATTATTCTCATCCAAATGGAAAAGAAACCTGGGGAAGAAACTCAGCAATAGAATACTGAAAGCTGAAAGTAAAACTACAGCTGAGACCCAAACAATATAAGAAAGGACCAACTATTGAATTTAGACAAGGAATAGGGTTTATTTGTCATGAAGGAAGCCAACTAGCAGATACATGCTAATTTTCATATGAGGAGAGCATTTTGTGGAAAGAAACTTCAGAAGCATTTTGACATTCTTTACATTCAAGATTAAACACATTATTCAAGTTACATTGTTTTCTTTGGTAAGTTATGATTAGTGGCTTTGTCTAATAATGATGTGTGGAAATGAATTCACAGTAATGTGACTTCTATTTGTAATATACATTCTCTTTGCATTCTGACAACTTGAGGTCTGTCGCCAAGAAAAAAGGAAAATAATTAGCAATCACCAGTGGGAGTTTAATATTTTAATTCTCCAGCTGTTGTGCAAAATGTTTTGTGCAATAGATTCAATTAGTCATAAAATAGGGAATCAGAATAATGCATCTACATTACAGAGTCTTTGAAACATTCACTGCAGGTAGAAATTGATGAGTAGACTCTAGTTTTTTGCTACTACTTTAAGGAGTGCAGATACTGAAAGTCTTTCAAACAAAGTAGTCATCATATTGAGAAGGAAAAAGTAAAATCATAAATATATAGACTTAACAGAATAAAAATTTGGATAATAATTATAAAAGTATTCTTTAATTTGAGTAAAATTTAAAAATAAATGTATGAATTGAACACTTGTCCATTTCACTGGGCAATAAATAAAATTTAATGACAAATGATAATCTTGGATTTTTTTTGTCGTAGTATGACAAATGGTTAAAACATTTAATATGCAAGGAAAATTTACAAATTATCAAGTTTGAAAACAAAACAGTGTATGACAAAAATGTAAACACAAATGAATGTTCCAGAAGTTCCTTCATTAGTTGAAAGAAAAGACGAAAAAAAGAATATTCTTGGAAATAAATGTGCCATGAGTTTAATCTTCCCTAATTTAGACATATGAAATAATAATACAAATAAAATTAGACCACATATAGAGCTACATTCTTGTTATCCTTGCATGTGTGAGGCTGAGAATGAGAAACAGAAATTTGAGGCTAGCCTACACTACATAGTGAGGCCTTATCTCAACCTGTGCCAGGAATGGATTACATCTTGTTGAGTCATTGGTCAAAGGGGTCTCACGGAACCCCTACAATATCACAAGCTATTGCCAAGGCTATTGATTGTTCTCTACAACTTGATGGTAAGGCCCCATGCTGAAGTCAACCTTATTTATGTCATCATACACAGAGAGGTCAAGCTTGTGCCCAAATAGAAGCTTTACCCCTACTGATGAGCATCTGTGGTACTAGAAGGTACTCTCCACACTGCCAAAGGAGAAAGGTAGTCATTAATGTCACACAGCTGCACACATATGACCTACATCAGTGACCTTCCTACAAGATATACTGGTGCAATAGAGGCACAAATATTATGTGAATACCCAACCACTTTTAATAATTGTAATTAAGGCCCATTTCATGAGACAGAATCCATACCTGACACTCCTAAAGTAGCCAATAACCTGAGACTAGATAGGACATGGGCATAAGGAAAAACTTACTATTATTATTTTTCTGAAAGAACATAGCAATTAAATGACTTCTAATTATATATTGTTATACCCATAGAGATGGTTCTTTCCTCATCCCTTGTCAGAGAAGCTTTGTTTTGCAGTAGATGGGAATAACACAGAGACCAACAACTGCACAATGTACAGAGAGTGAAAGACTTCAGAGGATTCAGTCCTAAATGGGATGTCTTCATCCAAGCACCCCCACCAAAGCGCAGGCATCACGCAGAAGAGGAGGGAGAAAGATTGTGTTAGCCAGAGGTGATGGAGGACACCAAGGAAACAGTGTCTTCCAGATACAACATAGGTGCACCTATGAACTTTCAAAGGCTGTGAGAGCATGCATAAGACCTGCACAGGTTCAAGCTTGATGGGGATCCAAGTAGTGAGAGGGGGATGTGAACAAGGGGCCATAGCCCTAACCAAGAAGCTATTTACAATTGATACCTACTGGGAAATGAAAATTGGTCTTCCCAAATGAAGTGCCACTATATATATCAACCACACTCAAGGGCAGGATCCATGCTTAGAAATTGTTGCTTAACACAAAGTTAACTGTATTTTTTGTTGACTTTGTGTTCCATTTTGTTTGTTTTGGTATTTTCATCTTATTGTTTTGTTTGTTCGTTTTGAGTTTCATT
>LZPO01087149.1:185022-206512 GCA_001675575.1 Neotoma lepida
AAACATCTTCCACTCCTTTTACATACCAACCTCAGATCCCCCTCTCTTCCCTCCTCCCGCCCCACCAGTTTCCCCTCTCCTCCCTCCTCCTGCCCGGGAGGAGTTCTCAGCTTCTTATTCAAACTGCCATGCCTACTATTTACTGCCATGTCACTCTGGCTTGATGACTCTTACTCTCCTGAAACCATGAGCCAAAACAAACTCTTCTGTAAGTTATCTTGGTCATGGCATTTTATCACAGCAACAGCAAAGTAAGCAATACAGTCCTCCAAAGTTATCCCTTACAATGTTCTGACTTAGCAGATGACTAGCTTCCACCAACTCAAAAGCTAGAAGAATCACCAGCTCGTATCTGAAGCCACTTGAGACTTCCCACTTTGCTATAACCCATCTCTCTAATGTTTCAACCACTGTACTTTGAAAGTATCTTGATTTATGGTTTTCTTTGTTCTGTTACATAAAACTATTATCACACTGGAACATGGAATCTAGGATAACCTATGTTATGTGTGTTCCCAGGTCATGGTCACTTGTATTTGATTCTAGAATGCACTATCCCTTCTGAGGTGAAAGTTGTGTTTTACATCAACACAGGACGTGGTGCACAGAGCACACTTAACTGTTTAACTACATGGAGATGGCAGGGTTTCAACTAGCATGGAAGGCTATGGGAGATATGCAGAAGACGAATGGAGAGAAGGCATTTCAGCAAGCCTGCCTGCATGTGCAATACTGGGGAGGCCTGGGGAAAGTCCATACAAACTTCTCCTAATGTTGTGTCTAAGCATGTAGCTGGGGTGGCTCCCTTACACTGGAATTGTCATTTCTTCTCCATGTATTTATGGTTTTGTTGTTATATGCTGTTGGTGAGATTATTTTATTTTTAAAAGTTGTCTTAGGGTTTCTATTGCTGTGAAGAGACACTATGACCACAGAAATTTCTATAAAAGAGAGGAATTTAATTGGGACTTGCTTACAGGTTCAGAGGTTTAGTCCATTTTCATCATGGTGAGAATGGTGGCACACAGACAGACATGGAGCTGGAGGACTAGCAGAGAATTCTACATCTGGATCAGCAGGCAGCAGGGAGAGAATGACACTGGGCCTGGCTTGAGCACTTGAAACCTCAAAGCCTACCCCCAGTGACACACTTCCTCCAATAAGGCCATACCTACTGCAACAAGGAACACATCCTAAATGTGCCACTCCCGATTTAGTGACTTTTAAGAATATAATTATGACTTTTGCCATGTATCTGCTCAAATATTATGTCTGCACCTTCAGCGGCTTTACAGTGCCATTCTAAATGTCATTAATCATATAGTACAAGCCCATCTCCACTCTCTCCTCACCCCAGATAACTAACAACACTAAAACCTAACTGGAAGCTTTGCATCACTCTTGTTTTTTATCTGAATATTACTTTTTATTTCTGTTCATGTTTAAATTTTATCTTTTCAATTAATAGCTTCCCGGATAATCTAGAAGGAAATGTTTGTTTATTTATTTATTTATTTATTTATTTATTTATTTATTTATTTATTTTTCACACATTTGTGCTTTCATGGCATGCAATTCATACCTCTATTGTAGTACCTAGACATGTGAAATGAATTAGCAGTTTTGTTTAGTCAATTGTGTACTCAAATAAAGGAATAGAATTCCTCCATGTTTTAAGTAAAGAAGTCTTAATATGTACTTGATATATAAATTCATTTAGAGATTCTTATAGAGGAAAAATGCAGGAAGAATTTGTTCATTTCAATAACAAGATGTTTGGAAATTTTCTTCTACTAAGTTATTGACATAGAAAGTTAGCTCACCTTGATGTACAGCAAAAATTATTTATATAATTACACATAGTAGGTTTTCAAATTCAATTATAAGTTATCCAGTGTTTTAACGGCTTAAACCTCTAATGAGGATGGTCATTACAATGATTTTTTTAATTCGATTTTCAAAAACTTAGTTTATCTTAATTAAAATATGATTATACAATTTTTACTTCCCTTTACTCCCTCCACTACTTTCCATGTCCCTCTCTCCACCCCTCTCATTATTTCCCCATCTCTCAAAACAATTGCTTTTTTATTTTATTGTTATTGTTTCACGTATATGTATATGTATACACACATATTTATAATGTGTAAATACGCAATTCTGGATGTTTTTCTGCTGTTTGTGTGTCTATGATTTCAGCGTTGACCATTTTATATTAGATAATTAATTAGGACACTCATCTTTGGAAGAAGCTAATTCTCCTTTACCCAGCACTAATTAGTTGCCTGTAGGTTTTTGTCTAGGAGTCAAACTCCATGAGATTTTCCTCCTTCCATGTTATCATGTCTATTGATATTGTCATTGCTCAGGTCTTATTTAGGTGGCCATTTCTAAGAGATATAGTCTCACAGTAGACTTCCTGGTACTATGACTCTTACAAGCTTTCTTCCCATTCTGTGATGTTCCCTGGCCCTTAAGTGTAGGAGTTATGTTGAATTATATTCATTGGAGTCAGGTTCCCTTCAATCCATTGATCTTTGCATTGTGTCTAGTTGTGATTTTCTGTGATAGTCTCCATTTTTGTAGTGAGAAGCATCTTTGATGAGGGATTAGAGTTACACTTAACTGTAGGTAAAAGGATAAGTTTTAGAATGTATTTAGGAATTATTACTTTCTACCTGCTTAGGTTTATACCCATAAATTAGTGCTGCTCTCAGCCTTTGTGGAAAAACATTATTTTAGTTTCTACCAGCAGTCAATGCACAGATGCACAAGTGGTCAAAATGTGAATAGTAAGTGATTATGTAGTGCTTGATCCTAAATGGGTCATCACTATCAATCTCCTCCAAGGCTCAAGGAACATTTAGAAAAGGGGATGGAAATAAAAAGAGAGCCAGATGTCAGGAAGGAATGCTGAAATACAGTGCCTACTGGAAATGTCATAGCTATTGTTCATGAACTTACTGTAGTTCTGGGTATCTGTACAAGCCCTGCATAAGGTTAGGCCAATCATTACTTTATCATGAACTGGGGAAGGGTTCATAAAACCACCCACTATGGGGCTATGGCCTGCTAATAGGTACTAAAAGAGATGGCACATGAGACCATGTTGATGTCCATGTGTCAAGCTGCCACTGGAAATGTTGATGTGAGTGGCCATCTAGGTCCATGGTGCAGTAGAGGGCCATGTTTGGGTCGGTGGTCCTACTGCAGCTGGGGGCATTTTGATGTCCATGGCCTGTGTTACAACCCAAGGCCAAGTGAATGTTTGTGTTGTGTGTTGCTGCCTGAAGCTATGTTGATGTTTATGGTCTGTCCTGTCAGCAGGGGCATGTTGATGTGAGTGACCTGCTATGCCACCTGATGCTTCATTGATGTCCATGGGGCAGACTGAACATATTGCTTTCTATGGCCCATATTGCCCATTGAGGGCTGTGATGATGTCTGTGGTCCATGCTGTGTCAGAGGGACGTGTTGATGTCCTAGTCCATTACATGCCACTGCAGACCATGCTGAGGTCCGTGGCATGTGCTGATCCCAGAGAACATGTAGATGTCCATGAACAGTGTTCCTGGTGACTGTAAAGGACAAGGAAGCTATTTTTGCAGTGGTATCAATGACTGCAGACTCACATCTGACAAAGAGGGACAACCCCTAAACCCACCCCAGTCCCCAAAAATTAACAGTCTAGACAGGAAAATATCAAAGAGGACTCTTAAAAATTGTGATAAGGATGGTGAGCCATAGCTCCCATAATTGAGAGCTTCTAGTAGGGGTGTGGGTGGAGATGAAATCAGTTTTCTTTAAGGGGCTGGCTACTGGGAGTTTGACTATTCTCCAGTGAGTATACTGGCAACACAAATTGGACTTGTGATTTTTCTCTTTTGGCGGGAGGAGGCCACAAGGGTGGGGGTGGTCCTGGGAGGACTGGGAAGTGAGGGCGATCAGGGTGCATGATGCAAAATTCCCAAATAATCAACAGGACATGAGCCCTTCTAGATCTCTCAATTAATGCTCTAGAGCACACATAGTCCTTCAAAAATTCTTTCTAAAATTTTTAGCAAATACTTTGTAATATGTGACTCCCTTTACTGTCATCTTAAAAATATTATTCTTAAAGTTGAATCTCCCTTTCTTAAGGACGTATAGTTATCATTATTGAATCAAGCTTAAATGTTGTAGAGGCATAGTGGTACCCCCTGGACATCATTAAATGTGCATACATATTCACTTCAGTAATAAGCAACTTAAGACTGATCTTTTTTCCCTCTTTGTGTGGGAGAAATGGTGGCTACATCTGCCACTTCTATATTCTGTCTCCTCCTGTTCTGTCATCTGTCACTTTGTACAGAGTGTCACTTCCTGGATCAGCATCTTCTCCTTCATTCTAATATATAGACTTTAGTTGGTAAAGTATGTAATCAAGGTTGTTAGAATTATATAGACATAGGCTATGAACAGAGGACTGGAGAGTTGATCCTGGAGTGAAATTTATGACATAATGCATATACTATTTTCACGGAGAAAAACAATTCATTTTCAATCCTCTCTCAGCTCTGTAATAGATAATTTGGCTTGCTATAGAACTCAGTTACAAACACATTAGATATCATTGTACGGCACCAAAACATGCAATAGAAAATACTTGATATAGCACTTCCATCACAGCAGCACTTGCTGAAAATATTTGTCATTTTGACTACTAGAGAACATTCTCTTTATTTGTTGGGAATCTGTAAATTTGAAACCACTATTCCACATCTGATACATTCCATGGTCTTACTAGCTCTCAATAAAGAAAACACTGTTATTTTCTCATTTGGATTGTAGTTTCTCTCATGTTTTCTCTCCTGTAGTAAATATCAGATATTAGAATGAAGAGATGGGTGACAATTACCAAAGAGGTTAATTTCCTTTTCAAAGTAGTTCTGACATAGCTATTTAAAAATCACTCTCCTTGTTCCTCAATTCCAAAAGAAGCTTTGGGGAGCACTGATAATGGAATCTGATTAAATTCAGAAATGTGTCTAGTAAAATGCCGTTATTCCTATATTGAAAAACCGGGGAGTGAGCTCACTTTAGTACTTGGGCACGTTCTAAGCCAGTTAGGGGATTATAAATAAAACTGTACTTATCAATGAAATTGCTGTCACTTACTTCTACAAAAACAAGAATCTTGGTAAATAATGAAAGTTCTCACTAGTGACATTTCCCAGTGATAAATTCATTAAAGCCCACAGTTTGGCCCCCATAAATTTGATTTTAGCACATGAAGGGTAGTGCTATTTTGACAAAGGTAGTATGAATTAGGTTAACATTCACCAAGCAGAGGCAAAAGTTAAAAAAAAAAAGGAGAGCAAAACAAAATAAAAACTAAAACAATTGTTCGTTGTGAAAAATCATTAAGTAGGCTATATGCCTATTTGTATTCTAATGAGAGAGAGAAGAAAGGGCATGAATTTGGGTGAGTGGGAAAACAGGGAGGATCTGGGATTAGCTGGAGGAGGGGGACACCATAATCCGAATATATCGTATGAAAAAAAAATCTATTTTCAATGGGAAAAAAAAAGCTAGAAAGCTTGATTCCAGAGATCCAGGTGCATTCTCTTTGTAGTCAATCCAAACACTCAAATTAAAAAAAAATGTATGAATACAATGTTGGTGGCAACCAACAGCTCTCAAATTGGACTTCAGGCCTTCTCAACAATAGAAAACCATGCCTGGTCCAGGAACCCATCTGATTATTCAGTGTTAGTGAAATCATGGTTACTGAAGGGGAATCTTCAACCTCTAACTTACTAAACCAAATTAATCTCCAACCAGGTAAGTGTAGTCTTCACCCCTCATCAAGGAAATTTCTCTTTGCAACAGAGACTTCTACAGAAAAGCACAACTGCAAAGTTGCAGAGTTGTGGAGCCAGGTTCCTGTGGATACATCCATAAAACACACAAAATGCAGGGCTATGGACCCCAGTCCCAATGGATACTTCTGCAAAGCACTCCCACATCTAAGGCTCAGAGAACATTTCAGAGAGGGGACAGAAAGATTTTAAGAGGCAGAGGAACGGGGAGTTTACTGTGAGATTGTGTCTCCTAGTAACATAAGAAGCTACATTCATAAAGTCTCACCAACATGACTGTCCAAACATGAGCTGAACAAGAATGACATCAATAGGGATGCTAAACTGGATGGGAAAAAAACCCATGAGACCTCAACCCTACACAAAGAACTACAGTCAGCTAAGGATTGCTGGTAGGTGGAGAAATGGTTTTCCCCAAAGAAAAATATATCAATTGCTTATACAATGCCAAATGGTCAACACTGGAAACATGCATATAAGTAACATTATACAGACTGCCTAGGTTATACTTAAGAATATGTGTGTGTGTGTGTGTGTGTATTATGCATGAAAAATTGGTGAGTAAAGAGGCCATGATTTTGAAGGAGAGTCATGAGGGATATATAGAAGAGTTTGGAAGGAGGGCAAAAGAAGGAGTAAATGATGTAATTATATTATAATCTCAAAAATATAAAAAAAATTTCCCCAAGTGCCAAGACATACTTGATATAGTAACTGTTTTATTACAAATAAAATTGAATTGTTCAGATTTTTGTTGCAAAAAATGTGTTTACAAATCAAAATTGGTAAATGAAGTGTTTATTTAAAAGAATGAGGAAGCCAAATGTGTGAAGGGAGAAGAAAATATTTTTAATAATAATAATAACAATAATAATAATAATAAAGGATGAGGAAGGAACTGACATTCAAGCTCATGTGTGAAATCATATTTTCTGTTCTTTTAATACATGTATTATTGAAATGTAATATGTATAAAATATATATAATACTTCACACGCACATATGAATACATATGGGATCTATGCAAAGGGAGGTTACCACAGAACTCCTAATCCTAGGTAATGTTTAAGTAGCCATTGTTTACTTTTGGCTGACTTTTCTGTTTATGTAGTTTTTTCTCTAAATAGTTTATTATACTGTTCATTAAGTTTCAAGTAAGATAAAATTCATATGGTAAGATGGTTATGCTACCATTTGAGTAAATTAAAATCACATTGCTGCCTTGGATCCTTGAGGTTATTTTTGTTTTTAAGGTTTTCTTGTCCCCAACATTTTCTGATTGCATTACTTACGCAGCATTCATTATTTACTTCCTAAAGTGTATATTCACACATTATTATATCTTACTAATTATATCTCAGAGGAGTATCATATTTTTCTTACTTGCCTCATCTCTAATTTCTGTGCCTAATTTTACTATTATCATTAATATCCAAACTAATAATTATGTGATTTCCTCTGATCCTGTACTATCCACGCTTCTCATCTGACTAATTTAAGAGCTTGCTCATCATTATCAATGGGATTCTATCTTTAAATAAGATCATATTGAAAACTATCTGGTGAAGTTACCATTGCAATTTAATATGAACTGTGTTCCTTCCAGTTTTACTAAATATGCATCTAGAGAGGTCCATTTCTTAGTTAGCTGATACAGATACCTGGAAAAATGAGATAATATTAGTACAGTATTAGGAAATAGATTCATAGAAGATTCATTTGAAAGGCTCATTCACCCTATATGTCTGTTACCATCACTCTATATGATACATGCATCAGCTTTGCATCACTTTATAGCAGTCACGCTGTTTTCCTTTCCTTTACTTTGTCTCTCTCTCGTCCCTCCCTTCCATCTATTGTTTACTCAGTCTTTTTATATCATAGTAGGAAGTTGATCCCAGGGCTTCAGAGATGCACTTCACTCCTATGCTACATCCCCAGTCCTAGTCATTCAGTCTTTGCTAAAATACCAATGTCTCCTCATAAAGCAACCCACTCCATATTAGAAATATTTTATTTTTAGAGATTTTTAGTTTTGTTGTCAAGATTTATTTATTTTGTTATATATATATAACTATATATAACTATATATATACATATACATATACATATACACATATAACTATATATATATATATATATATATATATGTTTCTTTTGCCTGCATGTATATCTGTGCACCATGTGCATTCAGGAGCCTCAGAAACCAGAAGGTGTCAGATTTCCTGAAAATGAGTTACAAACAGTTGTTAGTTGTCCTGTGGGAGCTGGGATATGAACCCAGATCCTCTGGAAGAAAAGCCACTTTTGCCAACTCCTGTCCTGCCCCAAGGTCTCAGTGTCTCACAGGCTGATTGCTGGTCTCTGCTTTCAGTTCTTCGTGTGCAAACTAAGGGGTTCATGGTGAGAGTCAGATAGCTAGACAGTTTACAAGCAAAGAAATGTCTTTGTCCAGAATATGCACACTTTTCTATTTGTTTGGTTGATATCACTTGGCGGCCTGCTCCTTTATGAAGGGAAACCAAGGAGTAGTGGATCTGGGGGAGAGGAGAGGTGGGAAAGTACCTGAGAGGAGGGGAGGGAGGAGAGGCTATGATTCCAATGTATTGTATGAGAGAAGAAAAAAGGAAAAGAACAGAAAAGAAGTAGCTTTAAGAAGTTACTATACAAGGACATAATACCAACAAGAAAGAACCATGGGCGCCATAAAATATCTGCTTACCACATTTACTTTCCTGACCATCTATCTTTCTATTCGTTTCTTTTGTTTTATTCTTTCCTTCCCTTTTTACTTCTTTTTTCTTTCTCACTCTGCAGTTCAGGCTTGCTTTGAACTCATGGAAATGCCACCCTCTTAGCCTCACCAGTGCTGTGTTTATAGGCACATATTTTTTGTTCTTTCCTTCTAGTAAATTATTTATTTTACATTTGTGTGTATGGATGTTTTGCTGTCATATATGTAATTGAGCCATGTGCATGCCTGGTACTCACAGAGACCAGAAGAGATCCTTGGATCCCCTGGGACTGAAGATACCACATGGTGCTGGGAATTGAACTTGGGTCCTCTGCAAGAGCAAGTGCTCTTAATTGTCAAGCCCTCACTCCAGCCCTGATGCTTTTCATATTTCTTTTTCTGAGAGTTTAATTACTTATCACTTATTTATGCATAGAATTGAACCTGTGTAGATCCTATGCATACTGCCACAGTCTCAGTGATATCCATCCGGGCATTGGCCCTATTGTGTCTAAAGACACTGTTTCCTTGGAGTCATCCATCACCTCTGGCTCCTACAATCTTTCTGAGTCCTCTTCCCCATAGACCACTGAGCCTTGGGAGGAGGGCTTTGATAAAGACATCCCATCTAGGACTGAGTGCTTCAAAATCTTGCATTCTCTGTACATTGTCTGTTAATTAGGATTTACTTCAAGAAAAAGCTTCTCTAATGAGGGTTGAGAAAGACACTGATTGATGGGTACAGTGGCACACCTTTAGGAGTTCTTGTTTGTTATGTTCCTTTAGGAGAATAATTGTAGTAGGTTTTCTCCTAGGCTCATGACATATCTAGTTAAAACTTTTCTTTCTTAAGCCTCACATTTGTCATCTCCTTTTGTTTTACAGACAGTGGCCTAGTTTGACTACAAGCTCTAAGTTGTATTGGCTGTTGTATAGAGTAGTGATATTTGTATTCCTGTTCAGTTAGCACAGAAGGAACAATAGAAAATGTGCTTATAAAAATCCTTAATAAATCTAGCCATATATTGTTTATGTTTGCTAAAATGCTATAATCTCCCATATACCTAAATACAGAAATGTTCTTACACATTCTTTCCCATACTCTTTTGTGTTTTCACCAATCCTATCTATACCATGGAATTTATTTTAAAAAATCAGGAATTATGGACAAAGTGGTATTTTCTTTCATAGGCCAGCTTTGTGCCTTTTCAAAAGCTAAGTTAAGGAGATAAGAAGGTTAATTTTTTCTCTTGCAGATAAGATGAGTTTTTGCAGCAGTTTCCAAGAGCAATGATTTGCTTTGACTGGGGAAAAACTCATTTTGATGAGACCATATCTTTGAACACATCATGACTGATTCTCAATGAGTACTTAAGAATTCAGTTTCCTGCAAACTTCTGTTTATTCCTCCAAAGACATTGCTTATTATTCATTTTCTTTCACCATTTTCTGAGCATTAATAGTCTGCTTTGGCTTCCTTTTTCTCCTGCTGATAAGTAATTCAAATAGAAAGTTATTTATTGCACACATAAAAGAAAATATAAATAAAATGTCAGGACACCTATAACTCTTCAAATACCACGCTGGAAGGGAAATCTTGTCCTTAAACTTTACTGGATCATGGATTATAAAGGCACCTTCCAGTTTTCTTCAGGTTAGGTATGTTGAAATTGGTCCATTATTCTTTTTTGAAAGTTCTTGATGGAATTCATATTTTTATTATCTCCTTTTAAATAGTGGCACAGCAAGAGAAGCTTTTGCAAATGTGAGTATTGTAGCCTAGCATATATTTTTATGGATACATTTTGTGTTTATTTTTAGACCTATTATTAACCAAATGGAGAAGCAAAGTCTTTTGACTATAATTTCTTAACTGAGGTTTCCATGGTCAGAGCTGTTAGCACTGTAGCTACTTAAAAGCTCCGGGAAGATGTGGTAAACGTCATATGAGGCAAACAATGCTGGCCCATCATATTTTTCTTAGCCTTTTGCATTTTTCATTTTTGTGGCACACCATGAAAGTCTACCTCAGAGTAGCCATGGAAACTGTCATTTAAGGAAAAGGTAGATCAATAACTGTGGTTCAGCTAAGTTTGTCTTTCTTAAAAATGTCAGAACCCAGGCTGATGTTTTTCCTTTTCTTTAGGCTCTATCATTCTAATAATGTGATGGGAAATTTGCAGAGTATTTTTTGCATCACTTTCTTCATCATTTGATATTACATTCTCTGTTCAGATAATATAGTGAATGAGAACAACATCTGGAATTATAAAGCAATGTATGTTTAAAAATCTGTGAATGAGTATGAAGATGATACACTTTCTGTGTTTGAGCTGCCTCTGTTGCCAATAAATCTTTTTTGAGTAGAAAGCAGGTCATATGAAGGCATACTGGATCTAGAACCAGAGTCGAATAGAAAAGAGCTAATGTGAAAATTATCTCTATAGTGATCTTATGAAATATTTTTGCTTTCCTTCAAACCCAGAGGGATTTACCTGAGATTGTATATCACATTAAACATTGCAATTCCTTTATGGAAGATGAGGTCTAGGTGTGCTCAAAAGCTTTGATATGACCAGCTTGGAGAACTGTTAGCTACTGTGTCAGCACAGTCAACTAGCTGCCTGTACCTGTTAATTTCCCCTTTTTATTGGTTATACTAATTGTATAAAATGATGCCAGTTTGACATTTTCATTTATGTGTATAATATATTTGGATCAAATCACCCCTCTTACCTTCTTCCCACTCCTGCTACTCTATTTCCTCCTATATAACAGTCGATCTTCTCCTTTTATGACTTTACTTTCATTTAATAGAGCTTACATAAATGAGTGAAAAATGTGTGATATTTGTATTTCTGAATCTGGCTTATTTCCTATAAGATGATCTTGTAATCCATTTTTCTTCAAATGACATAATTTCATTCTTTATGGCTGCATGAAATTCCATTGTGAATATTCACCATCTTTTCTTTATCTATTCATTCCCTGAGGGACATCTAGGCTGATTCTGCAACTTGATTATGCTAATGAGTATCATGATAGACAAAGATGTGAAGGTATTTCTACTGTGTCTTGATACTCTTTTGTAAATAGACTGACTCAAATATTCATTGTTATATGTCCTCAGAGTAAACTGAAACAGCATTATCAATTCCTAAGTTTTTCCCAAAACCCTGTCCTAGTTTTTTTTTCTATTGTTATGATAAGCACCATGACCAAAGGCAATGTGGGGAGGAAACGGTTTATTTGGTTTATAGGTTACAGTCCCTTAATAGGGGACCTTGGTGGCAAGAGCAGAGGCAGGAGCCATGAAGGAGTGCTGTTTACTGGCTTGCTCTCCATAGCCTGCCCATTTTGCTGTCTTATACAGTCTAGGACCATCTGCCCAGAGGTGGCACTGCTCACAGTGAGTTGGGCCCTCTAACAACAATCATTAATGAAGAAACTGTCCCACAGTCTTTTATATAGACTAGTTTGATAGAGGTTCCAGATGACCCTAGCTTGTGTCAAATGACAAACAAACAAAAATAAAACAAAATGACAGCAACAAAAATACCATAACCAGGACAAATCTTTAATCAACTCTCATTGTAACCAACCTTAAATAATGTTCTATACAACTTTCTTTTTTCATACCTTATGGCTTTAACAAAAAGCCTTCTTCTTATCTACTGCACACATTACTATTATCAATGGCTTTCATTATTATCAGTTTTTTCCTTGTAAGACGAATTGCTAAACAGTCTCATTGATAAAACCCCAGAGCCAGATATTGCGGTTAAAACTGAGAGATCAGAAGAATAAAATAAGCCACAGCCAACCTCACCTCACCTTTGGAGCCTCAGTCTCCAAAGAGACCTACTTCCTGTATACCCACGCCTGTATGTCTTTCTGTTCTGCATCTCACTTCCTCTCTCTGTCTAGCTACATCACTTCCTGTCTGTCTGTACAGACCTCCAGACTTCTATGATTAGTGCTGGGATTAAAGGTGTGTGCCACCATGCCTGGTTCTGTTCCCAGTGTGGCCTTGAACTCACAGAGATCCAGACAGATCTCTCCCTCTTGAGTGATAGGAATAAAGGTGTGTGCTACCATTGCCTGACCTCTATGTTTACTATAGTGGCTGGCTTTTTCCTCTGATGCTCAGATAAACTTTATTAGGGTGCATAATATACTGGGGGACACAATACATCACCACATTTTCTGATCATTTCTTGTTTGATTTACGATGGTGAAGGTTGTAGCCTAAAACAATGTGCTTCTGCAGTTTCCATGTACTTAATTTTTAAAAATTACATTCATTTGTGTGTATATATGTTTGTGTGTACATGTGTTTATGTGTGTGTGTATGTGTTTGTGTGTGTGTATGTATGTGTTGTGTTCACATCCAAATGCCACAGCACATCTGGAGGTCCAAAGGCTTCTTTGACCATATGGGAGCTGGAGATTTAACACAGGTCCTCAAGGCTTGGTGCCTGAGTCCTTAATCTGCTCATCATCTTACCACCTCTCCTTGGACTTTTGATATGATCCAGTTCTGACTAGGGAGATGATATATGAAGTTGATTTATTGGTTGGAGCTCTGAGTAAACTGTTGTTATCCTTATTAAAAGGGATGAGAGTCACTTGCCATGTGTTTCTTGCCATTCTCTCTTCTCTCTTTTCTTGAGTTATCCTGTGAGCAAAAGGATGGCAGTCTGGATCTCTGATGAACTCATAAAGTCCACATGCTTGCTCATTACCTCCATTTCCATGAAGGGGTGCACTAGCTCCAATTTTTGTTTGTTTCCTTGTCTTTGTTTTTAATATAAACATGCAAATATTATATCATTTAGTATGTTTTAAAATTTAGTAGCATGATACATATATATATATATATATACTCAATTTTCTAAATAATTTAACTTTTCCAAATAATTTTGCTTTTGAGATTTTTTTCTTAGTTGAACCAAGTGGCTATATTTCAGCAACTCTATTCTATAGACCATATAAGATTTCTTTAAACAATTTTTGCTTTTTCACTTCTTTTTTACATTAAAAGATGAATTTATAAACTTTTCATACAATATATTTTGATGATATTCCTTCCCTTCTCCTAAGCCCTTTCAGATCATCCTTGCCTCCCTACCAAGCCAGCTTCATGTTCTTTCTCTCTCGTTTCAAAAATATGATTTTAATTACCAATTCTTTCTCTGAAAGACTTATTTTGTGATTTTTTTCTTAATGCAATTAATACTGCAATGAACATCCTTGAATATCTTTTTTTCATATACCCATATGCTTAAATTTCTCTTAGAAATATAAATAGAAATGCAATTGTTGGCTAATATGATATTAATATATTTAGTCTTTTAAGGTGTTTTCAAATTGACTCCAACTTAGCATTCCTTCTTTCCATATTTAAGAGTAAGTAGTTCCAATTTTTGTAATTAAATATGATGTTTATATAGTGTTTTATTAGATAAAGTACATCTAAAGAAGAGAGTCTCCATAGGTTTCTAATTTGTATATATACCTTAGCAATAACAGCTATTAGGTTTCATCAGCTGGTTTTTTTTCCATCTAATAAAATGGTCATTGTTTGTTCTTTTGGATATTTAATGTAACAAGTCAGGGGATTATTGGATCTCTCTTTAGAATCCATCCTCCATAGTCTTTGTCATTCTGTCACATGCTAATATTGGGGCATTATTAGAGAGAACACCAGGACACCCTTGATGTGGACAGTGGGACTGTTGCCATTTAAGATGTGGCCACTGATTTCTCTGAAGGGCAACGGAGATGCCTAGGCTGTATCAGGAGGATTTCTACAGGGATATTTTGTTAGCAAGTTTTAAAATTACAGTTATACCATGAACCTTGATTTCTCTAGGCCATACCTGTTTACGTTTTTGGAGTAAAGATAAAATTGTTAGAATGTGAGGAGACAATATCCTAACACCCAGTTATATTTTCTCAATATATCCCACAGCACTCAAGCACATCAAGGAAAAACCAGTCATTCCAAAAAGTGATAAAAATAATCCATACTGTGCAAATGTTAGTAACACTGGGAAACTCATAATACAGTAACAAACCTACAAGTACAAAACCTGTAACTGACATTTTGGAAGCTGTTGAACATTTACAAAGTAGCAAAAATTCAAGACAGGCATAGTGGCTCCTTTTAGTATTTCCAACACTTGGGAGGATAAGGCAGGAAGACTGCCATTAGTTTGAAGCCAGCCTGGCTTACATAAGGAGATGTAGGCCACCCTACTTTACAGTGAGAACCTGTATCAAGAGCAAACAAAGATCATCTACATTAAATACATCAGGGAATACCTACAAAAGTTAAAGAATGTGGCAAAGTCTTTAATTGTCCTTTAAATCATATTGAATATCAAAGAATTTGTTCTGGATTAAGAATCCTGTCATGGTAAAAATGTGCAAACCTTGTGCTTGTGTTGCTCTCTGAATATTTATGAGTATCAGATGCTTCAGTGGACAGAAATTGCATAAGTGTAAAGAGTGTGTCAAATAATTTTAAAAATTGTTTGATCCTAACAACACTAAAATAGTTCATATTGGAGGGTCAGAGTAAACTTATTGAGACTGTGGAAATGCTTTTTAATAATTATTCAATTTTTGCTCAACACTGAAGAACTTAAGCTGAAGAAAATAGCTTAATAGCAAAGAATGGGGCAAAGCCTTTGTATTCAACTCTTACTTGACATTAAAGAATTTGTACTGAAGAAAAACTTGCAATCTCAACACTTGAGAAGTAGAAACTGGGGGATTCTCATGAGTTGAATGCCAGCCTGGGTCACATAGTAAGTTCCAGGCTACAAAGACCTACAGAGTAAGAACATATTTTTAAAAACATAAGTTAATAAAAGAAAGAAAATGTAAAAAATTGATGATGGAGAGAAAACCTATAAAATGAAAGAAGTTGCCAAAGGATCTGATGCTTCTTCAAACCTTAATGAGAAATAACATATTCATACTAGAGATAGAGGCTTATAAAAGGCTGCACCAGTCACTGAATTCAAAGTAATTCATGCTAGAAAGAAACAGAATATGTAAAGAACATGTTAAGATCATTCATCAAATATCAGTTCTTATTCAAGTTAAGTAAATTCACATTAGATAGAAACCTTAGAAATGTAGTTATTCTGGAAGTATCATTGTCAAATGTATATAATTTATAAGATCAATATATTTGTACTGGACAACCAATGTCTGATTTGATTTAAGGTCCACTCCAGGAGATGGAACCTATACCTGACACTGCCTGGGTGATCAGGAACCAGAGAGTAGATACCCCAAAGACCCAGGGTAAAACCAAATATTACTGTCTCAAAAAACAAATAATGAAAAACTTAAAATGTCATTATGTTTACAGTTTGTTGAGATAGGGTCTTGCAACAGAACCCTTACTGGAATGGCAATTACTATATATCCCAAATAATTTTGTTTAATGGAGTATCTTTGCTTTCTTTGCTTTTCTATGTCATTTATTTCAGCATTTATATATTCTTTACTATTTGTGTTCATACTTTTGGAAATAATTAACTTGAATACTTTGTTCATCCATACTGTATTTTATAATGTATATATACTCATTAAAATATTTTCTAAAGCATATTTTATATAAGAATATCTGGAATTTGAACTTCCATATGAATAAACAATTAGGAAATTGTCATTTGAATAGGTCTAGGTTTCCTACCTCCAAGTTAAGTGGGATTCCTCTATTTTCTTCAGATTGGGGTATGAGAGAATACATGTATGAGAACAGATATCATTTATGAATTACAAAATCTCACTGGTCAGAATATCATTAGGAGTCATCTTATGACTACTTTTTCTAAAGATCGGTATTCTTAAAAAAAAAAAAAACAGTAGATTTTACCCTAGGTCTCTGGGCTGTCTAGACGCTGGTCCTTGGTCACCCAAGCAGGTATGGGTTGAATCTCATGGAGTGGGTCTTAAGCAAAATCAGACATTAGTTGGGTGCTCCCATAAGTTTTGTGCCACCATTACCCTAACATAATTTGCAGGCAGGACAGAATTGTAGATCAATGGATTTTTTTTTATGGTGGGTTGTTTTATGTTTCTCTTTTGATAGCCTGTAGAGTACCTTTTTGTACCAAACATAGTGGTGAACATAGCGGTGAAGTTTCTATGTAGGCTCCTGCTTGATCTCTTCATGTTCAATGAATTGTGTGGGTGTTGTCTTCAGCAATGGGGCCTTGCTGTCAGTTTGCCAACAGTAGTCTATTGTCTTGGCAACAGCCTGAGTTGTTTGGATATTTCTATGGGATCCCTTTGGCCAACAACTCAGTTGGATGTAACCCAGTTCCAGTCCTGGAAGCTTTGTTTAGTGACAAAAGATGGCTAATTGGCACTCTATCTCCCCAATTATTTTGGGACTTCATTAGGATTGCCTTCATATAGTTTTGGAAGTTTCCATTGCACTAGGTTTCAATACTACCCCTCAAATGTGCTTTAATTCTAGCTGTCTCTCTCCACATCCCCTCCCCCTCCCCACTTGATCCTCTAGTTGTTTTCACCCCCTGTCCACCCAGACAATCTTTTCTATTTTCCGCTCTCAGGGAGATCCATGTTTCCCCCAGTCCCTTTCTTCTATACCTAACCTTTCTGGGTCTATGGATTGTAGCCCGGTTATCAAACTCAGATATCCATACTTGCACAGCAAACATTTTTACTGAATGAACCATTTCCTCAGAAGTGATATTTTTCAAGTTTATTTGTTTTAATAATTTCATATACCAGTACTGTATTTATATCATTCTCATCCTCTCCCTCCCCAATCCAATTCCTTCTGTCTCCCTCCCATTCCTCAAATGACCTCTTACTTTTTAATTATAATTCTTACATATACATGCATTTGTGTATGCATATGTATGTGTCTAAGTTTATACATACAATGTTCTGAGGTCATTTAGTCTTGCTCATATATGTTTATGGTTGACCTCTTATCAGGGGGCTTGTCTCTGGAGAACACTGATTCTCACTCTCTCAGCAACCATTAATTTACTTGTAGCTCTTCTTATAGGGATGCAGCCTTGTGAGATCTTCACCATCCACATTGGCATGCCATTTGATGTTGTCTTTATGCAGGTCTTAATGTCAGGTACTGTCAAAATTACTTTGTTAAGAACTTATTTTTTTTTCTGACAATAGAATATATTTCATACTTTCTTCCTTTTACTGCTCACCATAGCACACAGAACAAGTTTGCTAGACTAAGCATGGACCTTGAGAGGAGAAGAAAATTCAGAGACAGAGAGGATAGTGAGGATGTGGTGAGTGGTAGAAAGTTGGAATCTAAAAATGGAACAAAGGATGTTACACCACCTACTGTCCATCGAAGAAAGATGATTTTGTTTTTAGCACAAAAGCAAAGGATGGTAGTCCTTTGAGTATTTCAAGGGAAAGATCTTCTAACCTATTTAGCACATTCCATCAAAGTTCCTACTAGATACTTTTCCTGGGTGGATTCTTTAGTTTTTTGTTAATTATAAGTCTGACAATCTTCAGATGAAATTTTTTGTTTTATATATACTGTGCAACGCTGAACGCAAACTTTGTTATTTAGCAGAATGTGATGAAACCTTAGTGGCCTCTGAACAGTGCACAGGCTATCATTTTGTACATACAAATGAGAGAAGTCATGAAATTGATCAGATTAATCACTTATCATATGTCTGTCTTTCTATCTTTTCAGAATTTGTCATAGCATGTTATATTATACTGGTATAATATAAATTGAGATTAAGTAATGGATATAATATATTTTAACAAGTGTAATATATGACTAATTATTTAGTACTGCATATTTACAACACAAGGTATAGGATGGATTATAAAATTGATTCCCTTGGGTTAGTATGAAAAGCAGGGGAACAGTGCAAGATGGTAATATAATAGAGGTGTGGAAAAAGGCATTTCTGCAGTTGGCTTTCAAACAAAAAAAAATCTGGTGCAAGTAAAAGAAGCTCACCATGATTCTTGTCATTCTGAGATCAGATATGAAACAATGGTTTCTGACATTTTCTTCTTATTAGAGAACTGTCCTTGTTATGTGCTCTTCTTGAAGTCTGGCTTCTTAACAGAGTTTGAAGCAGGGATTGAGAACTTTTAATTTTCTTTCTATTCTATTACACGAACTCCTCCTTCTGACTTCTACTTTATTTCCCCTTTTCATCTTCCTTCTCCTCTTTTACTCTCCTTTCTCTTTATTCCCTCCCACTGCTTGCTACTCATTAGGGCAATACTTTAGACACTTCTCTTAATCCTCACACAGTTAAAGGTAAATATACACAATGAAAAAGAAAGTCAAAGCATTGCATTTTGGAGCAAAAAAATGGACCATGGATTTAAAGCTGATATACAGGTCCTGGAACATAAAGAAAAATATATTGTTTACCATTGTCCCAGAGTTTATCACATTTAATATTCATTATAAAAATTCACAGGGCTGAAGTAAGCCTTAATATGCTTCCCCTCCCCCAAATGTCTAAAAAATGCAGTGAACTATTACTCTCTTACTTCTGTCTCCTCACTGAAATCACAGGCCCTTTGGTTCTAACTAGGTAGACTAAATTCACCAAGGCATGGAGTTAATTCTTTTCTTCTTCCACACACACTTGAAAATAACATTGATTTTGCAAAACCACCACAAAAGCCTAAAAGTTTTGTTGCCTCCAATGCAATTGTAACATTGCTGCTTTGTGTGTTCTTTGGCTGTTTTTATTTGTCTCTGGGTTAACAGAATCTAGCTATTATATTAAGTAGCTAGTCTTCCTAGGCTCTGGGCAAAGTTGTTAGTATGAGAGAGGAAATGAGGTATATGACAAACTTTTCATGCATGTCCACCAAGAATAAAATATCTTCAGTGCGGTTTGTGAAAGTTCAAGTAAGTAGATAAACATTTCAGCTTTGCTCAGCACTTATCTCTTATCAGGAGGAATGTAATAACAGTAATATTTTTCCCCAAAGCACTTACTAAAGTGTGTCATCTATATCTGTTATAAATACTTTAAATACTTCCTCAAGTAGAGAGCAAGCCTCTTTCTTACATTATAAGAATTAAAACAAACCTGGGTAGATTTTTTTTCAAAATTATGAGAAATGGAATTAATATGAGTAGAAAGAATTTTTTTCCCCAAATATCACCAATTCTGATGTAATTTGACATCTTGGCAAATCATCCCAAAAGAAGCTCCCAGAAATTACTCTTCATTTCTTAATTATAAGAACAATGGGGTGCCAGGCTTTTTCTAAATTGAACACTCATAGGAGAGCACTTTTTCCTGTTGGGGGGCAATAAAGGTGGCAAACTGTGGCACACTTTCCCTCCATTCTGCCCTCAGCTTGTTTCATTGTCCGACAGACCATCTGGAATTGCCCATCATGGTCCCTTTGGAAATTGTAGAAGGTTTAACAATAATAATAATTCTTCACAGCTTCTGTCATGCTTTATGGTATTTTAGTGCCTAAATGAATTTTATTCTCAAGTACATCAACTTTTCTCTTGAATTTTTTTGCCTTTGTGTTTGAAGGTACTGAAGAAACTACTTAGGAGAAACATATATGCAAATATACTAATATGTTACCATTAATCATATGCACCAAGTTTTCTAAATGAAAAATATGCTTCTGGACCAGTGAGATAGCTCAGTGAGTAAGGGCACTTGCTGCCAAGTCTGATGACCTGAATTCAATCCTCAGAACCTACAAGATGGAAGGAGAGAACTGACTGCTGAAAGTTGTCTTCTGACATATACAATGAATAAATAAACATGTATAAAGATAAAAAATGCTTTAAAGCTATCAAATTGTGTTTATGTATGTGAAGTTATTGTTCATCAGTAATTTGTATTGAGTGGATAATCATTAGTATTGACATGGTCAACTTTTGTTGGGTTCATAAAATTCTACCATGTTCACTTGTTTATTTAGTAATATTGTATACAATGTACTGTGATAGATACTGGAGACTCAAGAGTGAGTAATACATTTACAGTATCTGATCTCAGAGTTTTCACTTACTGGAGGAACCTAGCAACACACATATGCTTGCGATAATAATGGTGACTGTAAAGATAAGGGAATGACAGTATGTTATGGGATCTTATTGCCAGCATCTAACAGAGTCTAGCGTAGCAGTTCTCAACCTGTGGTTTGTGACTGCTTTGAAGGTTGAACGACCCTTTCACAGGGGTCATTTAAGACCATTAAAAAGCACAGATATTTCCTAATAGTAGCAAAATTACAGTTATGAAGTAGCAATGATAATATTATGGTTTGGAGTCATCACAACATGAGGAGATGTATTAAAGGATAGTAGCATTAGGAAGGTTGAGAGCAACTGGTCTAGAGTATCTCAAGATAAAGAATGGTCAGAGAGATCATTTGAAGTTACAAGAAGAATGGCTATAGAAACCTCTAGGTAAGAGAGACTGTGACTGTTCTGTGAACTGAAAGTTATATGTAGCTCTAGTGAAGACTGTCATGTAAAAGAACATAAAGAAAACTGCTTGTCAAAAGAATCAAGTGGCGACAAAGGTCTAACAAAAAGAAAATTCTTTTATATGAATGGAAGGAATGAAAATTTGTATAAGAATTGTGGAAAACAATATGGATATCATTGAGAAAAGGTGAAATAGAACTACCAAACGTCACTGAAATTCCTCTTCCAAGTATGTATCTTTTATAGAGATACGTGGATTCCCATGTTCATAGCAGCACCATTCACCATGGCTGAGAAGTGGAAATGCTGGATAGAGATTTGGATTCATGCAGTTGTTTTCTGCTGCTATGCTTTGGAAAATATGGAGGGAGTCAGATATGACATAAACATAATTAGTCATTTCCTCTCAAA